>JAVJIF010031463.1:0-99691 GCA_038442645.1 Agave tequilana
TTTTGGGTTATAAATTGCTGATTCCTTTCTTTTCTGGAATTGGATCCTTTTGTTGATACATGTGTTATATGCAATCATTGTTTATGCGTCGTAACTGTTACCACATGACATATTACTTGATAGACATCAACCACTTGTCAATTCCTTAAACTTGATAGTTTAGGTTTCCTTTTAACACATGTATATCACCTGACATGCTAGACCATTGTTAGGCTATGACTGGCCCTGATCATGATTTATTCTTGTGACATATCACCACTTGTCATGCTATCTCTTGACACCAAGCATGATACACTGATTCTTATAATTATCACGATGAAGGGAATGTAGCACTGAGTACTGTTATGTACTGATTACTGTTATGGACGAATATGTACTGATGACTTGTTATATTCCTGCTCTTTCCCTAAATCTGATAATTATGATTAATGAGATGCAACTATGTGGGTATGGGGGGAAGTGATGGATGCCGGAATGATACCTTGCTTATAGTGGACGGATATAGTATATATATATATATGTATATATATATATACGCAATGGTGTAAGTGACTATGGCATTACTGAATATGGCATGAATATGGCTAACCGGTTCCAGGTGTATGGAAACCACTTAAGAAGTGTTATCAGTTCTCCATCTACTTCCGGTAACGACCCTCGACTTTCTTATATATGGATGTATGGTGTGAGATGTACACTCAACCACATACCTAGATATATGAGTTAGACGAGTAATAGTATAATAATGAGAATAATAGTAGACGTTACCTATTATGATTCTATGTCATGTTTCCTGTTATAGTTTCCGTCACGAGTACTTGTTATGATATCCGTCTTAGTTCCGGTTATGACTTATGGTACACGTATCATGGATCTTTACGATTAATGTTATGTATTCCTGTCTTGATCATAGTATGATTTGCATTTCTGATTTTATACGCTTGGATATTCTGTGGCATGAGATAACGGTATATATATGAGGGTTTCCTTGTTGGATTATTCCTTCGATGTATAGTCTCATGGGACAGGACCTAAGTGTATAAATCACTTTTGCTAACTAAACTATCAGCTTTACTTAGATTTCCTGTTCCATGATGATTATGACGTTATATACCATACTTGTGTTCTAATCCTATATTATCGTCTTAGCCATTTGGCTGTTTTATTGTTCATATGTCTTGATTCCTTGGATTCGCATATTCAGATTTAGAAGCTGGATTGTAGTGGAGCTGTCTACTGTAGATCGAGCCTTCCTTGTGAGACTGATCGTCTAGCTCCAGTTCCTCGTGCCAGACTCCTCGCTCTTCCCTCACGAGTTCTCCTTTCTACTTGTGAGCTTTTGTATACATCTTTATATTTTCCTTTTGGACTTGTATTATGATGTAATACACATGTAGAGTGTAATACTTTATAATATCATGTATAACTTTGTATATGTACCTTTTATGTTGGCATATCTGTATGAATACCACGCTTTGTGTGTACTCTGATTTCCTTGTTGTACTTTTATGCTTAGCGTATATACGTGGGGACTTCTTCTGACCTACGTATATAATTGCAGTGACGTCCCCGTATCTGAGAAATCGGGGCGTTACACCGAAGTTCAACCCGGTCTCTTGGTTAGATCGTACCCCATGCATTTCATCATTTTGAGCGCTTTTGGTTCATAATGACTGAGCTGAGGGGATTCCTCTTCACCTTTGAATCTTCGCGGGGCATTGGCTCGGATGAGATTCGCCCAAAGAGAATTGGTTTTGGCCTTTCCGTCTGGCTGGAAACATGAATATAGATTTTTGCGCATTACCATTGTCTCGGTATGTCTCGAAGGACGACTTCACTGGTACATGCAACGATGTCAAGGCATCTACTGCCGACCAGGGATCGTCATCTATATCAGTGCTAGTGTCTGACGGTATTGAATCAGAAGCACACACAGGAAAATACGCAAAATCTAAATCTTCATTAATATACCAACCGCCTACATCATCGGTGGTATCATCGACATTGGGCTTATTAGTGCCTGTTACAAGTGGTTCTAACTCCCACAGGCACTCTTCTTCTCAAGCTCAGTGTCAGCCTCATTACCAGAGTCTGGCTCCTCTGGTTGGGGGGTTCATTTGACTCCTCAGGGATCCTGATATAGGAGGGAGTCAGTGAAATAATTTTCGACCCCTTAAACGGATACCTCTCGGCTATCAACGTTTGAATGTTCCACTCCCGTCAATGTATTTCATGACCTGGTGGAGAGTGGATGGAACGATGGAATTGCGGTGAATCCACGGTCGTCCCAGCAATAGATTGTAGGAAGTGTCGGCGTCGATAATGTAGCATGTCACTTCCGACTGAGGCTTCCAATCTGACACCTGAGCTTGATTTTCCCCATTGGCCGGGTCTGGTGGCATTGAACCCATAGATAGTCGTTTGGGTAGGGCTCAAACGATGGGTAGGAATGCCAAGATGTTGCATGACTCGGCGAGGCATGATGCTCAATGCGGACCTTGGATCTACCTGGATGCGGTTTACCTCAGACGATCCAATATACCCTGTGAAGTACAGGGGTCGATCATGCTTCCCTTTAACCTGCATATCATCTGTGTGAAGGTAATGCAGGGAGCATTCTGGGAGGTATGGAGACAATCTCTACATCTTCCTTCTTGGCACCTGGGTCATAAAGACCTCAGCATTTGCCAGAGCTTCTTGCAGAGCTTCTCTGGTGGACTTTGATAGTCTAAGAAGTTCATACAAGGTAATGCGTGCCGGAATGTTGGCCAATTGAGCCAGGACATCAAAGCGGTAAGGTGCCGTAGATCATTCCACAATGCCCTTTTGAAGGGCTCGAGGAAAATCGAGTCTCCTTCTGCTTCTCCACAGGTGGCTTTGTGGAGGGCCGACTGGCTCCGCAGTCGATTGTGGAGGGGCTACTGCCGTCTTGCCGTATTGTTTCAAGTAGGGCTGTCCTGAACGAGTCCCCGTCGTTGGTTGGTTGGGCTCTGCGGCCAAGACTATCGTTTCCTCTCTGAGTCGGTCAGTGAAGGAATATCAGTCTCCGCTTCTCGGGAAGAGGCGCATACCACGTTGCAAGATGAGGCTTTTTCCTTGCCTTTGGATTTCCTGTTGGTCACAGAGTAGTCCATTGCCGTGCATCGACAAGGTCAGGGTGGACCCACATGATTTCCCCTTGAGGCGTAGGGACGGGTACTAAGCCTTTCTCTTGTTGCTGGTGAGGGTCTGCATTGACTATTCTCAGTTCTCCTCTTGGAATAGGGACCACCCCGCAGGCGTTGGGGGTTGTCTTCCGAACTGGAGAGCTGACGTCACATTGGCCGTCACCTTCTTCTGCTCTGGTCGGAGCTTTAACACTTCCGCGTCAATCAGAGCTTGAAGGACATCCTTAAAGACGTAGCAGCTTTTGGTAGGGTGTCCCAACATCTGTGATACATGCAGTAGTTGGGGTTGTCGGTTTTGCCGACTTCCTCTGGGCGCCTAGCTTCAGGGAGCTTCAGTCGGTTGTTCTTGTTGAGTAGTTTAAAGAGCGAATCGACATGTTCCTCCTTGAAGGAATATTGCTTGTTGGCGCGTGGCTGGCTTGAAGAGCCACTCGCCTTGCCTGATTGCGGTTTGGCGGGAGATTTGGTCTCCGTTGCCAAATTATCCTTCCGCTTTGTTTGGAGGGATGTGTCTGACGCACGCCTTGTCGACCTTTCGGCCTAGGCTTACCTTCCTCCGCTCTGACGCGGGCGACAATCTCCTCAGCCTGTTCACCTTGTTGGACCAATTGCTTCCAGGTGCGGCTTTCAGCAACTCCTATTTGAGCAAGGAGTGAGGTTTGGAGATTGTGGCGGCATGTTTCCACCAGGGTGGCCTGGGTCATACCGCTTGGGCACCGGAGTGCCATATTCCGAAATCTTTCCACGAAAGATTTGACGGACTCCCCTTTCCGCTGTTTGGTAGCCAAAAGGGGGGGCATCGTGACTTCGGAGTCATCTTCGAAGAAGCGTGTTAAGAACAGCTTCTCTAGATCGCCCCAGTTCTTGATAGAACCTTCTGGGAGCTTCATAAACCATTCAAAGGCCAACCCTTTCAGGGTGCCGATGAACAGACGCGCCAGAATAGCATCATTGTCTACTACATTCCCGGTTTGGGATTTGTAGTAGATGTGCTGATTGGGTGACCCTTCCCGTCGAATGCTTGGAGGGTTGGAGCCTTGAACTTAGGAGGGTATGGAACTAAGTCCTACTCAGTCGGATAGGGCCGGACCACTCCTACTTCTTGGAGGTCTTTGCGATTGGCAAGGGCCTCGAGGCGTCGTTCCAATTGACTCATCCTCTTAGCATGAGTCTTCTCCTGTCTTGGGACGAAGATTTGGACGAATTCGAAGTAGATCGCCGCGCCTCTTCAGAAGGTTCGGAAAGATGAGCTTTCTCCTTTCTCCCTTTGCCCTTCGACCTCCTAGGAGGAGATCTCCTCCTGTCTTCAAGCAACTGCGCAAGCGCCTGCTTGATGGAGTCGATAGATGCCTGTTGAGAAAGGATCATATCCATTTGCGCCTTCTGGATCTGCTCCAAACGTTTGGTCGTCTCGTCAGGAGTGCCTGTCATGTAAGCAGAGGCCTCCTTCTCGACGGAAGAGTTCGATGCCCTAGATTCCACTACGGCGGAATGAGAATCGTTCACTTCAACACCGTGGGCTAAGGCATTATAGTCAATGGGGGAATGGCCCCCATCCGGGTACGAGTGTATCGATACACCCCTTCCGGTTCAGAGTCAGACTCGGACTCATCTGAGCCGACTGCAATTTGTTTTCCCTTGCTCCTGCTTGTCATATTGCAGTGAGCTCCGGGTACTCAACGTCAGAGAAGGTCCTCCTTCTGTGGGAGCGTCTTCTTTTAGCTGACGGAGGAATCAGGGTCAGCTGTCTGATCAAAGACTGCTGGTTCACGCCTGATTCGCAATGGCATCCAGAGAGTATGGAGATAAGCCGTTGGCAGCAGCATGCCGAAGTGACCTGATTGGCACTTCTTTTCTTTGTCAAGTAATCCCTCAAATCCATGGTAGGGGGATTGAAAGGATTAGCCTCGCAACGTCGAAGACGGGAGGCATCCATGTGCTGTACAGCCTGGACGCGGACGCGGTTCTCGCGACGCGGCTGTGTAAACGCGCGTCTGGCGTCTCTGCTGAGATGAAATGCGAATCTCGCGTTGCTTCCTGGTGCGTCTGGGCAGAGACACTGAGAGAGGATGGACTGCTGGGCTCCACTTCTGTGGGCGCGTGCTTCTTGCGTTGGACGAGACGTAGAAGCTTCGTCTCGACGCTTGGTAAGTGGTCTTCAGAGGACTCAACTTGAGAAGTCGCGCGTTTGGGGCGCCAAACGCGGATTTCACGTACTGGACATGGCGCGGGTAAGGCGCGAGAGTGTACGTCGCGTCTAGCCTCAGTTGGACAACACAACGGTTCCAACTTGCAGTTGACGCGCACGTCTCCTCTGTCGACGCTCAGCATTCCGGTTGCGTCGAGGAGGTGGAGAGAAACCAACAACATCCTGATGTTGAACATCAGGGAGTTTAACCACGCGGGTCTCCTGAGAGACGTTGACGCGGGTTTTCTGTGCGCCGGAGTTGGTCGCAACAGCAACTGTGCTTGGGATCACGCGGGCCTTCTGAGAGGCGTTGACGCGTGAACTTTGCTGGGCACAGTGGGCAGCAGCAGCGGCGCCAAGAGAGCTTCAGGTCGGGCTTCGGGGCATTCCCCGCCGAGAGACCTGCGACAGACGCGGGTCTTTGGGCTCTGGAGCCAGAAGAGAGAAACTCTTCATATTTCGCCTGGTCGAACTCGACGACGAGTGATTCGACCATCTTCCCCTTACGGAGGACGTCATCCTGCGCCACGATCTGTTCGTCAGTGACGAAAGTAGTCCCCAGCGGAGTCGCCATCTCTTGTATGACCCGGGAAAGGAGAGAGACGAGAATTGCGGTAAAAGTTTTCCTTGAATCAAATGAAAAAGATTACAACAAAAACTGTTCCTTCCGGTTACAAGGGAGGGAGAATATTGAGTCTTGAATTCCCCCTTTGTTTAATACTGGGTTCTTTGTGTGGCGGTGGAGAGTGAATCTTGTCTCCGTTGACCAGATGACCGTCCTTCTGGGATCTCCTCTTCGGCCGGTAGGAAGAGTAACTCAGCTCTGTCTACCAAAACTCTCGAAGAGAAGGTAGGCGAAAGCTAGCCCGTACGCAGCGAACTTACTGAAGAGTTGATCTGCTTCTTTTCTCTCTATGCCGCCCTCTTGTTGCTGATTGCCAAAAGTTTGACCTTGATGCTGATTGCCCAAAAAAAAGTCCCCCCTCTTTATAGCGACGGGGCTATTTATAGAGGTTTAGGGGGTGATCGTGCCCCCTAAAAGTGCTCCACGATGAGGGGCCACTTCCCGCTACTTGTGCGGTGAATGGCCCCGTAATCCGGGTGGTTATAACTGAGGCGCGGGTGTCAGGCCGACGCACCTTGATGCTGAGACGCGGGTATCGAGCCGACGCGCCTTGATGCTAAGACGCGGGTGATAGTGCCAACGCGCCTTGATGCTGAGACGCGGGTGATAGTGCCAACGCGCCTTGAGCTGAGACGTGGGCCAACGCGCCTTGATGCTGAGACGCGGGCCAACGCGCCTTGATGCTGAGACGCGGGCCAACGCGCCTTGATGCTGAGACGCGGGTGATAGTCCCTCGCGTTTAGAGTTTGAAACTTTGCTTCTCAATGGCTTGTCCTCTAGTAACTTTGGACAGCCTACACATGCAAGATATAAACAAGAGACAGAGAGAGAGAGAGAGAGAGGTGAGCAATCGCAAAACAAGGGATTTGTTTCGAGGTTCGAGCACACTTGCTCTACATCCCCGCCTTCGACACACGAAGGATTTCCACTATAATCGATCCACCGGATCACTCGGTGCCGCAACACCTACAACTCTCGGACTCCCTAGTCCGTACACACCGCAAGCCCACTAGCTCGCCGAGGCCGCACCTCAAACCAAGAGTTCACACACGAACTCTAAACCACCGCGAACACACTTGTCCGCCTCCTCAAAGAACAAGAAAAGATCTCTTGGTGATCTAAACCACTTTGATCACCAATAAACACTCTCACTACAAACACTCCTATAGGATGAGTAATCAATGGATAGCTCAAGTATTTGTGTGAGAAAACAAGGAAAGAGATGGTGGAGGAAAAACTCAAGAAAATCTCTTTTAACACTCTTAATAAAAACTCCCATTTTGATTGGAAGTATTAGCTCTCAATTTTGTGGAGAAAAACCTCTTAAAAGAGTAGGAAAAACTGGCTCTAAAGTCTCCCAAAAATCTTCGTCAAAATAGCCCCCAAATGCCCCATTTTATAGAGTCTGAAAAACTAGCCGTTGGGGTCTGACAGAGCTGTCGGTCGACCGCCCGGTTGACCGGCCAACGGTCATATTTCAGACCGTTGTGCCATCGGTCGACCGAGGCCAGGATACAGATAGCAAGTCTCTCTGTCCGGTCGACCGCTCGGTCGACCGGGGCCTTTCCAGAGAGCAGATCTCTCTGGACGGTCGACCGGGTCGGTCGACCGGCCCTCCTGCCAGAACTGGCTGTGCACGTCTGTGCACGTCGGTCGACCGGCTCGGTTCGACCGGCTGAAGCCAGGACAGAACTGTAAAGGGATTTAAAACTTGGTCTTTTTGATTGAAATAAAATCCCACAAAATACTGAAAAATCTACAAAAATAGGTTACCAATATACTTGATAAATAAACATGCTTGCACAAAATCAAGGCATGTTATAAATGATTTGGACTATTTTTGTAATTTGAAAATATTGATTCAAAACTAACATAGTATTTTCAAAACTTATTTTTCCAAACTTTGTTTTTCCCAAAACTTCTCCAAATACAAAAACAAGATATTTAAACAACTTTTAAAGCATAGTGTGTATGGATATGATCCACTACACAAACATGGTGAAATATCTATGTTTTTGACATTAAGCTCTAAATAGGTTTTGGTTAAAACATATAAATTAGAATACCAAAAACTCAAAACACTTGAAGTCTTCACTTGAATACATATCTGGCTTTGGTTAAAAATCTTTTCTAAAACAAACTAAATCAGAGTGTGTGTATATGAACTTGAGCAATCCACTAACTACTCTATCCTTTACATTTTATTCTAAAAACAAAATCTTATAAAACAAACCTAGACACAAGTCTTCATCTTCTTGAAGTCTTCACTTGAAGCCTTCTTGACTTGGTCCAAACATAGTGCTAGCTCCAAAACTTGACTTTAAATCCTTTGTTGAAGTTATGCACGTACTAAGATCTTGATCATAAATCTGTCACTAATTAAACACAAGATCATTAGTACTATAACTACATGAGTTGATCATCATCAAAACTAGAGTGATAGGCATTCGGGCCAACAAAAGCACCATAGCATTTTCACTGATTTTTCTTATTACACATTTTCATGCGCGGTTTACCTTTGATCACAACTCAACAGTCATCCCCATATCTATTAAAAAAAAAAAAAACCATTGTCATCCCTGGACTCCGAGCTTTCACCTTCCAATTCAGTGTCACAGTATGAGGAGTCATCAGCTGAATCCAGGGAATGACCACACTCAGTGACACTCCCAACCGTTTCCTCGACCCCTGCTAACTGCCTCCGCGTAGGTCCAATTGTGCCCGTGCTGCCCTCCGCCATCGAATCAAGTTAGAACAAGATGTTGAGATGCTTACTGCTGGCAAGCCCACGATCATCTCATGGGTGATTCTAACCGGCACGATGAAGTCCTTCCCGCTGGTGATGCCTTGCCCTGCACCGTATCTCCATGAAAGCTCCCGGAGGTTGTTCTTCTCTCTATTTTCTTTTGCCTCCCCTCTAACCTCTGCCCAAATCGCGCATCTTCGAGCATGATGGTCCGGTTGTCGACAGTTAAAACAAAGGAGGCCAATGGTACATGTTGTTTCCAATGGCCAAAGAGTCCACAATGGTGGCAGTTGGAGCTAAACCCATGAGCATGGCCTTCTTATGCGCACACCCTTCCTCTGGCCGCTGACACTCCCCCGCCGACCGGTTCACCTTTGACCAACCATCCTTGCCAACCTGCAGCGGAGCACGAGGTCCAGCACCATCCCTAAACTCTTGAACAAAGAAAGGCGTAGGCACAAATAGTTGGTGTGCAAGAGAAAAGAAGGGAGAATAGAGAGAGATCTAAATAAGAAAGATCCTCACTACAAAAACTCCATACAAAGAAGGAAAGAAAAACCAGAGAAAGAGGAAGAAGGGAGGTGGATGAGGGAGAGAGAGGAAGAAAGAGGAAAAAGGAGGGGGGAAGAAAGTGAAAGGGAGAGAGAAAACTAAGTGCCAGAGCGCTAACGCCGAGGTGGAGACAACGCTGGAGATGGCGAATTAGACGTCGGAGACGTTGGATGCTTCATCCTTTTTATTACCGCAATATTAATATGGATACATGCAAACCCTGTTCATCTTTCTTTCTTTCTTTATAAACAATAATCTAATATTCTAACTGATGTACTTTTCAGAACATATATGTCATTTATATTCATATCTATAATTATTACTTTTATTAATTGTAATGAACAACAAGATGAGAGAAAATATAATGAAATTTAAGAAGAAGTTGACTCAAATAAGGAGATAGTGATGAGGAGGAGCCTGCATTTGTTGCAAGCACAGAAAATTATTGACCATTGGATGGCTCCTTTCCTGTGCACAACTAAGATCAGACATTCCATGATTTGTTCAAACAAATACTAGCCTTGGAAAAGATGAATCCTGCAATTGTAGCTGGTCGACAGCCCAAAAAAAAAAAAAAATCTAAAAAGAAAAGATCAAAGAATCAGAAGAAGAAGAAGAAGATGATTATGGAACTGTTTATGTGACCTGCGAAGAAGATATCAATTCAAGAGTATGTCGACTCCCTAGAGGACCGTGTTCATAAAAAGAGAGCTCTCATCACCTTGGAAGAAAGTTATGTCCATCAGAAGTGCAGTAAATTCTGCAAGAGATCCATACAACTGGGTTAGAGCTAAGGGTCAAAGCGAGCAGAGCTATCTCTCCAGTATTGACGAAGAAGAATTCGAAAATATCATTCGAGAAAGAAATACTTTTACGACCACTCCATGACAAGTTGATCTAGAATCTTTTTATTTAAGCTCTGAAGAATCAGTTAAACTGTATTGGCAAGAAAATCAAAAGAAGAAGAGGACATCTAGAGAAAGAATCAAGGGTCGAGTGACTTCAAGTCAGATACTATCTTCACTCAATCAAATACAAGATGTCTTGGTGGTTTAAGGTCACCAAATCAGTAAAATGAATGCGAAGATCAAGTCCCTACTCATTATCTTCAATGGGCTGCAACAAAAAGTTGACTACAATGCAGAGATGCTTTCTAGATCTCTCAGAGAATTTAATGATCCAAGAGTAACAGGCAGAGAAAAGACAGTAAAAGATGTAGATAGGTTACTTCTGTATCCTCAAAGATTCAAGCACAACAATCAGAATTTTCAGAAAGAAGAAACCTTCATTTATTTCAGAAAGAAGAAATCAAAAGACAGGATCTAAGCTCCTTCTACCACTGGTCCTAGTGAAGTGGAGAGGCACGACCACACAAATTATTGCCTCTATCATAAAAAGTCGTTTACTCAATAGAAAACTGCTATGCTTTGAAGAAATAAATGAAGCAAAAGAGCAAAAATGTCATCAAAGAACTTCCTCTTGCGTTCCTAAATGATGAAGCCAGAGAAAGATTAGGTGGCATACACCATGAATGCGGAACCTTCCATGTTATCAATTTAGGGAGTGATTCAGAAGAAGAGTTGAGTTTTCCAAAGGAAGAGGATGAAAGCGAGCACGAAAGAGTGGCATAAATCCAATTAATAGTCTCAATCTTTGTAGTCATCAAAGGTTCATGTGAAAAAGTTTTTTCTGAGTGCGAGATTGGATCTGGGTTTAAATTGTCTGTGCCCGCTAATTCACAACCGACCCGAGACAATGGGGACACGTTGACTTTGGTCCAATTTGGCGGGGCACGTGTCAGCTGATTGCAAGGACAAGATTTGGGTTCTCGTGCCATGTCAGCAACGAGACTTGGACAAGAACACAATGAAAGCTTATTTTTATCCTCTCCTCTCTCCCCGAGAAATCTTCGACGCTTCATTCGAAAATTATCCGGAAAGAAGAGGGAAAAGAAATCAAGAAAAAGGAGGAGAAATTTAATTTGAGGGAGAAGAGAGAGAGGGAGCAGCAAGGAGGATCATTGGACGAAATTATCTTCGATCAATGGATTCCGATCTATGGATCTCTCGTCTCGCCGCAGCAAAGAGGCATTACTCGCTTCAGCGGCATCAAAACTCACAATTAGGTTCACGATTCTCTTGATCTTGTTTCCATTATTTGAACGAATTTGATTTGATTGATTTGAATGATTTGGAAATGATTGATGATTGATCGTTTTTGGCGTTTAGATCGATTGGGAATGGATGATTTCGAGGTGGAAGAAGAGATCCGACCAGATTTTCCTTGTCCTTATTGCTATGAGGATCATGATATCACTTCTCTTTGCACTCATCTTGAGGATGAGCACTCATTCGAATCAAAAGTCGCTGTAAGATCGGATATTTAGTGGCAACTGCCTTTAATTTTTGTAAATTTAGATATTTTGAATGATGTGGGCGAAAGATGACGTCTTTCATTTATTTTGATTGCTTCACGAATAATATTTTCGATGATTATGCTTTAGGACACGGCAATTGTATTGTGGCAAGTCATGCTTGTCCTCTAGATTGATCGGATATTATTATAAGTTGCTATCTGATTGTTGATCTACGTGTAGCTAATGTGATGTGGAAATCACCTGCAACATGCCATAATTGTAATAACCCATATTGATGAATTTTGAATTATTATTCATTAAAAGTTGGTATTTTCCATGGATAGAAGGAGCATTTTTTTTCTGGTGCATAATCTGATAACAGTAGTCGTAGAGAAATTTTTGTAGGAGGTATATAACTAGAATACTTAACTTTTATTAATTCATTTATTCTTTTACAACATAACTTGTCCTTGTTTTATTAGTAGGACCTAGCTTTTGGTGTTGCATTTCCCTTTTCTTGATTTATGTTAAGGGGTTGCCTTTTGGCAGGGTTCTGAATCTATTATCATTTGGATCATTTCTCATTCCTCTTCTCCTTGCCTTCCTTCTCCCTTCTATCTGGATTCACTCAATAAGGTATCTGAGTTACCATTTTACAAGACAAGGGGGAGAGACTTAGACTATTGAAAGCTTTAAGTCATTAACAGGTATAGCTTTTTTGGAAAATCAGTCTCCATCCCTTGGAAATCCCATGATCCGTCCTCAAAAGTATTTTGTCAACGTCGTTGTTTTTTTTGTTTATAATGGAGAAAAGGCAGTAGCCACATCACGGGCAGATAATCCCAGACCTCTTGCATAGCTGCATTAAGCTTTACCAATGCGGTACTGTGGTACTCAGTGTTGGAGTAAATTTGGGAGCTCAAAGCTATTAAGATAGAAGATTTGGTCTCAGTTATCAGTGCTGGTCCGGCAATGTATGGATTTGGGACTGAATCAATTCAGGTTTCTTGGTGAAATATGGATCCATACTGAACAAATGATTATGGTCTTTGTTCCTCCATATTCATACCCAGTTACATGTTCGGCTATCCATTGTAACTTGTAAGTTACAGCCAGATGATTAACTTAAGCAGTTAATCCTGTTGGAGTGCCAACTGAATACCACAAAGCAATAGTTGCAGCAGCAACAGCGAGAACAACAACAAAATCTATAACATAACCTTTTTTTCTCCAATGTCTACATGAATCCCCTTTTGCCATTTTGCTCTATTAAGAGCCTTCTTAGTTAAATTAGCAAAACTTCTTCTTTCTGATATTGATGGACTTACCAACACATATAAACCCAGAATTCTTTTGCTTGACCCGGATTAGTAAACCATGATGACATGTTGCGCCAGGGGACTCTTGTTTCTTGGCTTCCAAAATATGAACTCATGCGACAACCTTTCCTTCTTGCTGCTTTATTAACTCCTGGAAGAGCCACACATTCGTTGGCAAATTATACTTTTCCTAATTCATATCTGGCATTGTTCCTCAGTGTCGTCCCGTCATTCTATTGGACCCAAGCCAAGCCATAGATGAAATATTCAAAAGGTTCAGGAGGAAGTGCATTTTCATGTAAATGAGAAGCAATGTTGAAAAATGCTAGTTTCGTGGGAAAAAAAAGCTAGTTTTGGAACAAAGTTCTCCTAGTATGCTGTGCAACACTCTAATATAACTAAGAAACAAAGTAGTTATCTTATATTTTTAAATAGTACACCCTGTGTAAGCTTTTCTGTAACGTAGCACTATGCTACAATATTTCAATATTTTTCTCTTGTTACTTGGCTTGAGTGGGCGGATATGGGTTATGTTAACATACCTAAATCAATAACCTAGGCTTTTATCTCTTGTGAGTGATGAATCCTCGTCTTCATTGGTAAGAGATTGCAATGAAACCTCAACAACATATTAGTGAGTGCAAATTTTTATATATGCGGTGTAGTTTTAGTGTTGTTTTTAGATATTACATATATATGTGGTGATGGTTTTTATGTTTTTAATATTTAATAATATTTTTCCTCTTTATTATTTTTATTTAGTGCTCTTTGATATTTTTTTTAAATAAAAAATAAAAACCATGTACTTACACTTCACAATACGCTATTCACTCTTTTAGCTACTATTAAGAGGTGCATCGCTACGCTTTACGCCATCGCTATTTTCAATATTGTTGTGAAGATGAAAACAAGAATAATAATTTGAACTTGAGGTTCGGTATAACTGTGAAAATAACTCCTTAGACATGTTGTACTCATTCTAGTCTATGCTCTTCATGAGTTGATGGTTGAATCGACTTTATGCATGCCAGAGCTGTGTTGGTGATGGGTAGTTTAAAGTAAAGCTTTCAAGTAGAGAGTTTGCTTTTCATATAAAAAATTGTTGTTATTGCCAACCACTTAGCCTTAACCCTCTTTCTGCAAGACCACACATTGGAGAAGTTCTTTGGTCCTAAGCTTGTCACCATACATGAAAAGAGGTGTTTAGTTTTAGAAGGTGATTAATAGTAAAATCATAAGTATTCTTTTATGTATAACCATTTTTTTTTAAAATTCCTGCTCCTCTGAACTAGACCGAGGTCTCTTTTGCCACCCAGTTCGCTTTGATGGCACACTTGACTAAAGTTTAGATACTTAACCTGATGCAACCAATTGATGGATGCTTTCTGAAAATTTCACTTAACAAATGATCCTCCCAGCATCATAGCCCTGCCCTTCACGTATTCAGGTGTCAAAAATGCTCCTAACTCAATAATTCAATTGTATTAGTGTCCTTGCCTATATCTATATGTGCTAACTAGCTTGGTACTTACTGAACGAAAGAGCTAGGTTCAACTATAGCATAGTGGTAAAGCCTCTTTACACTGGTTTCTTACTCCGCTAGCACCAGGATACAACATATTCTTAAAAGGAAAAAAAAATGAATTGCCATCATTTATGCACTCATTACCTTTACCATTTATGCACTCATTACCTTTACCATCTCTTAGGGTATGGTTAATAACCTTATGGTTTGAAACTCGAATCAACACAAATGGCACTTCCGGCTTTCTTTAGTGCAACTAGAATCATAATAGCTTTCTGTTTTAACTCCTTGCAGTATCTATAGGTTATGTGTGAGCATTTGCTTCTTGCATTGTGTTTGGTGAATTTGAAGTTCGTATTGTGATCAGATTAGTCTTACTTCTCTTCATCTCAATTCTCAAGTCCTCCAATAACATTTTTTATCAGAATTTCCCTTTGTGATATTTATTCATGCAAAGAAGATGGTGTGGTTCATGCCTTATCGGGGTGATACTGTTTGTGCAACCAGGTATCTAGTATATTTGAGCTTAGTAAAAATGTGATAGTTACACAATTGTTAGCCCTCTCCCCCCCATCCCGTTTTTTCTTTTTTTCCCTCTTCCATCCTATCATTCTTTTTGTTTTATCTTCTTATGTCCTTGCTTCAACAGTTAGTAATATGTCTTGCCTTTTTCCTAAAACTGATACAATTTTCCTTGCCGGGCGTTCTCTTTTCTTCACTTTCTTATGCACTTCCTAGTAACTCATATCTATGGTTTAAAATCTCATAATTGTTATTTGCCATGGTTTTTAGTATCAATATTGGTAGTATCTGTGATCATTATCGGCCATATTGGCAATATTAGCACTAATATCGACTGATTATAGGGTTAATATCGTAACTGGTACCTCAAAACCTGATAGGAGATAGGATCTATGTAGCACAGACACGGCAAAATTAAAAAAAAAACAACGAGGACACTACAAGCAATATTTTATTATTATTATTCTATATAGATAAATTACCTCTGTCTATTTCTAATTTTTCGATTTTCTCTTACTTTTAAAGATGTGCATTGTCTTCAACTTTTACTACGGTACTTTTTGAAGTAGACATTTCTACGCAACTCTATCAATGTGAGTAGAATAATGAATAATCAACTTGTCAAGAAATAATCAAGCATGAATAATTAGTTTTACGAAAAGTAAGATGCAAAACAAAATAAAATCTAAATAATTTACATCTGTAGCTTCTATAAAGTAACAAATTTTTTTTAAAAAGTAATCTAACTAATACCCTACCTAGTTCATGATGTGTGTAAATTCTACTAACATATTTGCTTATGTCAAAATGACATTTTTTTCATGTTTATTTAAGTCACATGTGACTTTTAAATATTTAATAGACGATCTTTAAATTTTATTTAATGCTGACACAGCATTGGACACAGTGCCAATATGTGATTTTATATTGTTTAAAATCCGACACGGTATCAGAGTTTTCGATACATGTCGGGCAAGTATCGGTGTCTGACATGTGTCCGACACGGACACAACACTTACTTTGAAGTGTCTGTGCTTCATAGGATAGGTAGTGCTGATATACATCAGAATCGTCCGATATTTGAAACCATGCTCATAAACTTCTCTTAAGATGGGATTTCTATTCTTTCTTATTTCTCTTAAATCTTGAATAAACAATTTTTTATTCTTGATAATTCACTTCTTTACTGTCTTGTTCACATGAAAGTTTTACAACTGTTAAACCGACATCCCTCCTTCCCTCCTCTCTTTTTTCTCCTCTTCCATCTTATTATTCTCTTTGTTTTATCATCTTATGTCCTTGTTGTAGCAGTCTGTAATATGTCTCACTTTCATCCTAAAACTGACACAACTGTCCTGTCGTGGAGTTCTTTTTTCTTCACTTTCTTATGCACTTAATAATTAACTCATATTCCTTGTCTTAAAAAAAGGGATTTCTATTCATTCTTATTACTCTTTAATATTGAACAAACAAAATTTTTATTCTTTACGATGCACTTTCTTACTATCTTGTTGACATGAAAATTGATGGTATATGAAGGCATTTATTAGGATAAGGATATTGTGGTGCTCTTTCTTTCTCATCTTTTGAGTAGAATTGCTATGCGTTCTACCTTTCTTTTTGCCAATACCTTTTTAGGATTTTGATTCGAATACGTCATGGAGGTAGACAAAAACTTCAGAGATAAAAAACTGACACGTGTGCACAGTCGGTGCATAGATTAGTCAACTAATGACATCTCAATAGTTGACTAATGGCATAAAAAGAGCGAGTACATCTCAGTAGTTGACTGTATAGTCGACTAATAATTTAAATTAGTCGACCAATGACGCTGCTGGCAGTTTCTTTTTGTGGTTCTGATTGTAGTTTGAGTTCAACTTGAGGTTCCTTCTCTTTTAAGGCGGTGTGTTCGTATTGCTGGAGTTTGTGTAGGATTAGAATGATCCTATGGTTTATAAATAACCCCTTGAGGGTGGCCTTCAATGTATTATTCAATAATTAAGAAAAAGTGAGATTCGTGAGAGAAGTTTTAGCCATAAGGGCTTGCTGTTCTTAGCGGCCATCAAAGGGCTTGTAATTTGCTTAGCGAGAGGTGTGAGTGTTTCTCATTGTACTCCGTCAAAATTTTAATAAAGTTTCTCCCTCTTCTCTTGTGGATGTACAAACGATCTGTTTCATTGGTGGAACCACGTTAAATTGTTTATTGGCTTTCTCTACTTCAGAATATCTTCCCTTATTCTCTTCTTCTTCATGTTGCACGGCGATCCAGTTTTTCTTTTTTCACTGCAATCCCAACAATTGATATCAGGGCATATCAGTTCGCTGCAACAATTGGTATCAGAGCAAAGTTAATGTGAAGATATCTGCAATCAAGTTCAATATTCAGAAGTTCGATGGTGTCATCATTTTAGCAGGGTATGACATCCTAACTCAGAGCAGGTTGAAGAAAACACTACTTGGAAAGGAGAAAAAAGTTTGAAAATATGAAGGAAGAAACTTGACAGGAGTTAGATGAGAAAGTCTTGACGGCTATTCAACTTTACTTGACAGATGAAGTGTTGGATGAGTTTTCTTCGGAGAAAACAACATCCTCGCTGTGCGAGCGACTTCAGTATCATTATCTGAAGAAGTCGTTGGCGAATCGGTTAATTCTGAAGCATCGTCTCTTTCTTCTCCGCATGCATGAAGGTACACCTATCAAGTTTCACATCGCAAAGTTTATCTCTATTTTCAGTGAGTTAGATAAGATAGAGATTAAGATAAAAGATGAGAATCAATCACTTCTATTATTGTGTTCTTTACCTTCTTCATACAAGAGCTTTAGGGAAGCTATCATTTATGGAGGCAAATTAACTATCAGGGTTAATGAAGTCAAAAAGTATCTACTCAACAAGGACAAAATTAACAAGCAGTTGACGGGTGAGTCTCATCACGATTATTTCGGGCAAGTTTTCTTTACAAAAAAGAAGCGTAATAATGAAAGTTTCATGGGTGACTCAAAATATAAGAATTTGATATCCAATTGGTGTCACAAGGGGCATATTAGAGTTGAATGTTGGACTCACAAAAAGAAGCAACAAGAAGCTAATGCCACTAAACTGGCTGAAGGGGATGAAGATAAGTGTGACGTTCTATCTCTTACAGACAGTTTGGTCGGTAACAAAGATGGATTATTGACTTTGGATGTTCACATCATATCAGTTCCGATAAGTTCTCATACACTTTGGTTCAAAGGGGAGTGGTCTTCATGGGAAATCCTGTTACGAGCAAGGTGATTGACGAAGGAACAATCCAGTTTCATTCTTATAATGGATGCATCACTACTCTTCAAGATGTTTGTCATGTTCCCAAATCAAGGTGCAATCTCATCTCTCTTAGAGACCTAAATAGAGAAGGGTTCAATTTCAGTTCTGAAGGTGATCTTATGGAAGTTTCTAAAGATGCCTATGTGACGTTTCAGGCTGAGCGTGTCAGAATTGTTTACATGTTGCAAAATTCGGAGGTTACAGTTGGTGGATTGCAATTATTCTTGGCTTCAAGATCGGAGGTTGTGAAACAATCGGAGACTACAATGGTTTTGAACTCAGATTTTCAGTTTTACCCGGAAGGCAGATTGAGACTAGCTGGCGCCGACACACAACAAGGAAGTCTAGATCATTACTCAAGTATTGGAGCAAATTCTCATAAATCCTGCGTGGATTTAGAAAATTGTTGGGTGATCAAGTTCAGGTCGGGCATGAACTTGTTCGATCTAATCAAGTTGTAAACTCCATAAGGGGTTATGGAGAGGAGGGGTGAGATGATATGAAGTCAAGAGTTATTCAATTGTGCATTAATGTGTACACATGAAACATGATGACTGTTCTCGGACTTGGACGTATTCAAGTCAAGGGGGAGATTGTTAGAATTTTGATTTGAAACGTCATAGAGGTAGACAAAAACTTCAGAGATCAAGAATAGATAGGTGTGCACAGTCAGTGCACAGATTAGTCAACTACTGACACAAACAGAGAGTGGGTACATTTCAGTAGTCGACTGTATAGCCGACAAATGAGCATGATTAGTCGACTAATAATTTAAATTAGCTGACTAATGGCGCTGCTGGCAGTTTTCTTCTATGGTTCTGATTGCAGTTTGAGTTCAACTTGAGTTTTCTTCTCTTCTGAAGTGGTGTTGTTCGTATTATTGGAGTTTGTGTAGAACTAATGGTTTATAAATAACCCCTTAGGGGTGGCCTTCCATGTATTATTCAATAATTAAGAAAAAGAGAGATTCGTGAGAGAAGTTTTAGCCATAAGGGTTCGCTGTTTTAGGCGGTCATCAAAGGGCTTGTAATCTTCTTAGTGAGAGGTGTGAGTGTTTTTCATTGTACTCCTCCAAAGTTTTAGTAAAGTTTATCCCCTTCTCCCGTAGACGTACACATGATCTGTTTGATCGGTGGAACCACGTTAAATTGTATGTTGGTTTTTTTATTTCGGAATATCTTATCTCTTCTTCTCTTCTTTTTCACGTTGCACGACGATCCAGCTTTTCTTTTTTCGTTGCGTCGATCCTAAAAATTGGTATAGAGCATATCAGTTCGTTGCAACATACTTATAGTGGTCAGATTTTGATCTTCATCAGGATCGCAACACATGTCCCACCTCGTCAGGAGCATCTTGAACAAGCAACATACTGGACATACCGGCACGCCCATTGCGTGCTCAAGAAGACAGTCTGAGCACCTTCCCGAAGCCGATTCTCCCTCCGAGGACACTCAGCTGTTCTCGAGACCGCTCCTCCCTCCGAGGGCACTCAGCTGTTCCCGAGACCGCTCCTCCCTCCGAGAGCACTCAGCTGTTCCGAGACCGCTCCTCTATCCGAGGGCACTTAGCATTTCCCGAGGACACTCAGTTGTTCCCGAGACCGCTCTTCCTTACGAGGGCACCTCCGCTTCGAGAACTCTCATGCTACCGACCGTATGGGCAAGCATCGGTCGGTTCGGTTCGGTTTTTGCTAATTTTTGCAAAACTAAACTGAAGCGATTAGACTTAGGAACCGAACCGAGTCAGTTCAGTTTTCAGTTTTTTCAGTTAGGCCCATATATTTCCTACATTTTTAAATCACCATTATATTATCATCCTCTAATATCCTAACCTCAAATATCCAATACCCAAATTAGAAAAAAGAAAAAGACCCTAACCTCAATGTGAATTGAAAATTTCATGTTCGAAAACTTTTACACTATATTTGGGCTATTATTATTAAAGCTCACATATTTATTACTAACTTCTAATGACAAAAATGCAAAAGAAAAAACTGTACTAATATAAATATTATTTTTAACTGTGATGGTGTACTTAACGTAGCTTTCACATGTTCAATATAAAAGAGATGGTATTGCTACAAGTAATGAGATAAGTTTTCACCAGTTTTGTTATAAATCACATAATTCAGTAAACTGAATTTTGGTGGGTGATATACAAAACCGAAACTTGACCGAACTGGAGCGGTTCGGTTTTGTTCAGGTTCGGGTTTCAGAACCCAAAACTGAAACCTGACCGAAGTAGAGCGGTTTGGTTTGGTTTGGTTCGGGTTTCGGTCGGTTATTTCGGTTATAACCAAACTCTGCTCACCCCTACCGACCGTCCCGAGGTGCACTCCTTTTCAGAAACTTTCGCTCCGAGCAAGATAGCTACAACAACCGCCCTCCTTGATCTTTGCCAACAAATAGCTGCAACAACAGACTTCTTACTTAGTCTGACTTCCCCCACGATCATAACGTCCTGGGCAGTTATAGACTGGAAGGATTTTCGGCAGGCGATCCTAATAATCAAGCGCCCACAATCACAACTGTTACAGCAATTTCGCACATTAAGATCATTGGTAGTTATGCCTATCTCGCCAGCGTTCCATCCACGTCCAAGCCAACAGTACAATACAACTAGACCCTCTTCTCGAAGGAGAAAGTGGATGGGATCTAGGAGACTGAACCAGAGCAGAGCTCTCTAAAATTCGTTGTAACTTCTTGATAATAGTGAATTCTCTCTCTCCTCCCCGTGGTTTTTTCCAACTTGGATTTTCACGTAAAAATCTCCTGTTTTTGCACGCTTTCTGTCTTGAAATCTTTATCGGCTTTCGATAATCCAGATCCCCTCAACCCGTGGTGCGAGATTGAACGTTTGATCAATCGTGCCGGGAAATCTCCCACGACAATACCTTTCTCTCAAATTTTGTTTTACATCACTGTCCTTAACTTTAATGGTTCTTCCAAAGACTTAATAACTCATTGTAAGCTGGTCACATGGCGGATCTCTGTATCGCGTTTAAGTTTTAACTAATGACAAGATATTCAACACATAGCCCTTGCAACTTTGGATACTTATATATGATATAACTTGTTGGTTACCTTTTACAATCCACTGCAACGAGTAATGATAGCATGAAACGTTTACTTTTTCCCACTATCACATACAACATTGGGTTGATTGATGGCACTGTGGAAAGTTGTCTGATTACAAAAGAAATCAGTTACATGGAAAAGTTGGTTGTATGAATTCATGACTATTAGTGTTAGTGAGGATTCAAAGGTCTGACTAACTCCTGGTAAAGCATTAGTGACATTGCTTTCACACATCAGCAGAACAACAGTTAGCATTGCAAATTTGAACATAGGTTATGTGACTGAAAAACTGCATCTTTTTTTTCTTTCTATCTCTAAAATTCTGTTCCGTACATCTATGCCTTTGATTCTTATTATACCTGAAGTCTAGACTCAGCTATTGTAGTGTCTGATTGTTTTCTGGTAGTAAAGAGTGAACATCGATTGATAGTTGAAGATTAATGATAAATAATTTTGTCTATTAAGATTTTTGTACATGTTTAATAAGAATTAACTATGAAATATTCCAAAATCATCCCACAGTCGATAAATGACATATGCTTCATAAAACGCATAGCATCACAGATTTTTGTTTTGGTTATTAATGTATACTTTTCATGATGCAAGTGTTAATTTTGGTATTCTTTTCAGGTTTGTCCCATTTGCTCTGTTAAAGTTGCAAGAGACATGTTGAGTCATATCACATTGCAACATGGGCATCTTTTCAAGATATCCTTTTCCAACTATATACTATATGATCAGAGGCCAAAGTTTCAGTTTTGAAGCTCATATTGGTCCCGAGCTTATGTCTATGTTTTAACCTTTTCAGTCCTCAGCTGAGATTTGCCTACCAGAAAATGGCATTAAAGTTAATTGGAAAATTAAAAAGAGAAAAAAAGGACCAAGTGGTGCTTAGCAACTGCATCGGCATATCATATTGTTTTATTATCATGTATGCTATTATCTGATATAGCTTTCTTCATATGGTCATAACTATTTCTCAAACACAGGTGTTTAACACCTTTTGGTTGGCTGATCCCAGGAGAGTCGTCATGTGGTAGGGTTAGCTATGTGGTAGGTAAAATGGGATTTTCATAGATGTTGACAAACTTGATATTTCTTACATGTTAGAAATCTAAGGAGTTTTGCCTCCTCTGTATCAAGCCAGTGACACGGCTTTCAAACTTTACCCAGCAGTCAATACCCGGACTTCGTTTTGTCTCTCTTTCTGTGAAGTTGTAGCAAACAAAGTGTTTAACATTCATGAATAAATTGGAAAGAGAAGAAATTACATATATAACTGTATGTTTTAGTTAGCGTAACAGACCATTCAAATTTTAGTTTGCACCGCTTGCAACTATTAGGATGCCTTTGGGCTTTATCTGTGTGATGTTATTAAAATGGGGCAAAACAATTGCATATCCATTAAGGAGCTGGATCTTAAGGCCATTTTTTTCCTTCGAAAAATGGATCTCTATATGAAACTCTTGTGGTCTTGTTGGTGTACTTCAGTACAGAATCTGTCATTTTCCCTTAACTGAGAATCACTTGCAGCGGCGTAGGCGATTACGAAGAGTTGCTATTCCCAACAGCCAGGCACTTTCTCTTCTAGGAAGAGACCTTCGTGAGGCTCACCTGCAAGTGCTTTTGGGGAGTGGGGGCTACCAATCAAGCAACAATACTGCAACAACTGCAGCCACTGATTCATTACTTTCATCTCTTGTTTTAAATTTCCCAACATCTGAAGTAGAAGAACCATCAAAATCTACCATCTCAGATGCAGAAAATTTTACTAATAAAAAGGCAACACCTTTGCGGACTTGGAAACCAAGGTAAAGTTTGACTTAATCTCATCTTTGCTTATTGCACTAGCTTTAAATGTTCATTCTTCAAATATTGATGCTTTTCGGAGACTACTATTGAAATTTAATGTAATGTCTACTGGCCAAGTATATTAGTGTTTTATAAGTTCGTGTTTAATAAATCCTTAGAATAAATATTTTCTAACATCCTCATAAAGCGTCTTAAATGTCATTAGAGCTGGTATTAGTAATTACTATCTGGCATGTGGGTTGTCACTATTACTCCCTCCTTTTATGGTATAATTCACTGCCAAAATAGTTGCTGAAAAATCTGCACTTTAACATTTTATTCTTTTAGCCATGCGGCATCTATAATCTTAGTTCTACTGTGCATTCTTTGTATAGGTAGTTATTTCTTAATATCCTTTTGATTGTTATATGTGTCATTTAGGCTCATATCTCTCTCTCTCTCTCTGGTTGTGGGAAAATGCTTGTGTGACTAACACTAAAATCTCAAAATAAATAATAGGTTAGTAATACGAGTAAAGATTTTAAAGGGCAAGTTAGGTTTATCTCTCCAAAATGACTTACACCTATCCCTCTATAGTTTAAAGCTATGGGGAGACTAGTGTATGGGAAAAATAGTTCTTTCTAGCTACTACTGACATCATTAACTGACATCTAACCTTTGGGGGGCGTAGTGCTGAAAGATAAGTTATAGGGGAAAGGTGTGCTATCCAGGTGAACTATGGGGAGTGAAAGATAAGTTATAGGGGAAAGGTGTGCTATCCAGGTGAACTATGGGGAGTGAAAGATAAGTTATAGGGGAAAGGTGTGCTATCCAGGTGAACTATGGGGAGTGCATGTAATTTACCCATTTTTTTATGCCCCTAATGGACAATATTAAAAACCAAGCCTTGGATTCAAGAAAGTTCCATATTTGATGTTGCTTTTAGATTGGAATAGTAAATGTGCTTTCTTTTTCATTGATGTAAATGATAAGTGATCTTTTCCCCTTACCTGATGGATACATATTAACAGTGTCCCTTTGGTCAGTTGTATAAGTGGTTGCTGCGTGCTGGTGTCATGGGGAAGCAGAAGAACTTATATATGTAGTGGCCAAGATATTTGTTCGTATAATTAGAATCTTGACCTCTTGGGTAATATAGTATGGTCTAAGTTGTTAGTCTTAGATGTGGTAATGCTGAGTCATTGAGGTGAATATAGAACATTGTGGACAGAACCAGAGGATGTGTACCAGATGAAGCTTGAGGTGATGAAAACCTACTAATTATAGTGAAGGTTGGAAAAGGGTCAAAGTAGAGTGTGCACTTGGATTTGTAGTGGGCTCAGTTAAAGATTCTTAGGAAAAATCTTATCATTAAAATGGAATCTAGTCTTTCAAAAGAACTTTGAGATATCGTAAAGTTGTCAGATAATGTTTGATAACTTCTATACTTATCTCATTCAAGAGAGGATTACATATCTGATGAATTTCAATGTGCAGGTAAGATTGCTAAATTTTAAAATGCATTTACCGGGGTTAAATTTGTTTGCTTTTGATAATGTAACAATGATTTTATGGAAACCAATTCCTTTTGGATTCTTCTAGGTCTTCTAGAAGTATCCTGATATTCTAAAGAATCTCGAACTCTAATGAGAAACGTCCAAAGAAGCTCATACATTAAATTTTGAGACATGCATCCACCAAAATTTGAGTGACAGCTTATGTTAGGTTGACGGGTGGTCCTAAAAGTTTCTTCAAATCTTCTGTGGAGCCTTCTCAGTAGGGGACTGCATTCACAGTCACACTCCATTTTGACAGGATAATGATCATGATGATTTCTTAGTTTAAGGGATAATCAATGTACTCCATGAATAACAAAATCGTATTTGTAAGGAACAGATAGTGGGACTCAACTCTTCGGTACGTGTACACTTCAATTTATTTATGGTTTTAATGTTCTTCCCTTTTTTTCCCTTTTTTTTTGTCTCTTTAATTATTTTCAGTACAATTTAAAATGGTTTATTGAGCTGATTCCAAAATTTTGGGATGTCGGTTTTTTGTTGTCACTTTTCTTGCAGTAGTTATGATGTCACACATGATTCATCTCTTGCTTCATGTGACATTAATTCACATCCATATGTGTGTTATGTTGGTGTTTTATTTTCATCATCATCGTTGTTGTAATTATTAATTTGAATGATATTATACACCATATATTGTTTGATATGAAGGGTGGCAATTGGGTTGAGTCGATTCACTTTCAGGTTGGTTCAGATTTGGCACTAACCTGCCTCTGTTTAATAGATAGGTCAGGCAGCCTTACCCAAATCTAGATAGCCTTGTCCAAACCTGACCACCCATATAACCCGGACCTGACCAGCATGACCTGTTTATCAGGTGACTTGGGTATGATATGATTGGGGACTTGAGGTTTTCAGTTAAAAAAAAAAAAAAACTTGTTAAACTCTAGAGGTTTCCAACTTTGCGGCAACAGCTAGCAAACTAAGCCCCTAACCACTCTTCTGCAACTACTTTGTGTTCAAATTGTGGCATTAATTGAATTTATTGTGATAAAGGTTTGGTTTATTGTTTTTTAAAAGAATTCAGAGAACATGAGTGTCAAACTCAAGACACCCGATTGCAGACATAATGCTTTAACTGTTATACCAAAATGAATGATCGGCCAATATTTTCACATTATTATATTTAACCAAGTCAAATCGCTGTACACGAACCTAGGCCATTTATTAAATGGGTCAACCGGCTTGAGCATTTATTACCCAAACTGATTATAACTGACTTGCAGTTACCAACTTCTAGTTGGTTTCTGGTCAGGTTAAAGTTGCAACCCCTACATGACACCAATCATTTAGAAGCCACTATATCAATCTACAATCTAAGTAAACATTTGCAAACTGAGGCAAAAACCAGTTAATTTTTGCAACAATGTTTTAACATTTTTATTGCTTATTTTGCTTGCTTTTAGAATTCAGATAAAACTAGTTGTGATGATATGCGATAAGACATTGAATTATGAAAAAGAGAAGGATAGAAATCTCAACCACAAAGCAAGAACTGGCTTAAAACCAGCTCAACTGTCTCTTCTTTGATTTCCTTCCAATTAGCTGTGCTTAAATCAGGGCATAAGCTTTTCGTGGTGTATTTGGGAGAAATGGTTACCCTTTCTTTTTTTCCTTCCTGTGCCTGCCTTTGAAAAGACATACCTCAGGGCTGTGTTTTAACCACCTACCTTGTCCGTACTCCGTATCCACCATGTCATATCCTGAGCAAGCAATTTCATTTATAGAAGTGAAGAATTGGCTTATCTAGTATCGCAGCTTCAAGTCTGGGCACTAATTTGTTTCGATCTTATGAAAAAACCATAATATTTCATTTTGACTGAAATTTTTTTACTGTGGCCACCAGTGGCGTAAAGAGAGTATGTTGTTGTTATAATCAATGTCTTTTGAACTAGTTTCTTTCCAAAAAAATAAAAATTGTACCCCTTTGTCATTGTTTTTCTATTGTGTTGTAAAGCTGACAGTTTTTCTAGAGCTTGGCAATGCTTATTTTATTTGGTAACTTAGTATCATTGTTCAAACTACTACAGGCATGCGGCAGTGTCCAAAATTCTATTCGGCTAGGCTGTAGGAATATGCAGATTGTGGTGAATCTTGCCTTGTACATTATGCTTTGAACATGTTCAAGAATGTTATGATGAAACACATTTTGATTGAATTTGGATGTTTTTCTTATAGACGGACTTAAATTAGTCGCTTTGTAGATTTTCATCAAAATTTAATCTGCTCATTTGAAAATGATCTGCTACAGAATGTTCAAGAATGTCACAATGAAAAACATTTCTGATTGCACTGAACCTTTTTCTTATAGATGAACTTAAATTAGCTGCTCTCTAGATCTTCATCAAAATTTAATCAGCTCGTTTGATAATGATCCGCAACAGAATTTTCTCATAGAGACTTTAATTGTCGATTGTAGGAGTGAGAGATTCCAAATACCATGTCTTCTTTCTTGAATTTTGTGCTACCAAGTACCAATCTATGTGTATATAGTCAGAGTCTGATTCAGGGGGTGTAACAAAAAGTGCGCAAATGCATAATAGAGTAACGAGCTGCAACAATCATGTGATTGTTCGGTAAAGTTTATCCAAGGCACATGTTACAATTGGAGGGAGGGGAAATGTCCAGTCCATTTAGTCTGATGAATGGAGAATGTCCTCCCAAAGTTCTGGAGAAATTGGAGTGCTAAATGGCAAGTCCATAAAGGTTATATTGTGAACAGGGATCTTCTCCTTTACTTTTTTTTACTTAAATTGCTAGTTTTCATTTAACACAGCATGTGGAAATTGAAAATCAGTGCAGATGGATCCAAAATCCTGTTTTATTCAGCCCTTATAATTGTTCAGCAATGGGCTTACTGCTATCTTCTACCCGATCTGAGTCATCAACTCCATAATTCAAAAGGATTTACATGCTTTCTTTGACATGTGTCCTCTGTTTGATGATTAAGGATTTGAGAATTGGAATGATTTCTGATGTTTCCTAGCAATGGTGAGCGGTAGTAGTGATCTGTGCAAATGATTTCTACCTTTAGCACTCACAGTTCTCGAAAATTGTGATAATAAATACTACTTTTAGGCTAGGAATGCCAGTGACTAGGAGAATAAAATTCTGTTTCTTCTATTTCTTCTCATCAATGAAATAAAAACCATGCCCAAAAATACCTGTTATGTTATACCGAATGACCAAATAGTCATTCCATGTGATCAATCAGTACAATAATTTAAATTAGTCTAATCACTGCTATACATGGATTTAATTGATAAAATACAGTGTGATTTGCTTGTGAAACTAATAAAGCTCGAGATCTATTTGGTTGCATGCCATTAAGTTAGCATGTTTTTCCGCCATTTGTTACCTTCCCCGTGTTCCTGCACTGCAAGTGTTACTATATTAAGTTATTAACCATGCATGTCCCTTGATCTTTCATATTATGTTAGGTTATATACTCTTTTATTTTCCGAAAGATGGAAGGAAATTGGTAACACATGCATTGGACAGATTTTTGCTGAGTATTCATTGGCAACTCATGCTTTTGTTTGGTGCAACATGTCTATGAAGTTACTGATAACATACCTTGTAAGACAATAAAATGCCTCTCTTTCTATAATTGGGTTCCAGGAGAAGAGGATGCAAGCTATAAGATGGCCAGATATCATATCTTGAATTCTACTAGTCGTATTTTAGAGAAATGCGAGAGAGTGTTAATTTTGCTTGAGATCTCACTAATGACATTGAGATAGAATTATTGAGGATTTCATGGCAAAAAAACACAACTTGACCTAAAGCTGAAAACTTTAAAAATTGTCACATGGGGAATCTGTTAAAGATCATATCTGCAGGTGCACAGGTATTAGAATGAGTATAACTTCCTTGGGAATTAATCTGTATCAGAATATTTCGAATTTGCATTACTTTTAAGGTTAACTTTGATGTGGATAGCTGTGAATGAGATTGTAAATTAGTTTGATCTTGAAGAAGACTATCAGGAGTTTCAGAGCTTGTGCTGCTCGAGGATATAAACCGATGAAGATGACGAAGAAAGGAAAATGGAACATAGAGAAACCTGTAAAGAATATGCAGAATCCGAAGAAATAGCTAAAATCTGACAAGAAAGTGTTTTACTACTTACAAAACCAGCTTATTTCAAAGTCAAAATGTTCCAAGTTAAAAGTAATATGGAAACCCTTCAAACAGGTTGTCAGTATGGAAATGTGCCTTCTAAATTAATCTTTCTATACTGAAATTAATTTTGTAGATGTTCCTTCTAAATCTTTCTGTACTGAAATTAACTTTCTAGATGTGCCTTCTAATAACCTGGCAAGCGAATCTGGTTGTATGATCTACAATTTGAAAACTACCGGGGTTTTTTGAAAATTAAGAGAATCCAGAGAAGTGACAGGACAATATAAATTTGTTTGCATGTTGAAAAACTGTCAGGGGGTAGGTGCATCCTTTTTGAGGTTTCTATTGCAGCATCCTTTTGGAGAAAACTGTTTAGGCATCAAAACTAGCATAATATATCTAGATTTTAAGTGGATTATGGTCGATTATGGTTTATACAATGTTGTTCCAATAGTTATTTTATACAACGATCAATTATTTGCTAGTAGGTTTATAGACTTTTTAACTTGATGATTTTGCCTCTTCTATTTCCTATGTTGAATTTGATATAACGGTTGAGTCTTCTACCCCATAACAAAAGAAAATGTTAGAGCTGAGATTTTGCATGAAGAAGGTATTCTAAATAAGAGTTCTCATCATAATAACATAATGTGTGTAAACTGTAATGGACTGTTTAAAGGGAAGACCGGGAAATCCATTTTTATTAAAATTTTGAAAGAGCAAAGACTGTTCTTCATTGCTAATTCAGATTTCTTTGGAATGTGGACAATAGGGATCAAAGTGGGAAAAGGGTAATTATCTCTCTCAACTGGGCATATGTTTACTTGAGTACTTTGATTACTTAGAAGTCTCATTTTGTTTGAAGCATTTGTTTAAGGACCAACTATAAGGCCCAAGTGGTAATCCAGGAAAAGAATAAGCTGCCTATAACAAACAGAGGAGTTGAGAATTCTTTTGACTAATTTAAGCAGTTTCATGGTGAGAATGTCAATAGATATCACAAGTGCACATAGACTAACAAAATGGAGCAAGAAAGAGCATATTGTTGTAAACATTTTATTGCAAGATCTGTTAGATGACATGGTTCAAAGGTACTCTACCGGAATCATCAGGGGATGAGTCCCTTGAGTTGTGGGCAAGAAAGAAGACAAGTTTAGATTATATGCTAGTTTGTGCTCAATGCCTATGCTCTTCGTAGCCTGGTCACATTGGATCAAAATTAATAACAAGGCGATCAGTTTTCAAGTTGTTGGTTCAACTCTTTCTCACCTGAAAAGGGTATTGACTTTATTGAAGAATAAGCGATTCAAATAGAGAATATGTGATTTATATGGATAATAAGTGATTCATATAGAGAAGTGAAATCGATAATTGAAATAAGTGATTTATATATTGACGTTATTGAATAATAAGTAATTCATAATTCATACAAAGAAATGATATCGATAACAAAAATGTAAAGATTGACGAAGACTCTTTTGCTAGTGGATCAACAAGTAAGCTCTGTTTACTTTGGAAATTTCATTTATAAGAATTGAGGGAGAAAGTGTAATCCCTAATATTTTGATGATGTATTAACTTATAAATTATGCTACTAATGTATCTAGATTAGTAGTGTTTGTCTTATTGTAGGATAAGACATTTCTCAGAGGTTGGATGGATTAATCTACTATTGCAATATCAAGAAGAAGGTTGGAAGGAAAGCTTCAAATAATCAAGCAAAATAAAGTTAAATCAAGCTGAGCACAAAGCAACTTGGAGCAACAAAATCGGACTTCCACTGTCAAATATTAGGATGTCTATAAGTAATTAATAATAATTTTTATTTATCTACAAAATTGTCACAATAAGGATTACTAACACACTGCTATTTTTACTGTGTATTTGGTCTAGCAGAAGGTTATTTTACTAGCAGATTGCTGCTTGGCAGAATATCATTCTACCAGCACAAATAGTTCTTGGTATAATCCTATCCTACCAGCACATATATTGCTTGGTATAATTCTTTCCTATAAATGCTCTATATTTGACTTGATAAGAGACATCTACACTCCTCTATTTTTCTATTCTAATGCTGAATTCCTTTTTAGATGATACAAGTATGATTCAAATTTATATACAGCATCACATCTTCTCATTTCATGTCTTTTTGTCCCTTCTTTTCATAATTGAGTATACTATTGATTGAAAGAGAAATTTTCCCTCTTCTGTAACTGTTGGCCATCAATACAAGTAGGATTTGATGTTATGATTAATTATTTTAATCACTCTCTTGTGTGATTTCCTTCTCACTTCAGTCACTCTCAAGCATGTCACACTAGCCGTTGAGTTTTAAGTGCTAAAGATTTTTGAGAGAGATCTGTATATAGCTTACAATCACCGTGTGTCATGTTTACTGCTATACTCAAAAGTACCTATCACATCTCTAGCACACATGAATTTAAATATTTTGAATTTAGAAGTGAAAGAGACATCTTTCATGAGCTGTCACTTTCAACTCATTTAAAACGAAAGAATTGAAAATCTCTTCACCACTTACTCTCATTTCTATGATGTCACTTTCAACTTATTTATTTGATTAAATTATTTAATTAATTACAAACTCTTTATAGGTGACCGTTTTCTTATGAGTATCACCATCATCTAGCCACTATAGGCTAAATGTGCTGTTGTACTCTCAAAGCAGCCATCAGTTTGTAATTAATTAAACAATTTAATCAAATCAACAAGCTGACAGTGGCAACATAGAAAAGAGAGCAAGTGGTGAAGAGAATTTTCATTTATCTTTTTTTAAATGAGTTGTATGAGAGCTCCTTTCACTTTTAAATTCAAAAGATTTAAATTCATGTATGTTGGAGATGTGATGAGTATTTTTGAGTTCAACAGCAAACATGATAGAAGATGGTTGTAGGCTAGATACAAACCTCTCTAAAAAAATTAGTACTCAAATCCTAATGGCTAGTAAGACAAGTGGGCTGCTAGTAAACAATAATAGTGTGAAATCTTTGAAAGTGACAAAAGTGAGAAGGTAGTCACAAAAGAGATAGATTAAAATAATTAATCATAACATCAAATCCCACTTGTATTGATGACCAACAGCTATAAGGAGAGAAAAAATTCTCTTTCAATCAATATTACACTCAATTATGACAAGAAGGGACAAGGAGATATGAAGTGACAAAGATATAATGTTGTATATAAAGTTGAATGAGACCTGTATCATCTAAAAAGGAATTCAACATTAGATTAAGAAAATAGAGTAGTGCAAATGTCTCTTTTTAAGGGCGTGTTTGGTTGCAAGGAAGTGGGTGGAAATAAGAAAATAGGGAAGTAAAATTGCTCACTTCCCTATTTATTCAAACACCGAAAAAAGAAAATGAGAAAATCTCTTTTCCTTTTCTCTTTTACCTTTTACACAATCACTTTCTCACTTCCAGAGTGCTACAGTTAATTTTCTGGTTATGTAAATCTCATTTGTAATAAGTTGTAACTCAAAACAGTTAATTTTGTGATCATGTAAATTTCACTTGCATTCTAATTACAATCTAATTTTTATTTTTCTTAATTAATTTTTATTTTAATATTCATTTGCGATCAACTTTATGGTTAACTTTTCCATTTTCACTTTCACATTACTATCCAAACACCGAAAAAGACATAACATTTTCTAAATCACACTTTCAAACAACATCCAAACACCGGAAAACTCACTAACCAATTCTCAAGTTCCAAAAGGAATTATTACTACTTCCACAGTTCCTCAGTTCCTCACTTCCACCCCTAACCAAACAGCCCCTAAGTAAAAATATAGCATTTGTAGGAAAGAATTATACTAAACAATATATGTGCTGGTAGAATAAGATTATACCAAACACTATTTATGCTGGTAAAATGGTATTCTGTTAAGTAGAAATCTGTTGGTAAAATAATCTTCTGCTATACTAAATATATAGTAAAATAGCATTGCTGATAATTCTTATTGTACTAATTTTGAAGATAAGTAAGAATTACTATTAATTACTTACATACATCCTAATATTTGATAATAGAATTCCGATTCTGTTGCTCCAAGTTGCTTTGTGCTTAATTTAATTTTATTTTGCTTGATTATTTGGAGCTAACTTTCCTTTCAACCTCCTTGATATTGCAATAGTAGATCAGTCCATCCAACCTCTGAGAAATGTCTTATCCTACAATAAGATAAACGATACTAATCCAAATACAATAGCAGCATAATTTATAAGTTAATATATTATCAAAATATTAGAGTTTACAATCTCCCCCTTTTTGATCATGACAACCTATAAATTGATTGGATAAATAATAGAGGTAAAAAAATAGGAAAATCAAAATATTTTTACAATTATATTTGAGAAGCTCCCCTAATTGTCTTAGTATCAGGGATATTTTGGAGTGCAAAGCTCTCCCGTTTTAACTCAATACAGGCAACACGTTTATCTCACAAACATGAGTGCACATTCCCATATTTTTCACTTTTAAGCCCACAATATCATAAGATACATTATTGTGCGCATCCAATCCGACAAATATAATCATGCACCGATGAGTTAGTACCACTCAAAATCCCACTTTTGTATCTATTCTTATCATTGTAATAAGAGGATCCATATTGAGCATCTATTCTTATCAGTATTTTTATATACATGTGCAGTTTCATAAAACAGAAAAAGAACGAGATCTAACTGACATCTTCGCTTTCTTGTGTGCGTCACACACCTACAAAAGAATTTTGTGATGTGCATTTAGGTACCCAATGTCTTTTGGGCTCTTGAGGGTTAGTAGCAAGTTTAGAAACCCATTTAACAAAATGAAGAGTATATTTTTCTTAATATAACATGATGTGCTTACATGCCCTTTCTTCATGCAATAAGTGTAAATAATACTAGACTTGCTATTTTGAGAGTTATGAGAATGAAAATCAATTTTTCTATATTGGTAGGATGGCATTCTGCCATGACCTGGCTGGTAGGGTATCATTCTACCAGAGCCTGAGCCTATATTGCCAGCTGATTCTGCACATTCTTTTGACAATAAGTTCATGCAATGTTTGCAGAAATTTTCAATTTCAATTTTAAATCATGGTTTTTAGTTTAAAGCTTAATAACTTTAGTTAGAGGATAATTTTTCTCCTTGAAAACATTTTCATAAATAGAAGAGCATGATGCATTTTCTGCTTTTAAAGATGTGAACCTTTTGAAAACTTTTTGTAATCACTTACTAATACAACATAAGCATCTTCTATTTCTTCTAATGTAATATAATCATCAAAATTTACTTCATCTTCATTTCCCATGAAGCAAATGTTAGGGTTGGTGAGGCTCAAGTTAGCCTCTTCTCTCTTTTCTTCATTTTCGGAGTCGCTGGGCTCTTATTCATCCCAACCAATATAAAGTGTCTTCTTCTTCTTAAATTTCGTTGGTTTATCCTTTAAATTTGAGCAATATTTCTTGATGTGCCCTGGTCTATTGCATTCAAAACAGTTTGAAGGACCGACTTCATCCTTCTTGATGTTGGATTTTCGGAAGCTTTTCTTCTTGCAAAATTTTCTTCTCATCATCATGTTTGCTTTTCTTATCACGAAGGCTAAATCCTCCTCATCCGTGCTTTCTTCGATTGAGTAGTCATCTTGTGCACCCTTGGCTTGCAAGGCATCCTCTTGTTTTTTCTTTTGGAGATTCATTTTGATCTCTGCATTCTTCAAAATGCCCATAAACTTTTGAAAAGACATAGTGTTGATGTGTTTGTAGATCTCGATTAGATTGATAATAATGTTGTACTTCATTGGAAGAGATTTTAAGACTTTGTTGTTCATTTCAAAGCATGTAATCTCCTTTTCAAGAGATTAAAGATTGTTGGTGATGCTCTTGAATCTGTTAAGGAAATCATCATTAGATTCTTTAGGCAATAATTTTATTGTCTCAAATTCTTGAGTGAGCATATTAATCTTGCTATTCTTAATTTGATCGGTTCTCTCATGAGGAACCTCAAGATAATTTCACATTTATTTAGCATAAGTAATATTCATAACTATGTGAAATTCATTGCAAGTTAATCCACTTACAATACAACTAATAGCTTTTGAGTTTAAATTAGCTAAGGCAATTTTTTTCGTCCCATTCGGAACGAGGTTTAGGATTTTTTTTACCATCAACTACTTTAGTGGGAGAGGTGTAGCCATTTTTAATCATGCCCCAAACTTTCCAATCATTTGATGGAATATGAATTCTCATGCATGCTTTCCAATAAGCATAATTAGTCCCATTAAACAAAAGGGGTCTGTTGTTTGATATCCCCGCAGGCAATATAAGTCATTGGAAGATGTCATATGATCGGTCTCTAAGATGTAAGGTCTAATAAAGTGAGTACCAAGCTCTGATACTAATTATTGGTCCCTTGGGGGGGGGGGGGGGGACAAAAGAAATAATCCCCTCGATTATTTGAAAAAATAAGAGTATATATCAGATGTTGCAGATGGTTACATTTAGTACTTCAGTGAATCTTATGGGTGATGATTTGAGTCTATGATGGAAGATTCATTAGCAGAGAGTGATGAGGATACATGATTATGGACAGAATCGACTCAAGATAAAATAAATTACACTTTGTATGGAAGGTATCTTGTGGTCTATTTTAGAGTTGCAAGACTGTTGGCTGTAGTTCGGTTTTAAAAAGAAGAATTCAAAGGAAAAGTTCAAAGGTAAATGGGAAGACCTGTGTCAAGGACTGCTTGAACTGATTATAGTGAAATCTTATCAATGGAATGCAAAAATGGTTCCCGCCAGTTTGTTATGTCTATTGATGTATATTATGCCAGATCAGTGGAGGACAGTAATCTTGGCTCTGTATTCAGATGAATTCTATGCATTGCAAATGGTTTAAAAGTGTTCAAGCCAAATAAATGGTTGGAGAAATGATTTAAAAGTTGTTCATGGCAGATAAGTGGTTATCAAGTCATTTTGTAATGAGAGGCCTCAATGAAGCTTCTCATTTTCCTGGAATACATACAGGAAAAAAGTTGAGCTATGTCCTTGTCTTAATAGTGTGCTAAAGAAGTTCTCGCTGTAAAACTCTAAAGAAGGGATGTCTCAGGAAATGGGGATAAGTTTGACTATCTAAATGCCTAAAGAATGACAGAGAAATCTGAATGGAAAATATCTGTAAGCTTTAGCATTTGGAAGTTTAATGCGATCAACAACATGGATCAAATTATATCTATGCTTTGTCGTCGGATTATGTCGTGGTCGATTATGAGCTAATTTAGGTTATGACCAATAGGTTGCTGCTAAGAAGGTACTTGCGTACATCAAAAGAACAAAAAGTTGTGTCCAAAACTTGGAGAGTTGTCCAGATGAGTAAAGGGTTGAGATTGCTGATATTCGGATTATAAAGGTTGTCTATGTACTATATGAAATCAATAGGTTGTTATATTTTTGCTCCAGCTCATGGAGCCAGTCTCGAGTCATAGTAGGAACAAAGGCTAAACTACATAGTCGATAGAGAGGCTAAATGTATTGCTTTCTACAAGGAAGTGACACCAACCATGCGGGTTGAATAATTTGTTACTAACTTGAGGGCAGTAAAAATATTAAGGACTTCACTTATGTTATGTGATAGATTAATTCAAGGTTTGAAATCTCAGAACTTGTATGAGTATTGGTTAAGGTTTCTGGTAGTGATATGTGCAATATTAGGAAAATTGGAGATGTTTCACCATAGTTGTATACTAAGTACATTTCAATACCTAGTTAAATAAATTAAGTTTTAGTACATTTTTCTGAAAAACTATTAACGATGTAACAAGTGATTAAAAGCAATTTTTATTCGTTAACTATATTAAATGACAACAATTATAGTCTTTATGTTTTTTTAAGTTCTATGTTTGCTAATTTAATAATTAATCCATAAAATTTCACAAAATCAATTACTTTTAACAAACTAATAAAGATGTAACAAACATCTAAAATATATATTTTTTAGTTAATTACATGCATGACAACAATTTTAATATTATTTTTATAACAAGTTTAAAATAAACAATCAATCTAATTCTCTATAGATTATGAGTACTAATTTGTTGATTTCTAATTATGATTTAAATACATTTATGATTGTAGTAAGTAATTTATATTCTCATGATTGACTAAGCATTTCTATCAAGACTAAATATATGTGTAACCTAATCTAAAATAACTCTATATTAAAATCATAAATAAGGGAAACAATTTTCTTTAGCACTAGTAGATGAGTTTCCTAAGCAAGACTAATTCATAATGAAAATCAATTCTCAAAAACTTCTAATAAACTTTTTTAGGAAAAAAACTCAGTTTGATCTATTAGCACCTTGATGCACGTGACTTTAATTAGTATCTATCCATTTATATAGATGGAAGATAGAGAAGACTCCAAACTTCTTGCTTTCTCTCTCTCCAACTGCTCTCTCTCAATCATCTCTCCCTATCTCTCTCGATCGCTCTCTTCCAGCAATCACTCTCTCTTGATCTCACTTGCGCTCTCCCACCAACACCCTCTCTCTCCCACGATTTCTCTACCTAATGTCTTTTCTCTTTCTCCTCTGTTCTCTCAGCAGCATACTAGCCTTGTATTGGGCTCATATCGACCTCGAGGCCAATACTCTGTCCCCTCTGATCTCTCAGCGGCATACTAGCCTTGTATTGGGCTCATATCGGCCTCGAGGCCAATACGAGCCAATACAAGGCTGATACGTCCCGATATTGTTTTGGTATTGCTGATTCCATCCTTATAAGATGGATTCTGATTTTGCGCGGTCGATTCCCTATTGGGCTCGGCCAATTCTGAACCGATACAACCAATTCGTATCGGAATCGGCCGATATTTAGACATACGGTTTTAACACTTTTTTTTGGACTAATTGGAGTTTTTGTCACATTTCAACAGAATATTGTATCATATAGTTGGTGTGATAGTAGTCTATATAGATAGGAAGTCTTCTCATGAGTGATTGCTAGATAGGCAATCATTGTAGTTGGTGTGATAGTAGTCTATATAGATAGGATGTGCTCTCATGAGTTTACGCTACATATACGGTCTACGATTTGAAACAAAAATTTTTTATTTTGAAACATTAGCTAGTTGGAACAATGATTTCAATATTCTAGATCTTTAATTAATAAGTTTTTAGATTTAGAAAGGTGTGGCTCATTAATTCTCTCAGGATTACTGAAAAAAGACAAAGGGAGAACACAAGTAATATTCTTTTTGGAAGGGGAAAGAAAACAAGCACACAAAGAGACGGTTATTTTGAAGAGCAAAAGCTATTTCAAATGCATATATATCAAAATGAAGTTTTTTCGGAGAGAGGAAAATGGGAAACAGAAAGTTTGTGCACTTAGGTAAAATTTCATAATCAGACATGCAATGAAGGTGGTGAGAAGATGAAATCACTGTTCCCTGTGCGGTGATCCTGCTTTGTGAAGGATGTAGGCAAGTAGAGGGATTATATGTTTGTTTGGGGTTTGAAGTGTATTATATCATGTCCATGTGTTTGCTCTATTGGACCTCTGTAATGGTTTTATTCATTTTATACTTCATATTGTCTCGTCATCTGTTGGGTTCCAGGTCGCTTGATTTACTGCATCAAAAGCGTGATGACTAGTGAGTAATTTTGTTGTGTGGTTTTCTGGCCTTGTTTGCAGAAGACAATCAATTTGCATATCAATTAAATATGTAATCTGATCAGACTGTCCTCATAGATTGGTTACATAAACCATGTGAAAAGTAGTATTAAAAATAACATTCAGAAAAATGTTGGTTCTGTGAGTAGTTCCTTTTAGCATTTAATTAACATTGAAATATCATCCTGAATATGTTATATGCTGCAGTTTGCATTAGGCATAGTGTGCTGAGTCTTTGTTTGGTTTGGCAGAAAATGAGGGAAAGGAAAAGAAAATTGGGAGGAAAATCATTTTGTTGTTTGGTCGTTGAGAGAAACTAAGAAGGAAAAGAAAGGAGAAAAAAACTGAATTAAAATATTAACCATATTTCTTTTATCACTTCTCTCTCCTTCAATGCAGTGAAAGTGATGGAAAATGCATAAAGGAAGGGAGTATTGCCTAGAACTACTAATTGGAATGGACACTCCTAAACCATGCAACTCTATCACTTCTGCATTTTTTTTGTTTACATTTCTCTTTCTCTTAGTGACCAAATTATAATTTTTTTTTTGTACATTTCTCTTTCTCTTAGTGACCAAATTATAAAAATAAATTTCATTTCTTTTCTTTTCTTTTCTTTTCTTTTCTTTCATTTTCTTCTTTTCTTTTCCTTTCCTTTTCTTTTGTTTACATTTCTCTCTCTCTTAGTGACCAAATTATAAAAATAATTTTCTTTTCTTTTCTTTCTTTTCTTTTTTCTTTTCCTTTCCTTTCCTTTTCTTTTTCTTTCATTTCTTCTTAACCAAACACAGCCTTAATATTTGGAAGCCGTGGGAAGAGCTCGATATTTACATGTATCGTTTTGCAATATATATGCATGTCATGTTTTACGAGTGCAATTACTATTATATCAGCAAGACTGCAAGTCTTACAGTTCCTAAATATTGTCTTTTGGCAGTCTTGACCTTTCTTTGAGTCATGAGGAAAGGGAACAAAAGCGGAAGCAGGCTACAGTTAGAGCAACTTTTGTGCAGGACCTGCTCCTCTCCACATTATTCGGGGATTAACTGAAGAAGTGGCAGCTAGGCGCTATCTGCACCAGAGGGCATCCATTTCTGCTTCCCATTGTCCTCAACATGGCATCAAACTTCTGATAAGTTAAGCTTTGGTGAATCTGCATGTGAAAAGAGGCAGTTTTGGAATCCCTACATCTTTTGGTGCTATATATTCGATTTATTGGATGAGCCTGTGAATGCCTCTGTTCTATGCTTCATCTTCAGGGAGTGTTCATACAACCATATTTTAGCTGCTGCTTTTCTCAAAGTTGTATGGATGTGAATGGTGGATCACATATCTCTTGCATGAATTCACCTCTCAACTATGCTACAACACTGGTACATGAGAACTATATTATTAAGTTTTATTCCTAGTGTTTTTAGTACTGTTCAAGTTCTTTTACTATGAATATTTAGTTTATCATTTTCTGCATTTCTTGTAATCTGCTAGTTCTGGATTTTTGCATTCCTTTGTTTTCTTTTAAGCTTCATAATTTCTGTAACTTTTTAGTGGGAGATGGAATAGAGGAATGTGGTTCTTGAGATAGTTTATTAGGGTTCAATGTAATGAGTTTGATTAGTAGATGAGCAAGGTGTGTACTGGACAGGCTTAACAAAAAATAAGTGCAAAACTGAAATATAAAAATAAACTCCTTTAGTTATAACCCTTTTTCCCGGTAATATTCTCGATATATTCTCATTTACTAAAACAAAAGGGGAATTTGAGATAACTTAAATATTTTCGGGGAAATATAAAACTTCAAAGTTTGGTGAGGGGTATATCAAAAAAATATGAAAGATTTCTAAAGGGTATACCTAAAAAACCCTTTATAAATAACCAATCTACCATCTTTTCTCTAACCCACATTGTAATCCTAACCCTATTGCTTCTTCTTCCCTTATGAAGGAGTAGTTGCAGGAGATATGACGTTGTCGCCTCCTCACTTAATATCATTTTTTTTATTTGCCTGTAAGATTTGGCTCACTAGTAAAAATATATGATTAAATTGTGAGGAGTCCCAGTCTAAGTCTGAGTAGTAACTTATGTTTCCAAAAAATAAATAAATAAATAACTATTAGTTTTAGAAAACTATAAACAGGAAAGCGCATAATCATCCCCATCACCCCACCCCCCCTCACCTACCACCCAAAAACCCGCGACTGAACCCTGTGTCTGGTGCCCAAACCTGTCTCCCTACTCTAAGCATCTGCGGCAGACTAACCACCTCGTTTCCGTCTTTGATTCAATAGGAGTTAGTTTTGTACAAAGAAAAGAGTGAGGGTGGAATGCCTGGGCGACTGACTGCGTGCTGTTTGTGAGTCGGAATTGCTCGCATTCCTCGTTGGCAGCAGATGTGGGATGGATGCGGAGATGACTGCATCTATTTTCCGCAGGCTCTGTCGTTCGATCGCTCAACTCCGTGGACTGGAGGAGGTTGGAGCTGAAGAGTGGGAGTTTGAATTGATCACAGTAAGAATTAGTCATCAGGTACTTGTTACTTTTGCATGAACCAAAGAACTTTTCTGAAGAAATATTGTGATGTTATATACCATAAGATTAGGACATATATTTGATTATGTGATGCAAATATATGTAATGGAGTACACAAAAAATAATATGGTTTTGAAACTGTAACTTACAGAAACAATTAAAAGCTAGCCATTAGTGATTGCTGCTAATGGCTAGCTGTTAAAAGTTCTGAGGAGAAATGATTCATGTAGCCGATCGATCCCAAAGATGTTGGTGTCTAGGTTATTGCAAATGTGATCTTCTCTAAATAACTGAGCTTGCACAAAAGTATCAATATTGTTAAAAGAACAACTACTTCATTCATTTTATTCTGAGAAATGCAAAGTTGAATACATTGGCTCTCCATTTAAAAAGGCTACGTATCTGTCATCAATGTGGTACTAGTTGTCGTAGACCACACCAAATACACATTTAGAAGAGGCTGTACAAATGGTTTATTCTAAGAAAACGCTACTAACTGGTAATTCAGAAGGTTTCTTTCTAGCTGCTATAGATCAATTCTGCTATCGTGATTGCTTGCTGTAGTTCTCCTTCTCTGTTTTCATTTTCGGCACTTTCACCTCCCATATGTTGTTGATGGTGATGATAGCGTAGTAGCACAACAGAGATAAATGCTGCAAAAAGGTCACTTTTAGTATATATATGCCATTTCGTCTAATCAAATCCTTACATATGATATATGCATGTAACACTTCTATGAATTTCTTTTGTCCATTTATCTTCCTCCATGCAATTTCCTGGAGCAAAATAATAATAAAATCTGCAATGATATATGGGACTAAAATTTTGGAGCTCATATAGCAGATGATAGGGGTCTTTAATCCTATGCATTTTTATCTTTTTAAATTTGCCAAGCTTTATGGATTTGAGATCTATAAGATACTCATGCATTGGGCATACAAAAGTGCTGAAACAATAATTGTAGCTAAAGAGACATATGTTAATAAGATCAAATGTACATACACCCCATGATGTAAAACCCACCTGGATCGCAATCACCTTCAAACAAGATTTGGGTTTCCCACCCCTTGCACGGGCTTCTCACCCTAAACTCGAGAGCAAAAACTCAAGAATTTAACACAATAATTGGAGGAAAAGTTTTAATCATTCATTCCATCCTTATTCCAATAGTTTAAGGGGCCTTATATAGGCTTTACAAAAGAGAAGTACTGGGAAATAACCGATGTGGTACTAAACGTCCACAAAATAACAAAAATAAAAGGAAAATAAATAAAGCTAAAAATATCTGCTATCAATAACGCCTGAAACAAGTCCCATCTAAAGCCATAGAAGACCAGCGCGTCGCCTCCTGAAGTATACTCGATCGAACCTGCTCCTGGGCGGTGGCATGATGTCCTCATCAATTCCCCCCGGTGGAAGGAACTCGACCCTGTCGAGTGTGGGGGACAGAACTGCTGTCTGCTGTGATAGTGCTCCAGTCGATCAGGATCAAGACGCTGGAGGTCTTCCTCAGTAATCCAAGAATTTTCTGAATCAGGTTTTCCCGTCCACTTAATGAGATAGCGTCTCGTCCCTCCATCTCCAGTAGAGATAATCTGATCATCCAAGATAGAATCTATATGTTCTGTTGCATAGGACATTTTAGGGGGAAGTGGAGGTAGTGGGGGCTCTCAGAAAGAAGGTCTCGGCTTGGCTCATCCACAAATGGATCAGAAGGGGTATCAAAAGTACCTCGATATGGAACCAAATCCTCAACATTAAAGGTGCAACTAATGCCAAAGTCAGGTGGGAGATCCACCACATAAGCATTTGAATTGATTTTTTAATAATCTTGAATGGCCCTGCACTTCGCGCGTGTAATTTCTTCACGGTTCCTGGTGGAAACCGTTCGGGTCGCATGCGGACCATCACATAATCTCCGACATTAAAAGACCTTAATCGGCGATGTAGATCTGCAGAAGCTTTATAATCAGTATTATTTTCATTATCTTGTCTCTGACTTCCTCATGTAATGCATGGATATGGGATGCAAATGTTGATGCGGAGTCTGATACCCTAGAATGATGATGAGCCATGGGAATTAAATCAATGGGTTGCCTGGGCTTAAAACCGTTTACTATTTCAAAAGGACTGAGACCCGTAGTCCTATTGACAGATCCGTTATACGCAAATTCAGCCATGGGCAAAATGAGATCCCAAGTTTTTAAATTTTCTCCAACTAGACACCTGAGGAGATTTCCCAGCGATCTGTTTACCACCTCTGTTGACCATCTGTCTGCGGGTGAAAGGCGGTTGAGAATTTCAGTTTGGTGCCCATCTTATGCCAAAGTGTTTTCCAGAAATAGCTAACAAACTTAACATCCCTATCAGACACCATGGTTTTAGGTATCCCGTGCAACTTTACGATATGATCAAAGAATAAAACAGCCACTCGAGACGCATCTGAGGTCTTGGAACACGGGATGAAGTGAGCCATTTTTGAGAATCGGTCAACTACCACTAGGATAGAATCATGCTTCTTTTGAGTTTTAGGCAGTCCGAGTATGAAGTCTAGGCTCACGTCTTGCCAGGGGCAATTAGGTACAGGAAGAGGAGTGTAAGGTCCGGCAACCTGCTTTTGTTGCTTGGCCAATTGACACGTGCGACATTGGCTAACTACTTTAGAAACATCTCTTTTCAGACTCGGCCAGTAGAATCGGTGTTCAACGGCCTCAATTGTCTTGTTCTGACCGAAATGTCCCGCCAGACCTCCAGCATGTAGTTCCCAAGAGAGAAAATCCCTGAGGGACGTACGGGGAATACACAACTTACGGAATCGGAAGAGATAACCGTCTTGAAGGAGAAAACCGTGCATCTCACGAACAGGACCGTCTCGTAACGTGACATAAATTTCCCGACATAAATTTTCCCGAAATCAGGACATGATTCATACTCTCCTCTTTTAATTTCTCAAATCCAACCACTTCTGTGCTCATTGCCACCAAGATCGTGACACGTCGACTCAGCGCATCAGCGACCTTATTCTCGATGCCTGCTTTATGTTTGAGGACAAAAGTGTAATCTTGCAAGAACTCCACCCATTTGCTATGCCTCGCGTTTAATCTCTTCTGGGAGTTGAGATACCTTAACGCTTCGTGATCTGAATACAACACGAATTCCTGTGGCAGCAGATAATGTCTCCAGTAGCGCAACGCCTGTACAACCGCATAAAATTCTTTATCATAAGTGGAGTAGCGTTGACGGGCCTCATTTAATTTTTCGCTAAAATAAGCAACCGGGTGGTTTTCCTGACTCAGTACACCACCTATTGCTAGTCCCGATGCGTCACAAGTTACTTCAAAAGCTTTTGAAAAATCAGGGAGACGCATTACAGGAGCTTCCGTCATCATCTTCTTTATTTCAGCGAAAGCTTTGGAGGCAGCAGGTGTCCACTGGAACACCTCACTCTTTAAATAGTCGGTGATCGGTGCCATGATAGCACTAAAATTCTTAATGAACCGACGGTAGAAAGTGGCTAACCCGTGAAAGCTTCTGACTTCCCTAATCGTCCGGGGTTGTGGCCACTCGGTTATTGCCTTCACTTTCTCAGGGTCTGCGGAAACTCCCTCGGAGGAAACCACAAATCCGAGGAAGATAACCCTGTCTATACAAAAAGCACACTTTTTGGGATTTGCATAAAATTTTCTCAGCATGGAGTGTGCGGAGGACTTGCCTCAGATGTCCCACATGTTGCTCCTGGGTTTGGCTGTAGATCAGTATGTCATCAAAATAGACCACCACGAACTTACCGATAAACGGCCGAAACAATTGGGTCATTACCCTCATGAAGGTGCTTGGAGCATTGGACAGTCCAAATGGCATGACCAACCATTCATATAACCCGCCTTTAGTCTTAAATGCGGTTTTCCATTCATCCCGGGTCGGATTCTAATCTGATGGTACCCGCTCTTAAGATCAATTTTGGAGAAGATTGTGGCACCTGTCATCAGATCCAGCATATCATCAAGACGGGGAATGGGAAAACGGTACTTGACGGTAATTTTATTAATTGCACGACTATCCACACACATACGCCATGTACCATCCTTCTTTGGCGCCAAAAGTGCGGGAACCGCACATGGACTCAAGCTCTCCTTGATGAACCCCTTGTCAAGTAGCTCTTCTACTTGTCGTTGCAATTCCGCATGTTCAGTTGGGTTCATTCTATAGTGGGGCAAATTTGGTAAAGTCGCTCCTGGGACTAGATCAATAGCATGTTGAATGTCTCGCATAGGGGGCAACTCACCTGGAAGATCTTGTGGGAGGGTTTCGGAAAACTCCTCCAGAATTGGCTTGATGTGCTCAGGAATCTGCTCCTCGATATCCCGACTAGCCTCTCGAGCCACGAGAGCATAACAAGTAGAGCCATCTTGCAAGCTCTTTTCAATTTGATCGTGGCTAATCAAATTCATTTCCATCTTACCTTTGCCCTTATCAACCTTTTTTTTGGATTTATAACGTCCACTTTATCTTTCCCTTTATCAGCCTCTTTCTCTCGGGTTGGCGGCTTTGGTTGATTTGGCATAATCTTCACCTTTTTCCCATTATGGACGAACGAACACTGATTGGTACGTCCATGTATGGTCACATCTAAGTCAAATAACCATGGTCGACCCAAAATAATATGACCTACATTCATGGGTAGTATGTCACACCACACATTTTCTGTGTATGTGGCAAACTGGATGGGAATTTGACATCTTTCTTGAACATCGATAGATGTAGCATCGATCCATGTAACCTTGTAGGGGCTTGGATGCTTCACCGGTGTCATCCCTAAGGTGGTGATTAACTTTGACGCCACAGCATTGATGCAGCTGCCACTATCCACTATTACCTTGCAGTTCTTATTGCCAATTTTTGTGCAGGTTTGGAATATGGCAGTCCTTCTCCAGTCGTTGAGTGGTTCTGGCTGGGTTAAAGTGCATCTAACCACTCCTAATTGGGTGCGAGCTACACTAGGAGGTAAGCTCGTCATTTTCAGAGTTCGGATGCACCCATTAAATTCATACTCTTCGACAGAGCCATCCGAGTCATTGTCTTGTTGGTGCACCACTTCTTCTCCATCATCCTCTCCTTCTATATCTTCAATGGGGACTTCGACAAAGAGGGTTTTGGTTTGACTCGGGCACTGGCTGGCAAGGTGACCATACCCTTGACACCTGTAGCATTGGGTTCTAGGGTTGACTTTTCCTGGTTCACTTACCGTTCTCTTCTCGGATACAAAGGGCTTTGTACCAGAAGGACCTGCTGGTTTGACGCTAGAGGAACTGGAGGCAGGTTTACTTGGGGGTAGGAAGTGCTCGGTTGAAGCTTGGCTGGCCAGTAGTGGTGGTTCTAGAGTTATCCTTAAAGTTACTTCGGTTAAAGTAGGATCCTCTAGACTCATCTAGGTCGGTGACTAGCTGATATGCCTGTTCTAGAGTCGTGATGCCTCGAGCAATGAGCTCTCGGCGATAGTCATCCCTAAGACGGACCTAAACCTAGATAGGGTCTGTTCAGGAGATTCTAACTCAATAGCTCCACACCGATTCAGATATTCATCAAACTTAGCAATGTAATCAACGGCTGACTTGTTTCCCTGGGTCCATCGATTCCATTTGTCCAACAATTGTTGACTGAATGATGGTGGAACATACTTCATCATAAGCTTCTCTTTCATGCTTTCCCAAGTGTCCACGGGGTCTTCCCTTCTGTACCTCATCATCCTCTCTAAATTTTCCCAGTATTGCCCAGCTTGTCCCGTTAATTTCATAACGGCCAATCGAACCTTTCTTGATTCAGACATGTCATGCCAACGAAAATATCGGTCCATGGCAACTGCCAATCGATATAGACCTGAGGGTCTAAACGCCCGTCAAAAGAAGGAGCATCAACTTTAACGCTCCTGATATACTGGGCATCGGCATCAGTTGTTCGGTAAGGTGGGCCTCGCTCACGCCTAGGAGACCTACTGTCATGGCCTCGCTCACGCCTAGGAGACCTACTGTCATTTCGAGAACTCTCATCATCCCTGATTCTTCTCCTATTGGTTTCTAGCCTACAAATTCTGGTTGCTAGATCCCTACAGTTGACATCAACCTGATCCTTAACTTCTTGTAGTTGTCTGTCCATGCTCTCCATCTTTTGTAGGATTGTGTTAAGGGTATCATGAATGCTAGGGTCCATGGGTGCTGAAGTTTCGCCTATAGAAAAAGTTCTACCACTTCTAGTAGGCATGCAAGATCCTCACTGACCCTAAATGCAAGTTGTCCTTAGGATATGTATGTTATGCAGGAGGAGTCAGATATTAGAATGGTGAAAGTTAATACCAATTTTTAAGCTAATGAGATTAACACGTGATTAAGAAAATTATAACGTGGAGACAGTGATAAAGACACGTGCTGATACAGTTAATTTCAAGATATAGCAAGTAATCACAGATTCAAATTAATTTAGTTGCACGATTAATATTAGGTCGGTTACCACTCAAGATCAGAATCACACAACTCACTTATTTAGTGGGCAACAGTCAATAAATTCTATCATGCGACAGATTGAGAGAACTAGCTATTTTAATCAAGTGACAGGAATAACTGACAGAATATTCAAAGTTACCTGGGAAGACGACCGTAAACCAACCTGAACGAGACTGCTGTAGGCGCGTAGTACTGGTCGTCACGAATCCACTGCCTCGAAAACGGGTCAATTCGGACTTGAAACGAGCCTTGAACGACCTCCGAAACTGAACTGAATCAGACTTGATCTGGTTTTAATTCAGGTTGAACCAGACCCGGTTCAACCTGGGCTTGGTCTGCTCGGCTTGGACCGGACTTGGGTCGGTTGGATCCACTCAGACTGGGCTCGGTTCGTGGTTCGGCCTTGATCCAACTGAGCTCACCTCTTTTAAAAGGCCGGGTGGGTGTTGTTGAAACCCTCACCCGACACCCAACTCCCTCAGTCGCTCCCGCAGCTAGGGCAGGGGACGAGCGACGAAGGCGGCGGCGGCGATGCGAAGTCGGCGGTCTGGAGCGATCGCCGGCGAGGATCTCCGACGACAAGGACGAATTGGCGGCGACTCGTGGATGGCCGTCGGCGTTGTGGACGGCGATGGGAACACGCGAGGTCGCGGTGGAAGCGACGACGGCACGAGACCCTTCTCCGTTCACGCTCACAAGCAACTGTCGGTCTCGATCTTCGAGAACCCGCCGGATTGCAGGATTGAGGGGTCGGCGATGAGATCTGTGCGGAAATTTGATGGGCGATGGTGGCGTCGTTGGGTAGAGATGAAGACGAAGCTTCGTCGGCGTCGGCCCAGCGAGGTCGCAGCGGTGAGGAACAGCAGGAGGAGCTCCGATGAGGATTAGGGCTTGGAGATGTCTTCAACGGCGGAGATCTTCAACGACGATGGCGGTGATCTGACTGAGGAAGGGGTCGTGTTGGCGGCAGGAGCTGAGGAAGAGGGCGGCGACGGCGGCGTTGGAATCTCGGATCAAGGGCGGATGGTGGGCGGCGGCGGCGTGCTGTCGGCGGTGGCTGTCGGCGACGAGGTCGGACGGAGATGGCGGCAGAGGCGCGGCGGTGGAATGAAGAAGAAGATGAACAGTGGCGGTTGGGAATTTTCAGCGAATTTTCGACGCTGAATTTTTTTTTTTTTTTCACTGTATTTTTCTTTTTCTTTTTTTCAACAGTGTAAATTTTCTTTTTTTTTTTTTTTTTTTTTTTAATGGATCTGGAATAGATCTAGGGTTTGGAAGGGTTTGGAGACTGGAAAAAATTTGGAAAAAGGAAGTTTTGAAGGGGATTGAAAAACGGGGCTCTGATACCAAAATGATGTAAAACCCACCTGGATCGCAATCACCTTCAAACAAGATTTGGGTTTCCACCCTTGCACGGCTTCTCACCCTAAACTCGAGAGCAAAAACTCAAGAATTTAACACAATAATTGGAGGAAAAGTTTTAATCATTCATTCCATCCTTATTCCAATAGTTTAAGGGGCCTTATATAGGCTTTACAAAGAGAAGTACTGGGAAATAACCGATGTGGTACTAAACGTCCACAAAATAACAAAAATAAAAGGAAAATAAATAAAGCTAAAAATATCTGCTATCAATAACGCCTGAAACAAGTCCCATCTAAAGCCATAGAAGACCAGCGCGTCGCCTCCTGAAGTATACTCGATCGAACCTGCTCCTGGGCGGTGGCATGATGTCCTCATCACCCCAAAGTTCACATATGACACCATTATTTTTCTACTCTCTCTTTCAATTTTTTTTTTTGGTTGGTTTGCGGTTTTGGTTTTTGTTGGGGGGTGGATGGGGATCATCATCTTAATATCTCTTAATATATAAATACAACATTGTTTCTACAAAATAAATAGTTTCAGAGAAGATATGTATTGCCTATTAGAAATTCAATGTACTCATGACATTATAGTACGTACAGAAGCATGTGCATACATAAGAACATACAAATAATGATAATAAGATCAAATGTGTATATCTCAAACTGATATATGTTAATAAGATCAAATGTGTATATCTCTTAATATATGCACTATTATTTCTCTAAAATATGTTTTTAGAAAATATAGTTGCATGTCAGACTGTGCCAAATCTTGGAAATATTCAATGTACATGTGACATACATATCTTAATACATTGAGAAATATGTATTTCAATGAGCATAACACAATTACTGCTTCAAATCTCAAAGTAGTGTATGTTAATAAGAATAAATGTAGATTAGATGCCAGAGTTCAGAATTGATGTCTTCATTTGATTCTCTCTCAACCAATATTATCTATACTACTATAAAAAGTACTAGTTGGGATATGTCAAAAGGATCCTATCAATCAATTTTGTCCACCTTAGAATTTTTATTATTATAATAAATATTTAAAGAGATAACTTTAAAACAAAGTTATTTAAGTAATTTAAAAAAAAAAAAAAAAAAACACTCTCACCTGAAATCACTCAAACTATATCAATATCTATCTTTTTTGTCCTTATTTCAAACCACTGGCTAACCAAATAACCAACTACTCTCTTCGTGTATCTGTATATTTGATGCTAGTCGAATACAACTACTCTCCTTTCTGATCTGAAATCTCTTAAACTAATTCCTATTTTATTTCTGTATATTGCTAATTGAAACTATTAATGAACCATTAATGAACTCTCCATCTCTCTCCCTCATATCTAACCTAAAATCTCTAAACTAAATATCTAGATGAACTACTTATCTTTCTCATCTAGAATCTTATGCATCCCCCTTACATGTACACATGTAGTACACATAAAGTTTGACAGTGTACAAAAAGTTGTAGAAACAAAAGTGTACCAAATAGTTGCCATTAAGTTCTTGATGGTAGTTTTATGTTTTAATACACACTTCGCAAAATTTAAAGAGTCACCAACAGAAGTAAATGGTAGAAATTTTCTATAGGAAGTTGACCTGCAAAGAGGCGCATCTTCATGCTGAACAAATTCCACAGCAGCATGGTGGTCGAAGCTGCAACAAATCTCTTGCGAGGGCAGGATTTCCATGCTTCCCAAACATAACTTCTCATCTCGCCAACTGATTCATCGACAAAACGAATCGATTACTCAACAGGCACTGTGAGATGTTATTCACAAAGAGCATAGCAAGGTTCCATACATGATATCAACACATGAAGTGTTACCTTTTTTCTGTATGTTGTCGGAGTAACAACAGTAGAGTTTGGGGAGAGTGAAGCTCAAGAAAAATCCTGCAGTAATGTTTGTTTTAATCATTCAGTAACATTTAACTGGATTTGATACGAAAACTAGGAGATGGTTACCAGTAGCTAAAAGCCTCCATGGGGTTATCATGTGACCATACTTGGCTGTCAACACAAGAACAGGTGCGACCTGAAAATTGGGATCGAAATGTTTCAATAAGCAATACATATATAAAGTGCGGAATCAATCAAAGGGTGAAACTTGCTTTGAGAGTCATCAATGGCTCGCCGGAGAAAACCTCTTGGCTCTTTGCTATAGCAGCATTTGCCATCGGCAAAATCAACTTGGCAACCTGGAGGATGTCCTCTTCAGTTAGCTTGAAGTTTTCCCCTCTCGGCTTCTGCTGCTGCCTGTAAAAAGTGACTCAATGTTATTTAAGCATTTCATCAAACAGATATTCTACATGCTGGGAATCAAGAAGGGCAAGGTTACCTCTGGGGAAAAGAATCATAGAAGAAAGCTAAGCCAAGAACCAATAAACCCAGATGAGAAACAGCTGATATCATGCTGCAAACATTTAAACAAACAAACTTAAAAACTAAAATCAACCATTATGCGCGCAAAGTGAGAAGAGTTTTCAACTGGAGCACCTGAAGCTAACATTCTTTGAGAAGCAAGAAGACAAGAAGAACATTGTCCCCAGTCCGAACCACAGCGAAGATTTCGCGGCATTCTTCCACATTACAAGCTCCAAGATCAGCTCCCACGGACCACCACCTCCGCTTCTTTCTTCGCTCTCAATTTCTTGATCACAAACCATCGGCGACGGGCTCAGAGGTGGAGCTGAAGCCACCAAGGCCAGCCTCTCGCCGCGAGAGCTCTTCCCCTGCTCTGCTTCTTCTTCCTCACTCTCCCACCATCCTCCTCGAAAGGCACCACCAGATCCCTCTCCTCCCTCACAATCTCCTTCTCCAGCCTCCTCCTCGCCCTCCTGGCATTTCTCGGTGAAGCCCCAGCAGCCTGCTGCTGCTTTTGCTTTTCTTTCTACTAACAGGAGTCGCTGCAACTACTGCAGCTACTGGATCAATGCACTCATCTACAATCAGGGGCAGGGGCCGGGGTCTCGATTTTCGGTAAGGGGAGGGGGACAGAAGGAGAAGGTCTTGGAGAGACACCGGGTTGGGAGAATGGACTGGTCTTCTGGTGGATGAGGGATCGGCGGGGAGGGGGCTGTTGGTGAGGGATTCCGGTGGGTCTTCAAGCTTGGTTCGGAGAAGCCGGGGCTGTGACTGGTGAGAAAGGGGGTTGTGGGGATGGAGGAATCCATGGTGGTGTGAAGAGAGAGAGAGAGAGAGAGAGAGGTTGAAGAAGATGGAAGAAGCAATATGTGGAGATTTTGTGTGTGTTGAGGATTAAAGAAGGGGGATGGGTGATCATTGAAGAGGAATATAGCCGTTGGAACTGGGATGCTCTTTTATCTCTTGTCTGTTTTGTTTAATCACGAAAATTTATTTGAAAAATATTGAACTGGGCAGAGCAGAAATTGGCTAGATTGCTGGATGCTATGGACGACACATCATGTCTAGGCCCATCTTAGGCCCACAGTTAAATTGCAAACTCCAAACTTGGGCCGTGTAGTGTATGTCTTAGATTTTGACTTTGTACATAAGCATGGGCCAGCCAGAACCTGCAATCACCAGAAGTTCTGACAGTAGTCACAAGTTCGGCATTTGGAGTCCCCTGCAAGTAGTAGTTCGGTTAGGTCTTGAGTTCGTAAGAACTTCGCAAACTCACAAGCCGCCGATTCGAACCCTTGCGCGCACGACATTTGGTGCATTCATGCGCCCCTTGACTATAAAAAAAAAAAAAGGTTCGGACTCAGGCTTAAAACTCCAATAACTTAACTTTGATTCTCTTCTTATTTTGAATAAAAACTAAGCTTATCTATTTTGTTCTATTGAAGAGTATATAATGAACGTACATCCAACTAGTGACAATAAGAAATACACATGTGAGACCAAGATATAAACTTGAGAAAAACAGACAACATCCTGACTCATGTGAATAATTACAAATAAAAACACTACTTTACACTTAACGGCTCTTGGGCTTGTGACATGTGCTGAAATTAGCTCACTAATACACTAGCTCCTAAGGATCTTGATGAGATCACTTCTTCGATAGGGGGAAGAAAGATCCAGTTTGTTGTGAATCTTTGGACTTTAACCACCTCAGGATTACAAAGAAGGTTAGCACCGTCAGGCTTGGTCCCGGCGAAACCCCTCCAACGATCAAGTTAGTAGGTTGAAGAAGTAGAATGAAATATAGAAGAGCTAAGCGGAGAATCTCATACCTTTGTTTAACAGGTCTCTTTCCTCTACTTATAGACAGAGGAAAGTGGGCAAGCTAGTAGGACTAATAGAGTTAGTAAGAGGATTGCTGAGCTGGACACCAAGAAATACAAGCTTATGCATTATTTTTATTAGTATTTCATAAAGGGAGAAAAAAAATTCTTGTTTATCTTTTAAATTGGTTCTATTTCCATTTTCTTCATGCATTATTTTTATTGATAATTTGACCAAATTGAAAGATATCTGGTTTTCTTCGTTCACCTCAGGTTAACTCATGATAATCTCTCAAACATAACGTAATTCTAACTAATTGAGAGATTTTCTTTCATTGTAGTTTTGTTTGAGAGATTTGCTTTTTTGAGATATATAATATGCTAAGCCAATAAAAGTTGATATCAATAATACAGAGATTATGTAGAGGTAAACCTTGACATTTCCGACTTCTTTAATGGCAGCAATGATCTTCGTCTGATCAGCCAACTGCCGAGATCACCACATCTGCCTCCTTGACTGCCTTCACCAAGCTCTCATGCATGATTGTACATGTCACCACCCTATAAAATTACAAGACACTCTGTACTAAAGTTTACAAAAACACTGTAAAATTGGAGCATGTTTTGACGACCACGTACAATTCAGTCAGCTTGAGGAGGGTAACACCGGGGTTCTTGAATCCTTCAAGAACCTTGGCCGTGGCCGCGTCCAAGGGGGCTGTGTCTCTGACCAGGGCGATCATCGGGTGCCCTAACTTTGCGCTCACCCCCACGATGAACTTGCCGATGTACCCGGCCCCTCCGACGACCAGAACCTCGCTTGGAGCCATTGATCAAGATGAAATGGAAACTAGGGAAAACCTCTAAAAAATTAGTAGTAGTAGTAGGAGCACCAGTTGTTGCAATGCACATGGTAGAACTGCAAGGATTCATGTATCCTTTTTTTCCCCGAAGTGGTGAGGACTTGCACACTCTGACTGTGACTGATCAGTGTCTAATTTGTAGGTATCAAGCGTGGGTCACTCAAGCAGCCTTGATTGCAGAAATTTCTTGCCTGGAAACTTTGAATATTTGGATGTATAATGACTCTCATCTGGTCAGCGTTCTCTCCTCACTCTGGTGAATGAATGGGAGTGATAGCTGACCAACAAGGTAGCTAGAAATTCAGATGGACACCAAACACAAATTGAAAGTGACAGTTTCGACTGTTGTTAGGATTAAAGACGTCAGACCTCTACTCGTCTCTAATCTGAATGGATAGGTTTTAAGTTGAATTCTTCAGAACGACAACGAAGATATTTTACTTAGAAATATCCTCAACTTTTTTCCCCCTCAAAAACTACCATAAAATTTCCTCTCTCTTTTTTTTTTTCCCTTTCTGAAAACTACCTTCCGCAAATTTTCCATCCAAAATCGTATCACATTATTAACACATGCCCTCGATATGACCGATGAATCATATTGGAACTTCGTGGTTACAAGGCGTCCTCGTCCATGCCCTCAATACACACACAGAGACACACACACAGAGACACACACACACACATATGAGTGTATAAAAATTGTGCAAAAACTAATGTTGTTAGGACTTATCAGGAAAATTAAACTTCGTGGTAGTTATGAGGAAGTTGAGGGTAATTCTGGGCGAAACTCTAATAATTTATTGTGGGTTTGAAAATTTTAACTTAAGTTCACGCGGGATGTGGAAGTGAGCGATACCGGCTAAATCTCATCCTAACGCCGACGAATCATGAAAGGAACCTTCTGGAAGAAACGTACTCGAATTCACGAGGATAGTACTCGAATCCACGAGCAAAAAATAACAACTCGAGTCCACGAGTAACAGAGGAGATAAACTCAAAGTTTATTGATCAAAATTAAATAATTATTGGCAACAAAATAAAAAATATAAGGGCTTTTATATAAGCTTACAAAAGAGTCCTAATCTACCTAGAAAATCTAAATTCAAAATAAATAAAGATACAATCAATCGGAGTCCAATTTGGAGCCGAAAAAAATCCTAAACTAGCTCAAAATCTGGTTGATCCTCGTCTGGCGATCGACCGAGCGGTCAACCGCTGGTCAAAAGTGGATTTGGCCGGTTGACTGGGCAGTCGACCGACTGAGCCAATCTATGTTTTCTATTCTTGATTGGTTGATCGGGCAGTTGACTAGCTCTATGTGTTTATTCTTTATTGTCAGTCGGTAGATCGACTTCTCTGTTGTTAATCGGTCGACCGTCGACCGATATCTTCAGCTCTTTTTCTTGGTCAACTTGGCAACTGATACTTGGATTTCTGATTTTGGTTGGTCGACTGACAGCATATGCTTTTCTTCGCTCGTCTTTTGTTGTCAGGCGGTCAACCGCTGTATTTAGTTGGCTTTCTCGGTCGACTAGGAAGTCGACTGAGACTTGGGATTGGTCCACAGTTGGGCCTGAATTCCTATCTCTGTCTTCCTACATCAATCCCTCTCTCTTCAAAAGAACTCGTTCTCGAGTTTCAATTAAGGAACAATGAATGATGTAATCTTGAGCAAACTCGGCTTGAGGGAAACTGATTGGTTGGTGCTCCTCCATTTTATGGACTTCGTCTTCTCGAGAAACTCAAAGGATGGAGATACTTCTTTTAAGCAAGGCTTTACTTTATTTCTTTGATTCCACAAAGAACTCATCTCAATTGTATATGGACATGAAATTTTTGTGTATCCTCTAAAAGGGGATATGTCGTCATTAGGGTTTAAGCGTGATAAAACATTAATATGTGAGCGTCATTGTACAGAGTGGCTTTGAGATTCTCTTCGTCTCCCCTGTAATCTCTCTAATAATAGTGGATTTATGTGTGGCTTTGTGGCTTTCTTGATTTGAGCTTTTCACGTAATTTCTGGTGTCTATGATTGATCTGTGTTTTTTTGCATCTTCTTTTTCCACGTTGTTTTTTATCCCAACAGTCCCAACTTAAAATATTTGGGGTGTCGATATATGAATATAAAGATTTGGGGAGTGTATACGAAATTAGTAAAGATTTCATGTATTAATATTAGGGGTGTCATCGGATCGAATATGGATCGGGTATTATCTTTTTCATATTCGTATCCGCACCCAACTTTAGGATACGGATACGGATGTTAGCGGCGGTGAAGAAATGATATCCGTATCCGCCAAAATCGGATATCGAGTACAAATCTGATATTAGCGGATCGAATGCGGATAGGTAAAACTGTATACGGTTAAAGATAAACTAAAAGATATACTTATATTATTTTTTATCTCATCTACAACAATATAAAATGAGATACATAATATGATATTATTGTGTGCATATCAATGCTTTTAATGTATCCATTGTAGTTCAGCTTCTATAGTAATAAATTACACGACTTCCGATGCTAAATGCCGATTCAGATGTATTGTTGATGTCGAAATACTCAAAATATCTCATACTACTCTTGCAAGAATCGAATACTTTCCATCATTACTTTTTCACAAACTCAAAATATCAAAATCTATTGTCTCATTCCATTGAAGAATAGTCTTTTCTATACGGATATCATTACTAAGCACCCAACCTTCGGATATCGGATCGGATACGCATCAGATATTGTCTTTATCATATAGATATCACACCTAACCTTTGGATACATATATGGATGCAATTATTGACGGGTGTGAAAAAATGATATCCGTATCCGGGTCAGAGGCGAATTTGAATGCGGATATCTGCAGATAATCCGCATACGATGACACCCCTAGTTAATATAGGGAAAACCCAACATAAAATTAGAAATAAGTATAATTCACAAGTGATTTCATGTTTACATATGTACTATACTTGAATCACAACCAGTTGGACCACTCACTTTAAAAGACACAGATGAAAAGATCTCACATATGTTGAAGCGTATTGTATAACTTACCCCCTAACTAATTTTATCCTTTGATTTCCAAGATAACGTTTCCTTTTTGTGAGATGGGCTGGGCTATGACTCTTCGTATTAAACTATGGACCAGTACACATCAAAACAGCCCAAGGCTATACCTATAGATCAGACATCTCACCAACTCAAACTCAGCCTGGCTACAGTAAGATCTCAAGCCAGCTACTGCTAAAAGCATAAATCCAACCCCATGCTCCCATAATGTGTACGAATGACTACACAAATTTCTCAATCATTAACAAGATCAAAACGTCACACATATCACGAATCAAACTTACTTTCATAAATCCAAGTTAAATTGAAGTTAGAAAGAGACAAACAAGAAGACCTGGCAGAGAGAGAGAGAGAGAGAAGGGACGTTGAGGTGAGAGGGTTTAGACAAGACGAGGCGAGACTTGTCGTCAATCAAATCAGAGTAGATCAAATCAGAGAGATCAAATCAACGAAACAGTATAGAAATTAAAACCGGAGAAACGAATATATAGTACGAAAAGAAAGGTAGAATAGGTTGAAAATTGAGATCCTACGTTACGTACATTACTATATAGTCGGTAGAGATGCCATCATCCATTATCATTCGTCAGCCACTCACTCACTCTCTCTCTCTCTCTCTCTCTCTCTCTCTCTCTCTCGATCTTTGTCCGCTGCTACTGAGGTGGGATGATTTCATCACTGCAATGTGGGTCGGTGGGGGAAGTGAAAAATGTATTGTAAAATTTTTTTTAAATCAATGGGAAATTATACGAACTCAAAATTTTAACTATGTGAGAGAGAGAGGGGGGGGGGGGGGGGGGGGGGGGGGGGGGGGAATACTCAAACTCAGTTCTTCTAAATTCTTTACTTAATGGGTCTGTTTGGATTTAAGGAAATGGTGTGAAGTGAGGAAATAAGAAGTAAGATTTATTTCCTTTAGGAAAAAGGGAAATGAGTAGTAAGTTTTCTGGTGTTTGGATGATTGTTGGGAAGTGTGGTTTGGAAAATGTTTTGCCGTTTCCGGTGTTTGGATGGTAATGAAAAGTGGAAGTGGAAAAGTTGACCACAAAGTTGACCGCAAAATAATATTAAAATAAAAATTAATTAAGAAAATAAAAAATAGATTGTAATTAGAATGCAAGTGAGATTTACTTGACCAAAAAATTAACTGTTTTATGCTATAACTTATTATAAATGAGATTTACATGACCACAAAATTAACTGTAGCACTCTGGAAGTGAGAAAATGGTTGTGTAAAAGAGAGATGAAAAAGGGAAATGGGGGTTTTCTTATTTTCCTTTTCCGGTGTTTGGATAGATAGGGAAATGAGCAATTATACTTCCCCACTTCCTCACTTCACTGTGATTCCTTACATCCAAACACGCCCAATGTGAAAAGTGATTCTTATTTTTCGTTGATCAAGTGAACGTCTAATTTTTTGAAAATTTTTTTTCTACGATCACTGATGGAGGGGCACAGCTCCTATCTAATAAAATTTCAAAGGGACTTAGATAAAAACTTGAATTCAGCAAGTTAGTAGAAGAGTTTAACCCTTTATAAGTATTTCTCAGCTGAAAATTCTGAACCCTTTTCAATAGCAAAGAAAACTATTTATAGGAGTTTCAGAGGTGAAATTGTCTCCTAAAAACCTTGCATAATAGGGGTTAACTCCCCTCATTACGTAGGCAGTACTTGACCCAGTAATGGAGGTAGTTATAACTGAGACGTAGGGCTCCTCTACAGTTGGAACGCAGGCTTGAGCTCTGCGTTTAGGCATAAAGGTAACTCTAGACGCGGGTCTAGAGCTCAGCGTTTGGGTGCCGCGGTGCTGTTGAAACATGAGCTTCAAACTCTGTATCGAGCTTCGCGTGTGAGACGCAGGTCTCAAGCTCTGAAGCGGGCTTCAGCCTTTGTGCCTGAGCACTGAAGTGATACTGAGACACGAGCTTTGAGCTCTGCGTTCTTGGTATTGTAATGGTGTTAAGGCGCGAGCTTTGAGCTCTGCGTTTTGTCTTTACACGAGTGATTTTGATTAGTCTCGCGTCTGAAACCTAAACTCTATTATCTGATGACTTATTTTCAGTCATTTTTAGGTAGTTTACACACAACACAGCTTTTCATGGCTCCCCTCCTTCGTCTTGTATTGTCTCCAATTCACTGATGGTTACTGTCATTCAGTAATGCTGATATTATCTACTGGTCTTTAGTCTTTACTTCGTAAAATACTCACACGATGTCTGTAATTTATTAGTTCTAGTTTTTGTATAGGGTTTCAAAAGATCTTCATTCAGTTCAGTTTAAAATGTGTGCTATGAGTTGCAAGAGCTATGGCTCGCGCAAACATACTTGTTCATAAAATAGAGAAATATAAAACAGAAATTATTTAATAAGATAGATAAACATTAATAATAATTTATTACTATGTACATTAGATTTATAAATAGCTCAAGTAAAGAAAACTTTAAGAAAATTTAGAGATATAACAGCTTATGATTTTTTGAGAGATTTTGTAAGTTTACATTAACTTTTTTGAGGAATGTAGATTTACACTAAATATTATTGAAATCTTTCATATTTATAATCTATGTTAAGTCGATTGTAAAAACTAAGAATTGTATTTTTGTGCACATATTGATAAAGTCAATGCTTAAATATATATGCACTACAATTCATAATAAGAAAATCTCTACTCTTAATTTAACTAGTATTATATCATCGTAATCTTAATACTACTCTTTAGCACACCCTCAAAAACTCACGATGGAAGAAAAATTATGAGTTTGAATAAAATAAAACTAAACTAAATAAATATAAAAAAAAACGTCTGCTAAAAGAAGTTTGAAAGTTGATGCCTAACTTACATGGCGCTCTTTAACAAATGATCACCGAAAAACTTGTATATTGAACCCCTAGCAAACTCATGATGGACGAAATATCAAGAGTTTGGATGAATGCAAATGACAAGAAGGAGACGTCAGATGATAAAATGCATCTTCTGAAGAAAAAGGAGAGATGAATTTCAATTGATAACGAAGTATTTTGAAGCTGATTTAAGTCTCTTTCACATGTCGCAAGGTGGTCTTGAGCATGTTAATCTCTTTAGAATGCACAGGGTGAACATAAAAACCCTATGGTGTCTCTTTAACTTAAAGCTTGAAGGACATTGACATAATGCGAAATCTATTGATGGAAAAAAAATTAGACATGTTTTATGAGATCTTTAAGCTAAGTTGAAGTAATGTTTTTGAGAGATCCTCAAACTCAATAGAAGAAGAAGAGAGCAAGTTAGAGAGAGAGAAAAATCGCTAACTCTGTGATGTTGGTGACGTGCATAACCCATGAAGTTGAACTCGTTAAAATTGAAGTCGAAGAAGTTATAGTGGAGAAAAGCAAGTACAAAAAATTCGTCGAGGGAGAAAACTTTGATAAAACACAAAAGGTAAAGTGGCTCTGTGCTAGGCATGCTGTCAAGTGCAGGTTCGAGAACAATGTGAGAATGACGTTCACCAGAGAAAATTTTTAATGGACAAAATAATTTTAGAGAGATGACTCTGATACCATATTAAATCAGTTAAAGAAAGTGATGAATATACAGGTACCATAATCATATTTTGTGTATATATTGATGAAGATAATGCCTGAATATATAGGTACTACAATATATAATAAGAAAACATCTATTTCTAATACAACTAGTATTATATAATCCTAATTTAATACTACTCTTGAACAATATGTTTTTTTAAAATCTTGTGCCAATATGATTTCAAATAAGATTTAGTTCAAAAGTGAGCTATAGAGCCTTTGAATGGTACTGCATGCTTTTGAATCACTTGGTTGGTAAGAGGTAAAGGAATTATTCTTGGTTGCATGCCTTTGAATCACTAAGGGAGGTGGCAGCCAAGAAAAATAAAGTTGCTGCTTATGTTATGGGAATAATATCTCAACAATGCCAAAAGAAAAACAATAAATCAGGAAAAAGAAAATTAAATATGCCATCTTAATTTGCCAAGTGTTTCTCTTTCTTCTTCTTCTCTTCTTCTTCTTCTTTCTTTTCCTTTTTTTTTTTTTGTGGGGGTGGGGGGTGGGGGGTTGTGGGATTAAAACTAGATAAAAGTTATCAATTTTTGGATAGTTAATTAGGATTGGGAAGCTCAAATCATGTGTACTGTGTTATTGAATATGGCAATGGTTATTTTTCTATTATTTTACCGAATCATTAACCCGGTGCCTTCCGTTTGTTTGCCTACTGTAATCATAAGATTGCAACAAACACGTCCAGCGTGTTGCATGCACAAGAGACACAACACTACTTGGATTACAAGGTACTATCCACATCAACATAAGTGATTTTGCTATTATCATATTTTATCAATTACAAGCTAATTACGACAAACATGTAGTTAAAGAGATGAACTTAATCTATTTATGTTACATGAATATATTTAATTTTGTTAATTTTTATGTTTATGTTTAGATCCTATATAAAGGTCATGTAACTAGATTTTTCATCAAGTTGAATCAATAGAATTCTTCTCTATTCCTAGTATATTTATAACTTCATTTGCATAATATTTGGTATTAAGAGTACACACCCCCTCTTATATTTTGATTGTTTGCACTCCCTTTTTTTATCAAGGTGGTATCAGAGTATTATGTTTTCCAACAACAATATGTTGCAGCCTCAACTTTCTCGTTTCACCGGCAAAAATTACAACCAATGGAATATTCAAATGAAAGTGTTGTGCCAGTCTCAAGAACTTTGTGAAAACACCTATAGGGGGGGGGGGGGGGAGTGAATAGGTGATATGCTAATCTAGTGAACTAAATGCGCTAAATGCGGAAGCTTAAAAACTAATTACAACACACTTAGTACAACACACAAGTGTAGCTGAATTCCCTGTGAAGGGCTCTGGACTAACTCCTCTTGATTCCCCTAGATATGGGTTGAGGTGTTATATGAAGCTCTTGTGGTTAAGTATAAGTGAGGCACACACAAACAAGCCAAGCATATAAGAATGATAAACAATATGAAATAATGCAAGGCAACACAAGCAATATGAATGATATGAATGAAGAATGATGCTTTGCACAAATAGAGAGAGTTAAGAGACAATGGATCAAACGCAAACACAATGATATGTTCCGAGGTTCGAGCCCCTAGCTCTACGTTCCCGCCTTCACCGAGAAGGATTTCTAATCCACTATCTTGTCCACCGAGGACTCCCACCGAGGGAACCTTCACCGAGAAGGATTTGTTACAACAAAGGGAGTACCGAACTCCTATCTCAAAACACCGCCTCACAACCGAGGGGTAGGCCCGTAGCCAAACAACAACCAACACCTCTACCGAAGAGGGTTACAAACCAAACTCCACCTCTCACTAGAGGGAGCAAACCACAAGCCTCAACCTCTACCAAAGAGGGAGCAAACACCAACCCAATACAACAACCTTAACCTCTACCAAAGAGGGAGCAACACAAGAAATTAAGGGTTTACAACAAGTGGTATGTCTCAACCACAAACCTCTTTCCTTTTTCCACTAAACAAGATCCTAATAGAATAGGATAGAAGATAAGCTCAAGTGTGGAAAACTAGTGTTTTGATCAAAGAAAATCTCTTGGGAAAAATACCAAAATGAATATAGAAATTTAGACCAAGAAATAATTTCCCAAAACCTATTTTCTTTGAAAATAACAAAACACTTAAAACAAACAAAATGAATCTTTTTGCTCTTTAAACTCTTTTAAAAACTTCTTTTTAAAACCAGAGAGTAGGGAAAATTAGCTCAGAAAAACTTAGCCAAAATCTCAAAGAAATGGGGTTTATATAGGCCAAACAGAAAACTAGCCGTTAGGCTGATCTGGCAGCCTGACAGGCTTGCGGTCGACCGGTCGGCCGACCGCCAACGGTCAGAAATATGACCGTTGGGCAATCCGGTCGACCGCACGGCCGACCGCCCAGATACAGGGAGCAGACTTCTCTGCTCCGGTCGACCGCTCGGTCGACCGCCCAGATACAGAGAGCAAGGCTCTCTGATCCGGTCGGCCGACGGCCCACTGTGCCAGCAGACGTGCACAGGTCTGTGCACGTCGGTCGACCGCCCGGTCGACCGGCATGGTCTGTCAGCACAGTTCTAGGTCAGAAACACAGTTAAATATATTTCTAAAAATTCTTTTATCTCTTCTAAAAATCCGCAAAAATAGTTTTAACATTTTGCATTGATATATAAACATGTGATAAAAAGTTTAGCTCAAATATCAAGCATATGAAACCATTTTTGTGTTTTAACATTTTACCAAAACCAAAACTAGTATTTTATCAAACTTGGATTTTTCAATAGGAAACACATGAATAGACATATCAAAATAAGTTTGTTTAAGATATGAAGCATGTATGTATATTGAACACATCTAATATACATAAAAAACCATTAAAACTTGTTTTGATCAATCTATTCATGAAAACCAAATCCAAACATAAAACTTGTGTGTGTTGTGCACTTGAGCATATCAACTATACTAAGCTTTACACATGGATCTAAAACACACTAAACTAAACTAGGATACCTAAGTCTTCTTGATGATCTTCCATCTTCAAGCCGACTCGATCCCAAACGTGATCCACAGAGTGCAAAGGTATGATCTTAATGCTCGGGCACGGGAATCACCATGTGAAAGCTTCCAAACTCCTCTTTTTGAAGCAATCACCAACTAATATCTTGTTACAAGATCTGAAACTAAAATCACAAGATTATTAGTAAACATAACTACATGAGTTAATCATCATCAAAACTAGAGAGGAAGGCCTCCGGGCCAACACTTTGGGATATCATCGAAAGCGGAGTTACAGAACCAGCTAATGTAGCAAATTTCACCCCATAGCAACTTCAAGAATTGAAGGAGAATCCGAAGAAGGACAAGAAGGCATTAATTTTCATCTACCAGCAGTGGATGAGATCATATTCGAGAGAATCTCGATAGTGATTTCGGCGAAGGAAGCATGGTGTAGCACCTCGTTCCCGGGATACGTACCCAGATACGTGTCCCAATTTTTTTTGACCATATTGTCTCAATTTTCTTCCAGTATTTATTTTTGGGTTGTAATTGCTTATGTTATTTGGTATCGGATCTAGATTCTCAATCTTATAGTCAGCCCTGACCTGGACCAGGAACCTGATACCAGCGTACTGCCTGATTTAACCTTTCTAGTAGTCTGATTTGACCGATTTCAGTTTCAAACACTGTTTTTCAATATTTTAGATTTTTCATGATTTTTTAGAATTTTTTAGAATTATTCTGCAAAATCTTCAAAAGAGGTGTCGATAGGCATCGCTGACCGATTCCTAGATTTTAGTTTCCAAATGAATTTGAATATTTAGAAACGGCTTTCACATTACTTCTTAAAATCTCATTTTCTATCTAAATACATTTTTTGAAATTTTTAGGATTTATCAAAATTTTATCGATTTTGGTGTCGACTTGTATCGCTGGAAGATTTCAGAATTTTTAATTTGAAAATCTAATTGAATTTCTTAAATCTGATTTCACCAAGCATCTTAAAATAATATTTTCTTTTTTTAAAAATTTTTCAGAGCGTTTCTGAAACAATCAAATTTTACCTCATTTAAATAATAATATTATTTTCCTTTCTTTTCTTTTCTTACTTTTTCCTCTTTCACCCCTCTACTTTATACTCCCAAGTTATCCTATTAATTTAGTTATTTAATAATATATTTATTCACTAATTTTTCCTTTCTTTCCTTTTCTTTATTTTTCCTTTCCTTTCTTTTCCTTTCTTTCTTTTTCTTCTTTTCTTTTCTCTTTCTTTCTCGCCCCTTACATGCACCCCATGTCCCCATGCTTGCCGACCTGCAGCAGCAGCAACACCATCAGTTGCAGCAGCACCTCTCCACCCCCACACCTTCTCCCATACTCTCCCTCTCCCTCTCTTTCTATTTAATTTTCTTTTCTTTCTTACCTTCTTCCCATTTTTCTCCATCTTCTTCTTCATTTCTCCCACTAACACCCTCTCTCCCCTCCTTGACTGTCGGCCACCCTCACCGTCGCCAGCACCGCCGCCCCTAACCGGCGTCGCCACCCCCTCAAACCTCCCCACTTCCCTTCTCCACTTCCCTCCTCTCCAAACTCAAACTCCTTTTCTCCAATTTCCCCAAAACCCATCACTCTAACTTCATTTTCTCCTCCAAAATTCACCTATAAATTCCTCAATTCCTCCACTTCCACCACCACACCACCATCTCCTCCTCCTTCTCCAACTCCATAACACCACCATCAACCACCACCACCATCAACTCCATCAACAACAACAACAATACACAACACCACCACCCAACCTTCCTCCTCCCCAGGCGAGGCCGCACCGCCCCCTCCGGCGGCACTGCTGCTGCCCCCAAGCCGCCGGCGGTGGTCGGCCGCTGGCCACCCCCCACTCCCATCTCCTTCCTTCTTTCTTTCTTTCTTTTATTTCTTTCCTTTTTCCCTTCTTTTCACTTTTACCCTTCCTCTCATTTTCTAACTACCCCCTTCTATTTTCAGCCAACTCTCTCTCTCTCTTTACAACTCTTTCTCTCTCTTATCCTCCTTCTCTCTCTAACTAATTCTTCTCTCTCTTCTCTCTATCCTCTCTCACTCTCTCTAATATATATATATATATATATATAATATATATATATATATATATATATATATATATATATTAATTATATGTATTTCATATGGATTAGTAGCGTGTACGTGTTTACAGTGTTCTAGGATTTTACGGCATTTTTGGTAATTTTAGGCGAGTACAGTTCTCTTGAATAACATCTATTTTATTTTGAGCGAGTACTTTTCTTGTGTTGCTTTATGCGTTACTAATTCTATTTTAGGGCGCGATATAAATATAAATGCTTTGATATCTTCAATTCATATTAGTAACTGCTACTCTAGTGTTTATTGTATGATATACTGACATGCGGATGTCTTGTTACCACCGGTACATGCCTAACAATTATTACTCTAACTTTTAATACATGATGCATCGTTATGCGAGTTGATATATGATATGCGAGTGATTTTCTAAAATTAACATGTTATTCGAATACTTGTTGACCGTTATTATAACTCATTAGAGTGGTATTATGCTGGGTATGCCTAGATACACTCCCGCTTTACTCGGCTTCGCATGGCTAATTAAAAGATTAATTTATTGTTGTTATAAATATGGTTGTGAAGAGTTTGAAATGTTTAACCTGTATCATATTGCATGACCGGATGATTACTTGACATATGATGTTGTATCTCAGTACTCAACTCACTTGACACCGACATATTAATTATCTGACACTGATATGTTATACTGGACACCTGATACCTGACATTTGATATCTGACAGCGGTAGTTGACATGTTATTACTTGACACCTGATCCCTGACACTTGATATCTGATACCGGTACTTGACATGTTATCACTTGACACCTGATACCTGACACCTGATATATGGCACTGGACAATTGACATGCTATCACTTGATACTTGACATATGCTATCACCTGGTACTGACACATTTGACCTGAATTGTAACACCTGACTGGATACTATTACACCTGATATCTGTATTACATTTTTCATTCATGATTATCGCTTTTACGAGGACTTGGCATGATTATTATATTGTTACCAGAAATTTGGTACTCCTGAACTCCTGTGCTCCTAAGCTCCTGTATTCCTGCACCCCTGAAAAAAAGGACACTCCTGATACTATACTCCTATTGATCCCTATAATTGGATAACAATGAATATAGGATTACTATGAATACCATGTGGACATTATCACTAGACAAATTGTAATAATTAGACAACTTACATCAGGACGGAGGACACTGATGAGTATCGATGTAGTCTCCATGTTTATGATGGTCTTAAAGTATCGCGCGGCCACATACTTGGATTCGACCTGGAGGCCACCAGGTGTTTTCGTAGGGTGTACTGGCACCTCTACTCCCCTGCCTGCCGGTTGTACCATAAGCCCCTGGGCCTATTGCTGTGGGAGCGGTGACATTCTATTCTTGTTCGAGCATACAATAAGTCCCGGTACCTAGCGGTACATTCCGGCTCAGTACCGGATACTCCTTAACCGTTGTCCCGGGCATGTACGAGACCCATTCTAAGCATGGTTCGTCGATCCCCATCAGTTTTCAATAACTTTCTCTCCGGTCTGTATGTTGAGGTATGTGGAATGGGACACATGCTGATGTATACAAATCAGATGAGTCTTAATAACATAATAATAACATGCTCCTGATATCTAACTAGCTATATACTCGATCTATACTTGGTAGACCTGTGATATAATACATTATCCTGCTCACTATTTATACATAATACCTGTGCTACTTTGTTGCTTATTTTTGGGTTTCCATACTGTTTCATTATTCCGTTATTGTGACAGCAAATTCTGATTATATAAACTCAGATTACAGTGACGTGAGGTGTAGGGTATATATATGAGGGTTTCCTTATTTGGATTATTCTTTCGACGTACTAATCTCACGGATCGGTAATGTGGGCTTGTATAATTGGTTTTCCTATAATTATTTTACTTAATGTCTCATTTCATGTTCATATGTGCTTATATTCACGATACACCTTTCATGCACACGTGTGCCTGATATGCACGCCACTTGGCTTTATCATATGTACTCGCGAGTTGCATCTGACAATCCTGAATCCTAATGTCCAGATCCTAGAGTCCAGACCATGGTGGCCTTACTGTAGCTGATCAGAGTGCATAACGGATCCTTCCGTGGTGATCAGAGCACAGCAGAAGCGTAGGCATTACCGTAGCTCTTCCTCCCAGCTCTTCTCCTGATTGGCTCTCTAGACCTCTCTTGCTGCTCGTGAGCACCTCTCAACTTTTGTTATGTACATCTCTTCATATAATGTACTTTTGTATTTTCTGGTGATGTGATATTTCTATAATATTGTATCACTCTCTGTAATAACTATGTACTTATACTTTTTTGTTGGAATGTATATTATCACTGTACTTCCGTACTCTGATTCTTGCCTATACTGATTCTTAGCATATATACGTAAGAGTATTTTTGACCTGCGTATATACGTCACAATGACATCTCCGTACCCACAGGATCGGAGCGTCACACATGTGATATACTTCATTCTTCATACAAGAGAGATGACAAGGTGAAGATGGTAAGGCTACAAACTCTTTGTAGTGAATTTGATACACTCAAAATGAAGAACTCAGAATCTATTGAAGATTATTTCAATCGAGTTATTTCTATTGTTAACTAATTGAAAGTGAATAGTGAGAAGATTGAAGATCAAAGAATCGTTGAGAAGATTCTACGAAGTTTGGCTCGGAAATCTGAGTCTATCGTTGTGGCCATTGAAGAATCAAAAGATTTGTCTACACTATCTGTAGCAATATGATTTTACTCCTCTTGAGCAAGCCTTCCAAGCACATATGTCTTTTCGAGATGGCTCCGAAGGGAGGTGAGGAAGAGGTTTTAATCGTGGAAGAGGAAAAAGTCCTGCTATAGGTAGAGGCGATGACGGATAACATCAAGCAAGTGATGAAGCTGATGCATATTCTTTTTCTTATAGAAGAAGAGGAAGAGGAAGAGGAAGAGGAAGAGAAAGATCTTCTTTTGAGAATACCTAATATTTTTATTGTCAAAAATATGGCCACACAATTAAACTCTGCAGGAAGAAAATTGAAGATGAGAAGAAAAAAGAATCAAGCTTCATGCACGAGGGAGAAAAGAAGAGTGCGGATGATACTCTCTTTCTCGCATGTAGTGTTGAAGAAATTGAACATGATGAAGTATGGTACATCGACAGTGGATGTAGCAATCATATGATCGGAAACAAGAAGGTGTTCGTGGACCTTGATGAATCTATTACAAGCGAAGTTCGGACCGATGATGACAAGAAACTTTCCGTGAAAGGAAAGGCTGAAATTCCTGTGCAAATAAAGAAAGGAGCAAAGTGCATTTCTAGTGTTTTCTATGTTCCGGGACTCAAACATAATCTTCTTAGTGTCGGCCAGCTTCTACTTCGAGAATTTCATGTTCATTTCAATGAAGATATGTGTGAGATCAAGGACAAGCACGATACCCTTATTACAAAGGTGAAAATGACACAAAATAAGATGTTTTCTTTGAAGCTTAATTCTAAAATTGATTCATGCATGCATACTACTATCCAAGACAAATCATGGCTATGACATTTTCGTTTCGGGTATTTGAGTTTCAAGACCCTCTCTCATATGTGTAGCAAGAATATTGTTGAAGACATGCCACTTGTTGAACTTCAAGAGAAAGTATGTGAAGGATATAACTTGACAAGCATCATAGAAATTCTTTCCTAGTTGGAAAATCAGGAAAAGCATCACATCCTTTAGAGCTTGAACATTCGGATCTTTGTGGTCTAATGCACACTATTTCGATTGGAGGTAATCCGTATTTTCTTACATTTATTGATGATTATAATAGGAAGACATGGGTTTTCTTTTCCATAGAAAAATCAGAAGTTTAAGAATATTTTAAAAGTTTCAAGAATTTGGTCGAAAGGGAAAGTGGCTTCCCATTGAAGACTTTACGTACCGATCGCGGAGATGAAGATGCTGGGGGAGAATTTGAAGCTTTCTTGAAGGAAAACGACATTTGGCATAAGCTCACTGCTCGACAAAATGACGCTGTTGAGAGAAAAAATTGAACAATTATGGAATTAGCTCGAAGCATGTTGAAGGCAAAAGGCATTCCAAATAATTTGTGGGCTTAATCTGTGGCATGTGCTATTTATCTTTTGAATTGGGCATCATCAAAATTGCAAGATCAAACTCCTCAAGAAGTTTAGAGTGGACATAAACCAAGCGTGGCACATTTGAGAGTTTTTAGCAGCATTACTTACTCTCATATTCCAGATGAGAGAAGGAAGAAGTTGGATGATAAATCTGAAAAGTGCATCTTCGTGGGATATAGTGAACGCTCTAAGGCATACAAATTATACAATCCCATCACAAAGACGCATGTTATTAGCATAGATATAAAGTTCAATGAAGAAGAAGCTAGGAATTGGAATACAAATGATTCAAAGGGCAAATCTATTTGTATGGATATGGAAGAAGAAAAATAAATTCAGCATGATGATAAAAAGGTACACATTCCACCTTGTTCTCCTTATTCTTCTTCATCTTCGTCTTCACCACCCTCGTCTTCGTCATCTACATCTTCACCTACAAATTCAAGTTCTTCTCTCTGAAAACCTAAGAGCCTAAAAGAGATTTGTGAAGATTCAAGAAAACATCTGAATGAAAACTTAGTAAATTTTGCTTTATTTGCTGATGCGCATCTGATTTCTTTTGAAGATGCTTCAAATGAAAAGCAACGGAGAATTGCTATAGATCAAGAAATTGATGCCATCCAAAAAAAAAAAAAACATGGGAACTTGTGGAGCTTCCAAGAGGGGGGGAAAAAAAAGCTATTGATGCGAAGTGGGTCTACAAGACTAAGCTGAATTCACAAGGTAAAGTGAAAAAATACAAGGTTCATTTGGGGGTGAAAAGTTACGAACAAAAAATTGGTATTGATTACCAAGAAGTATTTGCCCCTGCTCGTCTTGAAAGTATAAGAATTGTACTAGCTTTATCGGCACAAAATGGAGGAAAATTTATTAATTGGATGTCAAATCAGCATTCTTAAATGATTTTCTAGAGGAAGAGGTCTATGTGAACCAGCCACCTGGTTATGTGAAGAAAGATGCAGAAAATAAGGTGTGTCATTTGAAGAAAGCATTATATGAACTCAAGTAAGCACCGAGAGTATGGTTTAATCGCATCGATGGATACTGTATGAATAACAGTTTCAAAAAGTATCCTTTGAACTGTTGTGCGCACCGACAACAACAAACAGAGAATCACGCAATCTCCACAACCACAAAGAACACCCAAAATCACAGAAATCACAAGAGAAGAACACACAATCACAAAAACACGATTTAACGAGGTTCGGCCTGAATGCCTACGTCCTCGGGGCAATCAATGGAGAGATTATTACTTTGAGGAGGGTTACAACTTGCTAGCAACCTCTTTGAATGCAAGAGAGATGCAGCCTTACTTTTCCGCAGCCTTTGTGATTGCTTACTAACCCTAGAAACCAAAACAGCCTTAAATACCCAAATCTGCGGAGCAGCAGATTTACGCCCAAACCCGTCTGTCGGTCGACCGGCCGGTCGACCGACTTCCTCTTCCGGTCGACCGGGCGGTCGACCCAGAAAACCCGAGAGTTGGGTTGTTTACAGTCATGCTTCTCGGTCGACCGGCCGGTCGACCGCTCCCTGGCCTGTGCACGTCGTGCACTTCGGTCGACCGGGCCGGTCGACCGAACCCTGCCAGATACTGTTGTTGCTGCTGTTTTCTGCTGTTTCTTCCATCATCTCTTGTCGCCGACTTCCTCGACTATCCCTTGACGGTCCGGGTCAACTCCCTCAGTAAAAATCTCTCTCTTTCCAACAATTCTCCACCTCGGCGAAGATGCCAAAATCTGAGCCGACATCCAACGAACCCCAGTCTATCACCTGGCGAAATCGACACACGATCTCGGCGAAATCGACACACGATCTCGGCGAAATCGACACACGATCTCGGCTTGCGCGCACCGGACGAAATCGACACACGATCTCGGCGAAATCGACACACGATCTCGGCTTGGAATCTTTGGCTCATCTATTCCTGAAAAACATCGCACATGCCTTCCCTGCACTTCACCTTAGGAGAATTTCCATACCTGCCGAACACTAACCATGGCTCCCTCTCCGCAACTTCACGACCTCACGAAGACTTCCACACGAGTCAACTCTGACTCTCCACTGACTAGCTCTATCTAGTCTACCTGTCTTCCACTGACGGTCCAACCAAGTCTGCGTAGAGCACACCAAATCATCGGCTTCTTCTGGATGCACACCACTCCTTATGCAAGCTCAACATCTTCTCTCCGTAAGATAAACCTATTCATCGAGATCACACCATCTCACCACTACGTGAGATCCAACTGGCCACACCACTTCACCTCTACATGAAGTCTCTTCACCTCTACGTGAAGTCTCTCCAACTCTACGTGAAGCTCCAATCAGCCACAACTCTTCACCTCTACGTGAAGATCCAAAATAACATCTCAAGAACCCAATTAGCTTCATAAGAGTTGCATCACCAATGGCTGCGCCTTTACGGCTGCCTACGTACCTTTGCCCAAAAGGATCAAGCCAAACGTAGTTCATTAAAATGAGCTTCATCAAGCTCCAATAATAGTACCTTTATCTGCAGCAGTGAACCTGTCAGACTGAGTCATATGAACCTCTTCCCGACCATCATGGAGAGCAACGGCCTTCAACTTGAGCTTGTCGCGTTCACAAGCTTGAGATTCATGCTTCTTTAACCACAAGCGTGGTTTCACCTTGGTTCCAATGGCTGCAAACAACTTGACATCCTCTGCAATGTCGTCAAACTGTTCAGCATCACCCATGTTTTCTTGATCTCCACCCGGTGTCACATCCGATGAAGTATCCTTTGATGCCGAACCAACTGGAGATGATGGAGTAGCATCAACCTCCACCGCTGCAATCCTTCCTTGGTCTCCGTCCTCTCCACCTGCTGAGAGACGGTGAACTTCAACGCTGAAGTTTCTCCAAATGTGACATTCCTGCTCATCACGATCTTCTTGTCTTCGGGATCCCACAGCCTGTAGCTGTTCATCTTGACGCCCAAATAGACAAACCTCTTTGCCCGCGGATTCACCTTGCCATTCTTGGCACTGAAGTAAGCCGAACTTCCAAATTCCCGCAGCAAACCATGATCTTGAGCTGTTTTTTCAGACCAATTTTTCAATGGAGCTTTACCTCCTATCGCAGTCGATCTGTTCCTGAGATGGCTAGCATATTCAGTCGCCTCAGTCCAAAGCGACTTGTCCAATCCTGAATTAGACAATAACTTCCGAACCTCCTCCAGTAAGGAACGGACTATCTCTTTAGCCAACCCATCTGTACCTGTTGAGAAGTGAGTAGCAATCCCTGTGTTCTGGCCAAACTGTAGGAATTGGTCAATGTCTTTTCCAACATTACCAATATGAAGCTCCTTTATCTTCCTACCTATCTGCCTCTCCATTTTTCCTCTCCACTTCCTCAACACATCTAGGGCTTCACCCCTTTGTCTCATTGGATATATCCACAACTGCCTAGATGAACAATCAATGAAAGAGACAAAGTACCTGTGACCTCCAAGCGATGCCGTCTTAGCAGGTCCCCATACACTCACGTGAACACGATCAAGAAGACCTTCATTGTGGTGAGAACTGGTGCTAAAACTCACCTTCTTCTTGTCCAGAACACTGTGTCCACCTTCTGACTTGCAGGTAGCAGCACCTTCTAATGATTCCATCTTTGCAGGAGCTCGCAAAGATTTTTCTTCTTGTCCGGCTTTTTCCTGCCAGATCCCCGGGCCAGCCTCATCTGATGTACTTGAAGTCTCCACCTGATCTGTACTCATACTACCCTTCAAGTAGTATAGATTTCCTCGGCGGACGCCCTTCATCACCACCATCGAGCCCTTGATCATCCTGAGATCGCCATCTCGAACCGATATCATCATGCCCGATGCTTCCAAAGTTCCCACGGAGATTAGATTTCTCTTCAACTGAGGTACATACCTCACTCCTTTCAGCTCCCTTTCCATCCCATCAAACATCCTGATTCGGATTGTACCTACACCCTTCACGCTACATGGGTGATCGTCGCCCATAACGACCGAACACCCCTCCAGCTGCTCAAAGTTGGAAAACCAGCCCCGATTAGGGCACGCATGGTATGTTGTACCTGTATCCAGAATCCACTCATCTTTCCATGAGTTACTAATAATGGGAGAACTGACTGAAAATGTAACGCCCCGATCCCACGGGTACGGGGACGTCACTGCGACGTACATACGCAGGTCAGAAGTACCCTCACGTATATACGCTAAGCATCAGTACAAGTAAGAATCAGAGTGTGACAAACGTAGCGTCCATTCATATGCCAACATAAGAAATACAAAGTACAAGGTTATCACAGGATGTGACATACTATTACATATCACATGCATCCTATATCACAGCCAAGCACAAAAGTACGATTTACAATATGATAACAAGATGCTCACGAGCTGAAGGAAGGTCCCGCGAGCTAAAAAGGAAAGTCTGGCACAACAGAAACCGAGACTAGTCAGCCTGCTCGGAAAGGAAAGCTTGATCTTCCACAGAAGGCTCCACCTCAATCCAAGGTCCGGAACCTGAACATACAAATTCAAGGGAGTCAGGACCTCCCAAACAAGTGATCAGGTTACAGCCGAGCGGCATAAGAAATAAGAGTATGAGAGTTGGTACAATATCATGAATAATCAGCCAGCGAGTAAAGGAAGTACGACATGTTATAAACGAAAGGCATTGTATAAGCTTAGGTTACGGCCTCATGAGACTAGTACCTCGAGGGAATAATCCAAACAAGGAAAACCCATCTATATACCTTCATCTCATGTCACCGTAATCCAGGCGCATCCAACACCCACAGTTAACGTCTTTTATTATTATTGTTACTCGTCTTACCCTGATATCTAGCTATGTGAACTAGCGTCCCAGCACACATAGATCCATATCCAAGTAAAGCAAGATTGTTATTGGAAACCAGCGGGGGGTATCAACGAACTATGTTTACAGTGGGTCCCGTACATACCCGGGACCACGGCCCAGGATGTTCCGTTGCTTGGTAACGGAACCAGCCGCAAGGCTAACAGGAGGGATTATGTATGCCCTTATCATGATGGTACCAGGAAGGAGGGAGCCAGCACTCCCCTCGGTCGCCTGGAGGCCCACAGGTCAGACGGAAATTTAGTTGCACAACATACCTAATACACTGTAAACACGAACATATATTGATAGCCGCGTATTTCCCCGACCCGATGCAAGTTGTCTTATTTATGAATTCTTTAGATAATTATCAGGTTTCGGGAATGAACAGGAGCAAGTCAGGAATATTGTGAAAACAGGAGTATCAGGAGTACAATTTGTACTATCACGTAAAATCAAGTTGGTAAATCATGAAGTCCGGTTATCATTCCCGTTATCGTGATAATTTATAAAAGTCGAGTGTGTCATGCCTGGTGTCAAGAGATAGCATGACAAAGGGTGATATTTGTCAAGTAACATGCCATGAAATAACAATATATAATACATGTCTCGAGTATAAGGTTCATTTCCAAGAAAGTGATTAACCACAGCAAATAGCCAAAGTTAGTCGACTAGGGAGAGGCAAGTAGTCGACTTATAGAGGAGTTAGTCGACTATAGGGGAAGGCCAAGTCGACTGATAGGGTCGCGTTTCAAAGAGTCGCGTCTTCAGGAGAAAAGTTAGTGACTAGAAAAAAGGGTTAGTCGACTAATGAGGCTGCGTTTCACAAGACTGCGTCTCACAAGGCCGCTTCTCACAAGACCGCGTCTCACAAGGCCCCGTCTCACAAGACCGCGTCTCACAAGATCGCGTCTTCAGGAAAGAGTTAGTCGACTAGGAAAAAATGGGTAGTCGACTAATGAAGTCCGTTTCAGAAGTAAGGTTGCGTTTCAATGAGTTAGTCGACTTTAGGATAAGGGGGTAGTCGACAAATAAAGGGTTCAAGTCGACTAATGACTGGGTCAAGTCGACTAACAGAGTGCAAAACAGAGAGCAGAACCTGACTTTTGAGGGTTGCGTTATTTGATAAAATTACAAGTATGAAAATAGTATCCAAGTCTTGGCGAGTAGAGTTACTCGCCTAAAATGCGTCCGACGTCCTGTAAGAAATGCCAAGTGAGGAAGATGAGTTCTTTGCTAAGTTTGTTACCATAACGATTACCGGAATAATCGCGAACGATTACCGGAAAATCTACGGTGATAAAGCTCGGCCCCAATCCAAAAGGAGGGTACCGGCCCAGAGTCTTGCCAACGAAGAAGAACGCGGCCCCAATCCAAAAGGAGGGTACCGGCCCAGAGTCTGCCAACGAAGAAGAACGCGGCCCCAATCCAAAAGGAGTGGCCGGTCTTCACAAGAGAAGGAAAGAGGTTGAAGGTGCAAGTCTAGCTCAACTTGACAAAATGAGATTTTGCAAACGATGTTACGGGGATGAATCTATAGTCCGCCGGAAAGAGGTTGACGAGGAGGTGAAGATGGTATACTTGGTGGTGGCTACGGTGGTGCAGGGGGTGATGGAGATGGTGGTGAAGTTTGGTGGAGAAAATGGGTTCTTTGGTGGAGAAGAAGAGGAATAAGATGGTGATGGAGATGATGTTTTGGTTGTTGTTGTAGTTGGAATGGAGGAGTATATGGAGGGGAGAATGGTGGAGTTTAGTGTTGGAAAAAAATGGAGAAAGTGGCCAGCCAAGAAGAGCTTGGCTGCTGTTTTCTGTGGCTTGTGCTGGCTGCAAATGAAGGAGGAGAAGAGATAATGTAAGAGAGAGAAGATGGGAGTGATATATAATATATATATATATATATATGGGGGGAATAGTTTATAATAATGTATATTGATGCCACTCCATTCAAAACGCAAGAATACAAGCATGAAGACTTGCGTCTCCATGTAGAAAAGCCCGCGCATGGGCTACCAAAGCTGGACGCGGAAATTCTGCTGCGTTCAAAAGGAGAAAATACAAATTCGCGTTTAAAGAAGAGACAAAAAGGTATGGTGATTGGACTTGAGTTGATTTAGCCCATAAGCATTAATTGCAGCAAGGGGAAGGTCTCCGCATTAATTGCTGAGTCCAGTTGGCAAAACTCGCGTTTGAGGAAGGAGAGAGAAAATGGGAAAAAGAGAAAAGTGGAATATATAGATAAATTCCCGGTATCTGGGAAAAACACCGAAAACTCCAGGAAAGTCCAAAAATTGAAGTATCTCAAAAAGTCTTCCAAAAATTCTCAAAAATAATAAATATTATTTTAAGATTTTTAGTGAAATCGGTTTTCAGAAATTCAATTCCATTTTCAAGATAAAAATCTTGGAATCCACTGTAGACGGTGTCTACACCGGGTAGGCCAGATTTTTGATAAATTCTAAAAATTCTCAAAAAAATCATTTAGATAGAAAACATGATTTTAAGAAATACTGTGAAAGCCGTTTCTAGATTTCTAACTCCGTTTGTAAATTAAAAATCTGAGAGTCGGTCAGCGACACTGGTCGACACCGGTTTTGAAGATTTACAATTAAATTCTGAAAAGTTCCAGAAAATCATAAAAAATCAAGAATATTAAAAAATAATATTTGAAATTGAAATCGGTCAAATCTGAATACCAAACAGATCAAAATCATGCAGTACTGCTATATGAGTAAGAATTTAAATAGCAGAAAATAAAATAAAAAAAATAATAATAATAAAATGCACCAAAAATCAGGATACGTAACTGTGCACGTATACCGAGGATGGGGGTTACAGAAAACGAGAAAACCTGACGAGTCCGAATCTGCACCATCTTCCTGTGAACTACTCCTCTGAGTCTTCGTCACTTTGATAGATTTGCTTCAGCATTCGGCTCCTTCTTCTTCCCCTTGAACTTCGGACAGTCCACTTTCCAGTGCCCTATCTCTCGGTAGAAAATGCACTGATCCTTCCTCAGATCCCTATAGCCCGACCTGGACTTCGATCTTCCTATCACCTCCTTGCCCTTCCGCGATGAACTTCTGCTTCTTACTTCCAGTGCCTCCGCCACTGAGCTTGACTGTGAAGGATGCCTCTCATTCTTCCTTGTGTCATAACTCATCAATGCAGACGACACCTCATCATAATCCAAGGTCTGCCTTCCATTAATGAAGGTCAGTGTGAATGTCCCGTATTCCTCTGCAGGAAGTGAATTCAGAAAGATGACCGCCTTATCTTCCTCTTCTACCTTGACATCCAAATTCAGCAGATCTGTAAGAAGCTTCGTATATCGGTTGATGTGCTCATTGACTGTGCTACCCTTCTTCATCCTGAACTGATACAGCTTACTCTTAAGCTGCAACCTGGTCTCTACACTCTTCTTCAGGTACTTCTTTTCAAGGGTTTCCTACAGTTTCTTCGCTGACGTCTCATGTTGCACAAGGTATTTTATGTCTTGTGACAAGCATGAACGTATCAAGCCACATGCCGATCTGTTCATCTTTGCCCACTCTTCATCAGTGGTCATGTTCTTCTTCCTCTCCAATAGGAGCGTGTTCTCGAGGTTCAATGCATTCAGTGCATCCATAACCTCACACCTCCACATCCCGAAATTATTAGTTCCATTGAACTTAACAACTTCAATCCTTGGGTGATTGTTCATTGTCTTAACAGATGCAGTTTCTTCTGCCATTGAGATTTTTCCCTGATCCTCTATCTATGCGGAAGATCAACTAACTTGAAATAGTTCTATTACCCAGATAAAAATGTGATTTTTACCTGTCCCTTGAAACCCTAGATCGAGTTTCTCACCAGATCTACTCCACCACGGATTCAACGAGCCCTCCTTGAGTCCTACTGAGATCGACACACGATCTCCTCGATACCCAATACCTCAGATCTGAGATCGACACATGATCTCTGTAACGGTCCCAGTTTTCATAATATTTCCATATACATAAACATTATATTGATCCACAGATTATCATAACCATCTCCAAAAATCCTTGAAAATTTTGGCAGCGCTTCCTCTGTAATACAGAGTCTACCTGATACATTGACACATACAGTTCTATATTCCTCATCAACCAGATATGTATATACAATATCCCATGCAGTGGTATATCACAATTTCGGCTTGACATCGCCTACTTAAAATCTCACACATATATCATGTGGATAAAACACAAGATAACAAATCCAAGACTTTCTTAAGAATAATCTCCTTGGTATCACCATCTAACACAAACCAACTCAACATAATACCCATAAGAAATTATGCACAAGTCTACATATATACATCATCGAACTAAATCACATATATACAACTATTCAGTCTAACTATCACATTAACTCTATGTACATGCATATAACCAAACTACTCAATTACAAGTCAATATAGAAGCTTGGTAGGCCCACACAAGGAATGTTGTGCACCCCTTACGGTGCTCTACTCTTGCCTTTAGCTGCTATTTATCCCTGACTTGCCCTGAAAAAAGACATGAAGCTATGGGGGGGTGAGCTCGACAGCTCAGTGAGTGGAGTCAATCTCATTCATAATTATAGCATGGCATTAACGATATATAGTGCTCATGATACATGAAAATAAGATGAATGCGGTACATGAAGTATGTGATACTGAATGCTTCTACATGATTGTATATTTACTTTCAGTTACTGTTCAATTGATGCTGATAACTGTACACATGACCAGTATCAAATGTCTCCAATACCATATACGATAACACATCCAACATACCCTTAGTGTCACGCACACACACATACATATATGTCACACATAGCCATTCATTCTCAATCATTTGTAAAGTTGCATATATATGTATCGTAGCACCGTCTTCGCACTCCGCCCAGCATACGGGTCCCTTCCTCCATATATATACACACACATTTATATAGCACCGTCTTCGCACTCCGCCCAGCATACGGGTCCCTTCCTCCATATATATACGCACACATTTATATAGCACCGTCTTCGCACTCCGCCCAGCATACGGGTCCCTTCCTCCTGATATATACACAGAATATAGCACCGTCTTCGCAATCCGCCCAGCACACGGGTCCCTTCCTCCTTTCAATAAGGTATATATATATATATATACATACATCATATACACACAATACCGGCACATTCAATTTCATAAGACTCATATATTAGGCACATCATTTCATATATGGAATGATACTCACAATTAGAACTTACTCGTCACCTTGTATTCTTATGCGATATCCGCACAATTGCTTTGACCAAGCATATCACCCATATATATATATATATAATATATATATATATATATAATATATATATATATATATATATATATATATATACACCTTGTATTCTTATGCGATATCCGCACAATTGCTTTGACCAAGCATATCACCCATATATATATATATATATATATATATATATATATATTATATATATATATATTATATATATATATATATATATATATATATATATATATATGTACCGAATCAAGTAACATACACCAATCATATTCATGTCAATCATAATGAATTCTATTCCGTAACATGCATGTTAATGCCATTGTACACCATATTCCAAAAATGCGAGCCACATATGCAAATAGGTAAAATGTTATATTAAACAAGTTATTATCCATATTTGCAATTTGGTATAATGCAATCCAATTCATTAAAAACCCCACTCACCTTTGTTGGACTTCAGTTATCAATCCTGCGGATACGTAGCTCTCGATTTCACGATCGCAATGGTTCAAAAATCGCTTGAATCCGACTTCGGATGGTCAAGTTATCACCCAAAAACCAAACCAATAACTTAGGGTTAGATATCAAGTATTCAGAATTATCCGGGGACCCGTTATAAATTTCCTGGGGTCAAAAATCAAATAACAGAAACTTTCAAGGGGTTAAATAAAATTTACCTTTCTTAAGTGATTTGGTCGGGTTCGGGTCTTAATGGGTCGGATTCGGATCCAAACCCAAACCCCACTTCCTTTCTCTTTCCTTTTCTTTTTTTTTCTTTTTTTTTTCTTTTAACAGAACAGCAGCAGGCAGCGGCCTGCTGCTGCTGCTCTCCACCGCGGCCGCGGTCGCGGCCGCCGCCGCCGCACCGGCGGCCGCCCTGGCGCCGCCGCCGCCCGGACCGCCCTGGCGCCGGGTCCCCTTGCCGCCAGCAGCCAAAAGAGAGAGGGGAGAAGAGAGAGAGAGAGATGGGTGGGTTGATATTGTTGCAGCTCCACCCGGCGCGCCCCATGGTCGCCGCGCCTCCGGCCGCCCTGGCGCCGCCGGCGCCTCTGGCCGCCATGGCGCCGCTGTCCTGCCCTCGCCGGCGGCCACAAAGAGCAGAGAGAGAGAGAGAGAGAGAGAGAGAAGAGGGGAGGTAGAGAGAGAATGTGAGGGTAAATATGAAGGATTTTTGGCCATTTTCCCCTTTTAAACATTTGCTTTGTTTTCTCTCCCTCAAATGACACCTAGCACTCAAGTTCCAAGGATAGATCCCAACCATCCATTTCTCATCTCCATGCACCTACTCCCACTCACATTATTTATTTTAGGTATTTAGCTAGGTACTTATAGTGGTATTAATACCACAAGAGTATTTCATACTTAAAATATTCCCCTACTATCTCTCCATATATACATGACTAATTTATATACATGTATTTGTGGATATACACCCTCTCTCACGTATGTACATCATTCTTTTAAAAACATTCAATATATATAACTTGTATTCACCAATTTAGAATTAAACCAGAAATTAATAATAAAAAAAAAATCAGGGTTGTTACATTCTACCTCCCTTATGAAAGTTTCGTCCTCGAAACTTATTGCAATTGGAAATAGGATAGGGTCAAATATTTGTAATTCATCTTCCGGTTTCATGTAGCTTTTACAATTTTACACTTGACTTAAAATCTGCATAGGTTTCTAACTGTGAAATATATCCCTTTCGAATTTCAGCTCACCTTTTGTTGTATGAACATTGGCAGCTCAAAACTTTCAGGTTATGCAAGGAAAAAAAATCTATGATAAAATGGAACAAGGATTCAATCCTTCTCACGCGGATGTTGTTGATTGTCTCAATGCTTGATATAATAATTTTACTTCATAACCAATGATAGTTCCTTTAAATAATTTCCCACTTTATTTAAGGTCAATTTCTTTCTTAACATCAATCTTGACCTCAGAGCTTTGTAATCCTGAATTTCCGGTGGTGAAGTCAATCAGTATTAACAGATCCAATCTAAACTCGGATATTCGACTGGCCCAAAGTATTATGGGTTCAAACTACTTTTCTGTCCGATTCGTGTCACAACTATATCGGATATGCCTTAATAATAACTGAAATTTCTAGGGAACTCCTATATTAAATCCTGTGTCATGAGAAGTGGGTGAATTAGGGTCTCAATATTTCATCCCTCTGCTCTTATATAACATCTTCGACTTGCAGACTCTTCGGCTTTACTATTATCAGAGAAATACTTTACATTTTAATTACTTTACTTTGTGGACTAGAACTTGCATCAGTTCTTCCACAAAAATATATCTGCATTAATCCATCAAAATAGATAACAAAAACTCAAAATCTCAGTGGCTTTAAATTAATAGATTGATTATCACTTAATACTTTGTTGACTGGACGAAGTTAATTCAATCAAAGAATGCTAAAGTCATGCCCTTACATCCACTTATTCATGTATGTGATGATTACACTATTATCTGATCATCCTCTTTTTCTGACTTAGTTCCCCATCATAATTTACCAATTATAGGTAAGTTAACAAATCTTTGTATAAGGTTCACACTTATTCATTAAACTGGACATGTGGCAATTAGTTTAACTTGTAGGATGTGCTCCTTCGGATTTGTAATGATTTACAAAAGATGTATCATTACTTTACAGCTTTATTTAAAAATTAACACATAATTTATGAGGAAACAAAACGGACTTACAATCCTTCTTTTACAGAAGACACTGAGTGTTTTCATATTTCAGCAACTGTAACACTTTACTTTATGCTCGATGTTTTCTAAAATAACAAGAATCTGCTCTAATCATGATAAATTCCAATTCTAACATAAATATACATTACCAAAGTTTCATTATTCTGCACATACTTCTGGTGGTAAAGTTAATCGATATTCAACAGATCCAAATTTGCTTTTCATTGTGACTTGAGTTGCCTCAAGAATATTTCAAAAATTGCTAGAGTCATTGGTTCACACAATTCTTATCTGCCCTGAGCAACTTTCATTCTTCTCAATTATTCGAATTTCTTCAAAAATTTTCCGAACTATTATGATTATGATTTTTGAGACCTTAACTATATAAGGATTATTTCATGCTTCCCATTATAATCTATTGCATTTAACATCTTCTTTACTTTACGAAGCCATCCTCTAAGAGGTGAGAAGTTTGACCCTGAATTACATCTTAACTTTATATTTAACTTTATTACTAAATCAACAGAATAGGTTTCACACCCTATTCATATGTTCGATGAATAAGTTATAAACACTGATATCATTATCTACTCATTAGAGATCGTACAGTATCAAATTTCAATTTCACAAGTTTCGAAGAAATTACAATGTGTAAATAATAACTACCCATGACACAGGTACATCCATACATAAAATTCACAATAAGTTACAATTATTGCTTTCATGAATGTTGTTACTTAATCAGGTCTCGTCTAGTGAACCCAAACACTATTTTGTTATCTGTCATGATGTAACTTAGTGTAATATCAATGATAGTTGCAACTTGCGGTGAGCACCTGACTTGAATCTGTATACAAAAATTGGTTGAGACAGAAGATAAGGATTTCTTATTTAACAATATGATTCACCCACTTGAAAAGCCTCTACCTAAGTGCAAACTTTTAAATCTTTGATAAGGATCTATATAATATTACCTACGTAGGATTGTCTCACAATAAACTTGCTTCTCAATTTCACATACAATGATCATGCCATTATACATACAAAACAATGACATTCATACCATCAGTCCCTCAGCATACTGGTGGACTCACAATTATATACATAAGTATACATTATCCGTCTTATTAAACACTGGGTACTTATGATTCTTGTCTCTAGATTCTCCAAAAGTATCATCCTCTCTTCATTTCATATTTACACAGTATTAATTATCCCTATATAAGGATGCTCTTCAAAGAGTATCAAAATCCATAATCATTTCAGTATGACATATTCCTTATATTCTTTTCTCTGAGACTTCAGTTATCCCACAACCAGATTCTTAATAAGGTTCTTCTGCTCCGATTAATCTTGATTTGCCTGATATTTCAATTACTTCATATTCCAGTGTCCCATATCACTGGCAGCTCATACTGAGGGCCCGCACCCCCAATAGAAACACATTCGAATCAAGACACGCGGGTATGCCCTCATTCGAACGTATGAAAATAATCAATATCCTGCACTTCGGGATCAATCATACACGTCAGAACCGACTACCCCCCTTGAAAATTCTCATATACTGTCACGCTATCAACCAAACAATGTACACATACATACATATTAGTCCTACGGATCAATCCTAATGTAGAAATAACGATTCTAGGTCACATTCCTACGCCTATACTTTTCTAGGCCATATATCTCAGCCTTACTCCTCATTTCTAAACCTGGCTCTGATACCAACTGTAACGGTCCCAGTTTTCATAATATTTCCATATACATAAACATTATATTGATCCACAGATTATCATAACCATCTCCAAAAATCCTTGAAAATTTTGGCAGCGCTTCCTCTGTAATACAGAGTCTACTGATACATTGACACATACAGTTCTATATTCCTCATCAACCAGATATGTATATACAATATCCCATGCAGTGGTATATCACAATTTCGGCTTGACATCGCCTACTTAAAATCTCACACATATATCATGTGGATAAAACACAAGATAACAAATCCAAGACTTTCTTAAGAATAATCTCCTTGGTATCACCATCTAACACAAGCCAACTCAACATAATACCCATAAGAAATTATGCACAAGTCTACATATATACATCATCGAACTAAATCACATATATACAACTATTCAGTCTAACTATCACATCAACTCTATGTACATGCATATAACCAAATTACTCAATTACAAGTCAATATAGAAGCTTGGTAGGCCCACACAAGGAATGTTGTGCACCCCTTACGGTGCTCTACTCTTGCCTTTAGCTGCTATTTATCCCTGACTTGCCCTGAAAAAGACATGAAGCTATGGGGGGGTGAGCTCGACAGCTCAGTGAGTGGAGTCAATCTCATTCATAATTATAGCATGGCATTAACGATATATAGTGCTCATGATACATGAAAATAAGATGAATGTGGTACATGAAGTATGTGATACTGAATGCTTCTACATGATTGTATATTTACTTTCAGTTACTGTTCAATTGATGCTGATAACTGTACACATGACCAGTATCAAATGTCTCCAATACCATATACGATAACACATCCAACATACCCTTAGTGTCACGCACACACACATACATATGTCACACATAGCCATTCATTCTCAATCATTTGTAAAGTTGCATATATATATATATGTATCGTAGCACCGTCTTCGCACTCTGCCCAGCATACGGGTCCCTTCCTCCATATATATACACACACATTTATATAGCACCGTCTTCGCACTCCGCCCAGCATACGGGTCCCTTCCTCCATATATATACACATACATTTATATAGCACCGTCTTCGCACTCCGCCCAGCATACGGGTCCCTTCCTCCTGATATATACACAGAATATAGCACCGTCTTCGCACTCCGCCCAGCACACGGGTCCCTTCCTCCTTTCAATAAGGTATATATATATATACATACATCATATACACACAATACCGGCACATTCAATTTCATAAGACTCATATATTAGGCACATCATTTCATATATGGAATGATACTCACAATTAGAACTTACTCGTCACCTTGTATTCTTATGCGATATCCGCACAATTGCTTTGACTAAGCATATCACCCATATATATATATATATATATATATATATATATATATATATATATATATATATATATATATATATATATATATATATATATATATATATATATATATATATATATATATATATATATATATATATATATATATGTACCGAATCAAGTAACATACACCAATCATATTCATGTCAATCATAATGAATTCTATTCCGTAACATGCATGTCAATGCCATTGTACACCATATTCCAAAAATGCGAGCCACATATGCAAATAGGTAAAATGCTATATTAAACAAGTTATTATCCATATTTGCAATTTGGTATAATGCAATCCAATTCATTAAAAAACCCCACTCACCTTTGTCGGACTTCAGTTATCAATCCTGCGGATACGTAGCTCTCGATTTCACGATCGCAATGGTTCAAAAATCGCTTGAATCCGACTTCGGATGGTCAAGTTATCACCCAAAAATCAAACCAATAACTTAGGGTTAGATATCAAGTATTCAGAATTATCCGGGGACCCGTTATAAATTTTCTGGGGTCAAAAATCAAATAACAGAAACTTTCAAGGGGTTAAATAAAATTTACCTTTCTTAAGTGATTGGGTCGGGTTCGGGTCTTAATGGGTCGGATTCGGATCCAAACCCAAACCCCACTTCGTTTCTTCTTTCCTTTTCTTTTTTTTTTCTTTTTTTTTTCTTTTAACAGAACAGCAGCAGGCAGCGGCCTGCTGCTGCTGCTCTCCACCGCGGCCGCGGTCACGGTCGCCGCCGCCGCACCGGCGGCCGCCCTGGCGCCGCCGCCGCCGCCGACCGCCCTGGCGCCGGGTCCCCTTGCCGCCAGCAGCCCAAAGAGAGAGGGAGAAGAGAGAGAGAGATGGGTGGGTTGATATTGTTGCAGCTCCACCCGCGCGCGCCCATGGCCGCCGCGCCTCCGGCCACCCTGGCGCCGCCGGCGCCTCTGGCCGCCCTGGCGCCGCTGTCCTGCCCTCGCCGGCGGCCACAAAGAGCAGAGAGAGAGAGAGAGAGAGAAGAGGGGAGGTAGAGAGAGAATGTGAGGGTAAATATGAAGGATTTTTGGCCATTTTCCCCTTTTAAACATTTGCTTTGTTTTCTCTCCCTCAAATGACACCTAGCACTCAAGTTCCAAGGATAGATCCCAACCATCCATTTCTCATCTCCATGCACCTACTCCCACTCACATTATTTATTTTAGGTATTTAGCTAGGTACTTATAGTGGTATTAATACCACAAGAGTATTTCATACTTAAAATATTCCCCTACTATCTCTCCATATATACATGACTAATTTATATACATGTATTTGTGGATATACACCCTCTCTCACGTATGTACATCATTCTTTTAAAAACATTCAATATATATAACTTGTATTCACCAATTTAGAATTAAACCAGAAATTAATAATAAAAAAAAAATCAGGGTTGTTACAATCTCCACCGGATCCGATCTCGAGCCCTCCGAATCCTCAGAAATCCCAAAAAAGCAATCTGGATGCTCTGATACCACTTGAAGGACTCGGGGCTCCATCCCAAAAGACTAGCCTTTTAGGTGGAGTTGCCCAAATTCTTATATTCCCAAGATCATCCCCACGTCTAGCCGATGTGGGACTATTTGTTCGACCCAAATCCCACCATGAACATACTCTCTACATCAAAGAAGGTGATCAAGGTAAATTCTTAATGGTTTCCTTATATGTTGATATTATTTTTACTAGCAATTCTACAAGCATGTGTGATGAATTCAAGAGGAATTTAATGCATGAATTCGAGATGACCGATATGGGTCTATTTCATTTCATTTTTGGAATTGAGGTCAAGCAGTAAGAAGCTGGTATATTCATTTCACAAAAGTATGCAAATATTATTTGAAAAAAACTTAAATGAAGAGTGCAACACCTCTATGCACTCCGATGGAGGTTAGTTTGAAACATAGCAAATCTAAAAATGAAGAAAGTGTTGATGAAATTATCTATCGAAGTCTTATTGATAGTCTTATGTACTTGACTGCAATACGACCGGATCTTATGTTCGCTGTAAGCATGCTTAGTCGATTCATAGAATCACCAAAGAAAAGTCATTGGGAAGCAGGAAAAAGGGTTCTAAGGTATCTTTGTGGAACCATCAATTAAAGCATCCATTATAAAAGAGTGAAAGATTCAACTTTGATTGGTTATTGTGATAGTGATTGGGGTAGAAGTGTTGATGATTGCAGAAGCACTTCCGGTTATTTTTTCCATATTGGTTCAGGTGCAATCTGATGGGCACCCAAGAAGCAAAGTGTTGTTACATTTTCTGTAGCAGAAGCAGAGTATATTTCATTGACATTAGCTTTGTGTTAAGCACTCTGGATCAGGTGGATCTTAAGTGAACTCGAGTATGAACAAGTTGAAGGAACTACATTATTTTGTGATAATAGTTCAACTATTTCTCTTACAAAGAGTCCTGTTTTTCATGAGAAGAGTAAGCACATAAGGATCAAGTATCACTTCATTCGTGACTTAGTAAAAGATGGTGAGATCAATGTCATGCATTGCGAAACACAAGAACAAATTGCTGACATCTTTACAAAACCTTTAAAGTATGACGTTTTCAAGAAGATGAAGGAAAAACTTGGCATAGTGATAATCTAGCTTAAGGGAAGCTATTGGAAATATAAGCTAGACTTCTTCGTATCTTGTTTGTCTCCTCGGTTTCTCAAGACACATTAAATCTAACTACAAACATTCTCGTGTCCTGGATACATTAGAGAATACTCTTCAGCAATGAATAAAACACTTCATATTTTGTGATGTAGTCAAGGAGATGAATCTAATCTATTATGTTGCATGATTGCATTTAATTTTATTAATTTTCATGTTTATCTTTAGGTCTTATATAAAGACAATGTAATTAATTGTTTTCATCAAGTTGAATCAATAGAAATCTTCTCTATTCCTAGTATATTTTATAGCCCCATTTACATAATATTTAATATCAAGAGTCCACATCCCCTCTTCTGTCTTGATTGTTTGGGCTCCATTTTCTTATCAACACAAACACGCCCAATAACCGTTTGCGCCTTTAAATCGCAAACGGATCGGATCAGGAGCAGTGTGGGTGTAGATATACCATGCTCCAAGGTGACAGTCGCCACCGGGCCTGCTCGACAAACTTGACGCATCATTCATGTGGCGTATTAGTATTACTATTATCATTCAAGTCTTTCAACTGATTTGACGATACATAGAATTAGTCCTCAGCTAGGGTTTGCCTACCCTAACCCCTATGTGCATAAATAAAGAGTTCGTACTACAACTGTTTAAAGTTTTCACTGTTTTTGTGCCCTTAGTGATTAGCCCAAGAGACCTCTAAAACCCCTCAAGAATGGAATATTTCTAGGATTCTGAATGAAGTGAAAAGATCTAGTATGGGGACTGAAGTTTGATGACAGTGTTTTCATGTGAATGGAGTAGTTTTGTACACAATGATCCTCCAAACAAAAAAAAAAAAAAAATCACCTCTCCATCGAGTTAAATGGTTACGTTTTTTTTTTTAGCTGGAACCTTCTGTATGCAGCTCAAAACCCCAGTAAGGTTCCATGGATAATTAGCAAAACTCAGTTTGTATAATTTCATTCTATATTACTACCCACTAAAATATAATGTATAATTTCTTTTCTTTTTATTAGATATTGTGAAGACTAAGGTCTTGAAAAATCACATGCTAAGTAGGAGAAAAGAGAAAATAAAGAAAAGTAGTAGATAATAGAAAATAACTTCAGTACGTCATACAGATTCAGCTCTAGTTCTGTTCATTTTATGCAATGCACCAGGCAAAATGGGTGGTTGATTAACTTGCCGCATGAACATATAAATATTGTATCATCCTGTCATTATTATGTTACTAATAAATCATAATTTCAACATGACCAAAATAAATTGAAGGGTGCAGAGACTGTACTATAAAATCGTTATATTGCTTGCCAGGCACTTAAACTACATTAATTAATAAAGCTGTTTATTTTAGTTACTAGACACTTTTACCAAAGAAAGAACCAGTCCTCCAACCCTCAGTTCTCAGGTATTTGAGTGCTTAGTGAGAGTGGAGAGGAGGTGGGAGTTCGTTCAAGCGCAGCTCTCTCTCTCTCTCTCTCTCCACATTATTAATTAAGTGCATTGAGAGTAGAAACAAAATATTTGGTCATCCCAAGATCACAGGTTATTGATTACTTAAGCTTAGAAAGGATTGTTTTTTTACAACAGAGAGATCAAGAGAAGAGCAGCGATGAGAGATAGAAAGTCGGCGAGTGACGTGAGGGAGTGCTCATGCGAAATCTGCAAACAGATCTCTCTCTCTCTCTCTCTCTCTCTCTCTGAGTGCCACAAGCTTTATTGCCCTTCAAAAAAAAAACTATAAAAATATAACTGAAAGTTTTGCAAAAATAATAACATTTTAAAGCGCTCTTTAATTGTGGAAAATTGATATATCTATTTGGAAATGCAGTACTTTGTAATGTCCCTAATCTGATGAATAATGGTATTATTAATTGGAGATAGACTTGATTATGATATTTTTTTTCATTCAAATTTAATATTATGGTATTTAAATATAAAATTCACTCTATTAAAATTAATTTATATTATTTAAATTAATTAAAAAAAAAAAAAATCAAGTGTTTTGTAGTTTTCTTATCCATGTATCAACTAAGTAAAAAAATAAACTTGGCCAAAAATAGCATATTACTTAGATCTATGATCTTAAACATACAAATTCTCGATCCGATCATTTAATTATGATCTAAACATTTAAAAACATTCACACGCACAACTTTTTTTAAGTTTCAAATATTCTATAACGTTAAAACTAATTAACTCACTATCGTTGATTTTGCACATGAATAAACAAAAAATATTTTAAACATTTGATTTTAATTTTTAGTTACTATGAATAATGTAGATTAATTTTAACGGAGTGAATCTTGTATTTGTTTATTTTTGAATTGAATTTAAATGAGAAGAATTCAATCCTTCTCAAAAGATTCAATTTTGTTTTTCTATTTCTATGTTAGAAAAATGTCTTTGTTTAAGATTTAAAATTTTAATATTGAATATAAATTAAGTCTTTTAAGTTTTTTTTTTTTTTCTGAACAAGGTGTCGACTTTTTACGGAAACTAATATTAATACATTTAAGATTCCTCTTCTTTGTTTCTTTTTCTTGCCAAAATTTCTTAAATAAGTTTTATATAGTACACAGAGAGAAATGAAGGTTAAAGATTAGAGTTCAGTAATCACCCCTGAGATCCTTTAATTTGTCTAAAATAGAATAATCCCCAAGTGACTTGCTTGTAATAATAATGCTAAAACTAAAGAATATATAAAGTATAAAAAATATTATTATTTGCATGTATATTTAGGGCCTGTTTGTTTCGCCGCAAAACGTCGCAAGTCGTAAGTCGTAAAATGAGAATGAAAAAAGTGAACTGTAGCAGAGAAAATATATTGTGTTTTACAGTGTTTGGTTGGTAAAGTGAAATTGTAAATGGAAAAGTATATTTTGTTTTACGGTGTTTGATTAGTAAAGTGAAAATGTGAATGAGAAAGTATATGTGTTTTACGGTGTTTGGTTGGTAAGTTAAAAGTGTAAGTGAAAAAGTTGGCCACAAATTAACTGTAGCAGTGATTTAAATATTATAAATGCTATTAAATTAAATATACTATTGAAAATTAAATTGTACTAATAAATTTGAGATAAAATATTAATAATTTTAATATTTTAATTATAACAATAATATTAATAAAAATATTGATAAAATTAGTAAAATATTACTAAAATATTAACTAAATAAATAATTGTAAAATTTTAAGAAAATATAAAGAACATTAATAAAATTTTAAGGATATTAATAAAACATAAATATTAAAAAAATCTTAAGAAAAATAATAAAATATAGTTATAATATTATAATATTATAAAATACTTAAGATTATTATAATATTAAATTTTTTATAATAATATTGTAATATTATAAAAATATAAAATAAACGAAATAAAATATATTTTTAAATTTAATAATAAAATATTATTATGATATTATTATAATGAATTATTACAATATTAACATAATAAAATATTAATATAATCTTAAAGTATATTATAATATTAATAAAGTAATTATTTATATTAATAAATAAATAAATAAAAATATATAATAATTTTATATTAAAGCATATTATTGTTATATTAATAAAATATTAAATCTAAATATAATATTAAGAAAATTGTTGTAAATATTAATAAAATAATAAAGTATTAAATAACAATATTAAATAAAAATATTAAATTAAAATAATTAAATATTAAATATTAAAACAATATTAAAATAATAAATAACTAAAAATACAAAAATAAAATAATTAGATAAGAAATTAAACACTATTAAAAATATTAAATATATTAAATATTTAATAAATTAAATTATATATTGATTATCAAGTAACTGTTTTGGGACTGCAAGTGTACTACAAGTGAAATTAACATGACCACAAAATTAACTGTAGCAATTGCACGTGAGAAAATGTGAGTGTAAAAGTGAGATTTACATGACCACAAATTTAACTGTAGCAACTGCAAGTGGGAAATTAGAGTTGTATTTTGCAAGTTGTTTTGCAGCGAAACAAACAGCAGAGAAAATGGAAAAGAGGTTTTACGACTTACGATTTTGCGGCCTTTTACGGGGAAACAAACAGCCCCTAAATGGGCAACTATAGTCACCCAACTTTTCCCTCATCTAATTTTGCTTATATTTAAGCCCAATTATAATTTATTTTAAGTGTAGAATAGAAAGAAAGGCGTTTTCTAATCTTCTACTTGCAGCTGTTATCTATGAGTAGTGATCCATTGACCAGTGATCTGCTATAATATTTTACTCTCCTCCAACTAATAGCAGATAATAATATTACTCGTCATCTATTAGTGAGAAATATACACGTATGACATAATGTATTGCAAGGCCCTTAATCTGTTTCTTGCATTTGAAGTCATACTGATCCCAACATCATCTTTTCGTAAGTTTTTGAAAAACGAAAATAGGGAAGGAATTAAGTCATTAACCCTTTTCAAACTAGAAATATCACAAAAATGAAAAAGCCCGAGAAGAATAGGACAGACCAGAGAGAGAGAGAGAGAGAGAGAGAGAGAGAGAGGCAGAGAGGGAGAGATGCAAGCTGTTCTATGGGAGGAATGGGAGCGAGCTTTGATGTAAAAAGACATGGAGGGGGGGGCTACAAGATCTCAATCCCTCTTCAAAATCTCAAAATCCTAGCATGAGATGTCAAATATTTACATCAACAGATGCAGCTGCAGCACCACATCATTTCACTCTCCTCTCTCTCTCTGGAGATGGCGATGGCCCGCCATGGATGTTCCCATGCAGTGGGAACAAATCTCGCGATGCCCTCGAAAGACAAGATTCACCTGACTAATTCTGGTTCTCACTCAATGCTTTGAAATGATGTGGGGGGTAGCATTCATTTTCCTTTTTTCTTACTAATTAATTAAAAATGAAGATAAAACTATTTGCTGCAAGAACTAGATTTATAGATGCCATGCAAATCAGAAACAATTTGATATTTTGTTTACATTTACTAAGTAACAACTTTTATGACTTTAGGAAATTATGTTATGATCCTTCCAAAATAGCTGCTCATCTTGCATGCGTAAAATATTTCTCAAGAAATAATTATTAAATAAAGGAGGATGTCTCTGTCTCTGGTCCTTCCTAACAAATAAAGGGACAACTTTTGTGACTTTAGAAATAAAGCTTACTGATTCCTTTCAAAATAGAAGCTGTTTGCATGTAAGTTGGTCACCAATCAGTTGATTATTTCACACTCAGTTGTAGATTGCTAACAAAGAAAAATTTGGCAAGGAAAGGTTGAGAGATGATGGTTCATGCTTTTTTCTTTTCAGTGACTTTTTTTTGTCAAGTTTGAGATATGGCTGAATAAAAGTAGGTAACTTCCTTTGTTTCTTTTTTTTAAGAGGGCCTGAAGTATTTTACACTCCTTAAAGAATAATTAAGTTATACTACTATACTACAATTACTACTGCTGCTACTATTATTAGTCTTTTAAATGCCTTTATAGTAATACTAAACATCTAAAATATGGTGATGGTTAAAGAAAATATTCTCTTAGCTCCATTAGATTAGATTGAATGCTCTTTTCACATGTCAAAACACGAGATTTTAGGAGAGAAAATTTACACATGCATATTCATTGAGATTTGAATTTTCGTTGCTTTAATATCTTATCATCACCCTAAACTCTAAAGTTGTAATGGTAGTTGACAAGAAACATATATTGTTCTATTCTAACAAGCCTTTATGTGCGCTTGCATTTAGTTTGAAAAATCTTATTTAAGAGATTCAAACTCACAATCGTCCGTAAAAATGTTAGATCACCTAACTAACTTATGCATAGGGGAAAATTCTCAGGGAGAATTATCTACACTTTAATTTGTAAAAATAATTAAGAGAGAGCAACAAAGGCATAACAAAAACACAAAATTTTACGTAAAACCCTAATTTGAAAAAAAAACACAACGAGGAAGAGAGAATTCACTATTTTTCAGGATGTTACAGTGAACTTAGCAAAGTCAAAACCTCTAATCTAATTTCTAAATATAATGGAATAATAGTTTAGGATGTCTCTTCTGTCTAGTAAAAGGGAAGTCTTAACTTTTTTTTTCATCCTTTTGTCTTGTTCATCTCCCAGTGTATATATCTGGGGGTCTTCATTGGCTGTGCGGGTCATGCGGATTTCAATAACTGCATAATTTACATGTTGTGATTCTTCTATAACGGCTTGGATTCTGTCCTTGATGGCAGAAGTAATTTCTGCTATCTTCTGTAATAGTCCGTACTGGAGTAAGAGTCGTTGCAATGTTTAAAATGTGAGATAATCTGGCAGCGTAACGAACTCATAAATATAGGCATATATTAATGGAGTCAGTTACAGCTGTCACCTTACTCGTGATGGAAGAACTGATCTTGGGGCGGGTATGTTCTCAGAAAGAGGAGCGTCCTCGGGCAGTTGTCTCTCGGAAGGAGGAGCGTTCCTCAAGAAAAGCCGGAAGGTGCTTTGTAAAGAGGCGTTCGGACGACTTATCTTCTCGTCCGTCTTCAAGAGGTTCTGATGAGAAGAGACATTCTCCTAATCTTAATGTAGGCAAGAAATTGAGCCACTACACTATGATTGATATTTCCATATTATTAAATCAAAAAGCATTGAAGTATTTCTCTTTTGTTTTTTTATTATATCCTTTTCCAAAGAAGCAGTAAATACTTGTAAGGACAGGTTTTTACCGCACGAATTATTGTCTATATACCAAAACACTAAATAGTTATCTTAAAATTAATCGCTAATTTGTTGTTGATAATGCTCTCCACTAATCTCCGAACAAAATGAGTCCCACCTAGGGGTGCCATCGGATCGGATACGGATCGGATATTACCTCTACCATATCCATATCCGCACCCAACCTTCGGATACGGATACGGATACGGATATTGGCGGATGTGAAAAAATGATATCCGTATCCGTCAAAATCGGATATCAGATATAAATCGGATATTAGCGGATCGGATGCGGATACTAATCGGATATGTTAAAAATGGATATGGTTAAAGATAAATTAAACAGAAATACTTATATTACTTTTTATCTCATCTACTACAATATTAAATGTGATACATACTATGATATTATTGTGTACATATCAATACATTCATCGTATTCATTGTCATTTGACTTCTATAACAATAGATTACACATCCTCCGGTGCTAAATGCCGATTCGGATGACATGGTTGATGTCGAAATACTCAAAATATCATGTGGTGTTCTTGCAAGAATCGAATACTTTTCCCTATTACTTTTTCACCAATTCAAAATATCAAAATTTAATACCTTATTCCATTGAAGAATAGTCTTCTCCATACGATATCATTATGAAGCACGCAACATTCGGATATCGGATCGGATACGAATAAGATATTACTTTTACCATATCCGTATCCGCACCTACCTTTCGGATACGGATACGGATACGAATATTGACGGATGTGAAAAAATGATATCCGTATCCGGATTAGAGGCGGATTCGGATGCGGATATCCGCGGATAATCCGTATCCGGTGGCACCCCTAGTCCCACCGAATCTCTTTCCATGCTCAACTGCAGAGAACAAACAACTTAAAAATGCAGCAGATTACTAATCTCAATCTTAAACACCACCCTTCCACCAATGGAAAGAGACGCACAGACACTGTGTTTGCAAGCTCTCTAATAATGAAAACCATATCACAGGGATATAGCCACTGTCCTTTTCTGCCAAAAAAAAAAAAAGCACAAGAGGAAACAGAGACCCCAGAAAAAGGGAAAGAGACGAGAGAGGTGAGATAGCCTCTGCGTGTTGATGTGATGGAATCTGTCGCATGATTTATTTAATCTTGTACAGTGCTCTCTGACCGATTGAGATATGATGCAGCTTTCTCTGATGGGAGATCACCGCAAATCTCCCCCCTTCTCTCTCCTCTCGGCTCTCTCTCTCTCTCTCTCTCCTCTCTCTCTCTCTCTACTCTCTTCAAACTTCTTTCTGTTCCCTTCTCTCTCTGGTTCTCTCTCGCTCTCTCCCCCCACTCTGACAGGGAAAATACCTGCACAATTTATCGCGCACGCACGCATAGCTTACCCCCATCTCCTCACATCTCAGCCAGCTCTGCTCTTTGCGCCCATGGATATCATAGGCCTCTGCATTGCAGCAGAGAGCTCAGAGCGGGGGAGAGAGAGAGAGAGAGAGAGATGGGTCCTGTTTGCTTTGCTTCTCAGTGCTATTTCACCTTCCTCGTTAAACTACAAAGGGCCTGTGTGTGATATAAGCTGGCTCTCCTTCCTTTAATATTGCCCTCGTCTCCTCTTCAGCCCTCTTTGTTCTTCTCTTTTGCTTGCTTGATTGCTTGCTGCTGCTGCTGCTTGTGAGCGGAGCTCTTTTGTTGCTACCTGCTCTCTCCCCTCTTTCTCTCTAGTACTGGTGATGTTTTATTCTTGTTCTTGCAGTTTGAGGTTTTCACTTTAGAGCAAGAAAGAGTTGTCCTTTTCTTTCTTATTAGTTTCTGGGTTCTGGGTTTTTTGTGGTTGCTTAGATGTTGCAAAAATTTTGGAGTTTTTTCATCAAAAATTTTAGTTTCCTTTTGCTTTTTTTCATTTCTCTTTATACTGATTTTTCTTTGTTCTCTTTACTCTGTTCTCTGCTCTATTTCTTCTCAAACTCTCATAACTCTGTCTCTCTCTCTCAACAAGGTAGAAGATTTTTTCTAATGTTTCTTGAGAAAACAAAACAAAAAAAAAAACAATATTTTCACCTATATCTCTTTCCTATGTTTTCTTAATTGTATCTTTGCTTATTTCTCTGACTTCCCCCCATCTTTTTTAATGTTTCTTCTCTGTTTTTCTCGACTTCTCGCTGCAGTGTGCCATGTTTCTCGCTTCTTTTTTTTTTAAACAAACAAAAAAGTTAATCTTTTTGCGACTCATCTCAGTTCTCTTCACTTCATCCAAGCTTGCTTCACTTTCACTTCTCTGCGTTCTCATTTCAGCAGCTGCGATCAATGGAGAGCTACGGCACGCACCACTTCGAGAGCAGCGACGCTCAGCTACCCCCAGGCTTCAGGTTCCACCCCACGACGAGGAGCTCATCACGTGCTACCTTCTCAAGAAAGTCCTCGACAGCTCCTTCACCTGCCGCGCCATCGCCGAGACCGACCTCAACAAGTGCGAACCCTGGCACTCCCAGGTCCCCCAACCCTCAACAAACCCAAATCAAACTCATATCTATTTCAAATCAAAATTAAAAGAAATTCAACTCTCTTCAACTTCTCACCTGCAGAGAAAGCGAAGATGGGAGAGAACGAGTGGTACTTCTTTAGCTTAAGAGACCGCAAGTACCCAACTGGGCTGAGGACCAACAGGGCAACTGACGCCGGGTACTGGAAGGCAACAGGCAAAGACAGAGAGATTTACAGCTCGAGGACTGGTGCCCCTTGTGGGGATGAAGAAGACCCTGGTTTTTTACAGAGGCAGAGCGCCCAAGGGGGAGAAGAGCAACTGGGTTATGCACGAGTACAGGCTTGAGGGCAAGTTTGCCTACCATTTCCTCTCCAGATGCCCAAAGGTAATTTAAAATTCCTTTTTTTTTTTAATGATTTCTGTCCTGTAATATTTTAATGTACTTGGGTTTGATTCTGTGAAATTAATTTTGTACCTGTTTCCAGGATCTCTGTCATAGATTTTCTCAGCTAGAGACAAACTAAGTAATATAATTATGTTGAATACATATTCCCTTGGTGACCTAAACAATGATGGCTCTAGCTCTTGGCAATTAATTTATAGTATAATAATTTTTGTCTTCTCATATTTACCTTCATCTTTTGTTAATTTTTTTTTTATTTTGCTCAATTTATGTGACTCTTTTGTCATTATAATGTTTGTTGCTTGAATTTAAACTTCACCGCATTTTTTTTTTCTCATCTTTGTTTTTTCTGAGATATTTTTTGTTAGCAATTTCTGTGATCAAAGACTATTATCTCATCACACAACTTCAATATTTTACAATTTTAGTCCTATTAGCAATTTTGCGCTCTCTCTCTCTCTCTCTCTCTCTCTATTTATTCTAATAATTTTTGCCTCTTCAGCCTGTAGTCCGTTGACATGCTCTTGTGTCGTTTTCATGTCTCGGTTGAAAACCTTTTCTTTTGTATCTCAGTTTACTTTTTCTTTTTTTTGTGATAAAAACACACGATTTGTAGTTTCGTTAGCAATTTCTCTAATCAAGACTGTTAATTTATTTATTCATCCTACAACTGCGATATTTACACATTTCAACATGGCTAAATTCTAGATTCTTTTTTTTTTGTTGTTGTAATTTTGTAATTATTTGATCCATGCACGTAGGACGAGTGGGTGGTGGCGCGCGTGTTCCAGAAGACCATCGCCGCCAAGAAGACCGCCCGCCATCCGCCTCCGCCGCCTTCCGGACCCCAACGCTGCAAAATCCCCGTCTCGTCGTCCCTCCCGCAGCTCCTCGACTCCTCCAGCTGCTCCTATGACAGCTCCGCCACCACTGACTACCACACCACCACCACCACCACGTGTCCTGCTTCTCCACCACCCCCGCCGTGAGCCCGGCGGCAGTGTCGTCGGTCTTCTGCAGGGACGGTGGCGGCGGCGAAGGGTCCATGTTCCCGACCCTGCGGCAGCTGCAGGATAATCTGCAGCTCCCCTTCTTTTTCTCCGCTATTGCAGCAGGCCACCGGCAGCAGCTGAACTCGCCGTCGACCACTGCTGTGGGCTCCCTGATGGCTGGCACCGCGGCGGAGGGCGGCGGGTGGCTGGCGGTGCATAACGGGAAGCTTGGCGGCGGGACCGAGCTGGACTGCATGTGGGGGTTCTGATGATTGATGAATGAAGCTATGCTTGCTTGTTGGTGCTAATTAGCTAATTAGTGTTTGTTTTTATTAATTATTAGTGCTTTAGTTAAGTTTGCAATGTATTTGTGGGTGTTATATTGTGATTAGGGAACTGTTGAACTAATCTAACCAGCTATAGTGTAGTAGTCTAGCAGCTAATTGCTATGAAGTTTGGATTATATATATAATCTACATGATGATGTGGTGAATGCTGTTTTCCTTCACTTTTTTTTTCTTTTTTTTGAGAGAATTTCTTTCTAAGTTGTGCAAAAAATAGTGTGGTTTTAGTTTAAGTGGTAACTAACAAACAAAACTAGCAATTCTGAGGTTTGGTTGCTATCATGAATTTTCACTTGAACTACTTAAAATTT
>JAVJIF010031464.1:0-376546 GCA_038442645.1 Agave tequilana
GTCTTGTCCCCTGCCCCCCCTCTTCGTTGGTGCCTATAAATAGTCCTCTGGGATTTGCAGAAAGGAGGATCCAGAGAGTTGGAGAGGAATTTGTAATTTTTTTTAGGTTTTTTAGTTGTTCTTCTTCTTCTAGGTTTAGGTTTTAGCCATTAAGTGAAAGAGAGAGGGTTTGTAAGAGTTGTATTTGGAAGGGTGACAAGATAAATACAAGTACTACTTCTCTTCCTTCTTTCCATTTACTTGTCTTTGCATTTGCTTTTACATTCTTACTTTAGTGTAACTCCTCTTTATCTCTTTTCTTTGTTGTTCTTTTCTTTACCATGTGGAACTAACTCCTCCATAGCATGGCTAACTAACTACTACCCCCTAATCTTTAACTACTTAATCGATACCCGCATGAGTCAATAGTGTCAACAAGCCTTGTGCAAACGAGAGCTATGGCATCTTAAGACGAGGGTTCTAACTCTAACTTACCTACAAGTATTTACCTTCTATATTTCATACTTAAATAGTTTTGTGATGATCTATAGTTTTGTACTTTACTTGTTGTTGTAAGTTAGAGACTTTCCTTTTAACTTGCCGATACCATTAGTGCACTCGTGTCTTCCCGTATTCTTGCCTTCTAATGGATCTTGATATGGGAATGTCCGAGTTTTTTGCCGTGTAAAGCAAAGTTATAGGAAGAACTTTCACTCGATTTCCACGTGAATAGTTCCATTGCATCAGGGGTTAGTTTGCCTATGATCCATCGTGAGGCACATCTTCAAGAAGTTAGGGATTAGTGGGAGCAATTAGTAGAAGTTAGCCATGCGTTTATACAACTAAGAAAAATCCACTTTTACAAACTACCAAAACATTTTCCAACAATTCTTGAAACAACTTGTTTTCACTTTTTAAATTCTTTATTTGAAAACAAAGAACATTCTCTTTTCTTGAACATAAAAGCCGCATCAAGCTTCCATCGCTCTCCCTCCTTGTGGATACGACCCGTATAGCCACTTCGCTACTACGGAAGAATCGCAAAAGCAGTAACTTCGACCGACCCACTCTCTTCTACTTTTCTTGTGCTTGCTTTTTGCCGATCAAATTTTGGCGCCGTTGCCGGGAGGGAACGGCTTTATTGTTCACTACTAAAGATTGTTCTTTGTTTTTGTGTGTAGGAGAAGAACCAAGGAGCTTACTATCACAGGGAAGCAAAAGAGGTAGCCAAGGACATTGCGCGAGGATTCATTTGCCCTCGGAAAAATTCGTGTAAAAGCGAGTTTTTCTGATTGAAGTACTAACAAACTCTTTGCAGGGTTGCAGAGCGCCGCTAAAAAAAAATTTGCTTTCTAATTTTTTAGTTTCCTTGAATGCTTCACCTATATGCATGTGTAATAAATTCAACAGAAATTCACTTGTTGCTTAATTGAAATTTGGATTAGACCTTTGCATATAGGGCACGTGTCTATTTCAATTCATTTCAATTTCTGTTGAAGAGTGCTGGAGACAAGGTACGTGTGCATTCATATAGAATAGGACCAACATTTTGAAGTGATTTACCGCTTTGAGTGTTACCTTGTTGTGAATAAACTGTACACTTGCACAATTGACTTTAAGGGCAAAACCCAAATAAGCAAGATAAGGTGGGGATTTCATCACCCTTCCTTAGCCCAAAACCATCTCCAAGAGCACTCACATTTTCCAAGCCTTAACTAAAAATCAATAGACGTTGGCCCTAGGGACATCTCGGACTCACTAAGAGATTAACCGAGGTTGGAAATTATAAGAACTATACTCCTGCAAAATCGTGTCTAAGGAAAGTGGATTTAGAGGTAAAGCCTCGAAAGCTCCGTCGTTTGGCATAATTAGGCCCGTGGCTCTGCCCGGATACCTCCCCCGAGCTTTGCCCTTTCCTGGCCGATTAGCTTGTAGTCGAGTTCCTGCAACAACCTTCCCCGGAGAATCGACCAGTTAGGAGTCGTCTAGGTCCAGGTACCTTAGACTAAGGCTTGAGGTTGTTTTTCTTTCTTTTGTTTGTTTTTAGTTCTTTTTTCGATTGTTTGTTGTCTTCACGTTGGTTGTGGTGTGCTGCATGCAAGAGTGGGTGAGAGATCCGTCAACTTCCAGATTAACAAGAAACACTTCTCTACCCTTGCATCCAGAACCGGTGATGGCGTCACTTCAGGATCGATTTTACCCGATCAGAACTTCACTTCCATCTTGCATAAAACTTCCTGAAGCAAATGGTAATAATTTCGAGTTAAAGCCACAATTCATTAACACTCTTCCCAAATTTCATGGTTTAGAATCAGAGGACGCATACTTCTTGTTAGGGAATTGAAGAAGTATGCCTTATGATGCGTATACCCCAGCTAGGAGACGATGCCGTTAGGTTACGTTTCATCCCTTTTTCCTAAAGGACCTAGCTAAGAAGTGGTTGTACAGTTGGCAGCAGATTCAGTAACGACCTGGGATGATTTCGTCAAGGCCTTCTTGAAGAAATTCTACTCCATTCACAAGACTGCCCTCATTAGAAGAACATCATGCAGTTTAAGCAAGACCCGAGCGAACCATTTTGGAGATACTTTGAGCGATTCAAAGATCTCCTCGCTCAGTACCCTCATCATGGCGTGGAGAAATGGCGTCAATGCCAGATTCTCTATGATGGTCTAGATTATCAGACTAAGACCCTGTTAGAAACGATGTGTCAGGCAGGGTTCTTGCAGAAGGATGAGAATCAGGGTTGGGATTTATTTGAGGACTTAGCGGAGAAAATACTGCAATGGGAGCCAGCCTCGGAAAAACCTAGGAATTCACAATCCATAGCTTCAAGAGGAGGGCTCCTATCCTTAGAATCATCCATAGCTGCCGAGGCTAAGATTGCTACCCTGATGAGAAGGATAGAGGCTCTAGAAACAAAAGAGCCTGCTAGTGTCAACCAGATCAACCCACCACCAATTCACAATTCGGGTTGTTCATATTGTCAGGCACCGAACCATGTCTTTGAAGAGTGTCCTGTTTTCCATGCCCAGCAAGTGCCACCGGAACATATGAACGCGGCTTACTCACAACCGCCTCACAACCCCTACTCCAGACCTACAATCCCGGCTGGAGGAATCACCCAAATTTCTCTTGGGCCCAAACAATCCTCCCAGACCTAATTTTTCCAACAACTTTCACCATCCTGCTCCTCCACCACCTTTTCCCAGTCAAGCCCCATCTTCCTCCTCCCAAGGCTCTCTAATGGAAAAGAAAATCAGTAAATTGGAGGAGAGTATAGAAGCTTTCATTAAGTCCCAGGCTGCTTTTATGTAGAACCAGGGACAAACTCTGAATAGTCATTCACAGGCCATATCAAGGTTGGAATTGCAGATGAGCCAGTTAGCTAGCTCCCTAAGTGAAAGACCTAAGGGTACTTTGCTAGTCAGTCATTAGTTAACCCAAAAACCTCCAACCAAGCATATGAAGTTCAGGAACCATCAATTAACCAGTGTAATGCTGTTCACACACTGAGATCTGGAAAGAAGGTAGACAACAAGGTCTACCAGCAGAAGAGTCCAGTCCATCCTGATCCCACTCAAGCCTCCACCTCTGCTAATTCCTCCCAATCCGCTCCACAGACATCTGACGAGGACAAAGCTGCTGAACAAGTTCACAAGCCTGTAGCACCCTTCCCAATAGGCTTAGGAACAATAATAAAAATATGCACATGGAGAAAATGCTAGAGGTGTTCAACTAGGTTAAGTTAAATGTGCCACTTCTAGACGCTATCCAACAAGTCCCGACCTATGCCAAATTTCTGAAGGATATGTGTACTAAGAAGAGAAAGACCAATGTGCCCAAGAAAGTGTTCTTGGCCACTAACATAAGCGAAATTCTGTCTGGTCCATTCCAGTGAAATACAAGGATCCCAGATGTCCCACCATTTCCTGCACCATAGGACAGACCGAAATCAGTAGAGCGCTTCTTGACCTGGGAGCAAGTATCAACTTGCTACCTCTCTCAGTATACCAGCAACTTGGGTTGGGTGAGCTAAGCCCAACTCGAGTCACCATTCAGCTAGCTGACGATCTGTGAAGATCCCAAGGGGGAAACCACAGATGTCCTCATCCGGGTCGGGGATTTCATTTACCCCGTTGACTTCATTGTGCTTGAGACCTAACCTGTGTCCAATCTTAGGTCTCAGACTCCCGTCATCTTAGGGCGCCCATTCCTTGCTACAGCCAATGCCATAATCAACTATAGGAACGGTCCATGCGATTAACTTTCGGAGACATGACGAAGGAAGTCAATGTCTTCAATCTTGGAAGACAACCTAGGGATGTCAATGATAAGACATTTGAGGTCAATTCTATTGAAAACCTGACCAGTGAACATGAGGAATGCATGGAGATAGAAGCTGAGCAGAGTTTGATCTGGAGGCTGAGGATTTTAATCTAGACCAGATCGTGGATTCAGCAGTGGATTGGGCATCAAGCCCCAGTATACTCTATCTTAGGATCGAAAGCCCAGAGATTCCCTCCAATGAAGCAACACCTTCCCTAGAGTTGACAGCCCTGCCTGAACATCTCAAGTACGCCTACCTGGGCGGAAAGGACACCTTGCCAGTCATCATAGCATCCCACCTGACTGAGCAACAAGAGGACAGCTTAATGTCTATTCTGGAAAGACATAGGGAAGCCATTGGATGGACAATGAAGGACATCAAGGGAATAAGTCCAGCCATAGTGCAACACAGAATCCATTTAGTTGATGAAGCAATCCCTAGGAGGGACCCACAACGCAGGCTTAACCCTCTCATGCAAGAGGCAGTGAAGGCTGAAATTCTGAAACTATTAGATAATGGGATCATTTATCCCATTTCTGATAGCTAATGGGTTAGCCCGTTTCATGCGGTCCCAAAGAAGGCTGGCTTTACGGTAGTAGAAAATGAGGAAAAAGAGTTGGTACAAACAAGATTACCTACCAAGGTTCGTGTTTGTATCGACTACAGGAAGTTGAATGCTACTACCCGTAAAGACCATTTCCCGCTACCCTTCATCGACCAAATGCTTGAGCGTTTGACTGGACATGAGTACTACTGCTTTCTGGATGGGTACTCGGGATACAATCAAATCCCCATTGCTGCAGAAGACCAGGAAAAGACAACGTTCACTTGCCCGTTCGGAACCTTTGCTTATAGGCGCATGCCTTTTGGACTGTGCAATGCTCCTGCAACGTTGTAACGGTGCATGCTTAGTTTGTTCTCTGATATGGTGGAACGTTTTCTTGAGATTTTCATGGATGACTTCTCCATCTACGGAGATTCATTTGATCAATGTCTTCATCACTTAGAGTTAGTGCTACAAAGATGCATTGAGAAGAACCTAACTCTAAACTGGGAAAAATGCCATTTATGGTGAGACAGGGGATTGTCTTGGGCCATGAGATTTCGAGGAGAGGCATAGAAGTGGATAAGGCTAAGATAGAAGTGATTGCTAAGCTCCTACCACCCAAAAGTATCAAGGATATTAGATCCTTTTTAGGGCATGTTGGGTTCTACCGACGGTTCATTAAGGACTTTAGCAAAATTGCGAGACCCTTAACTAACCTGCTCGCTAAGGACGTGCCCTTTGACTTCAATGATGAATGTTTCAAGTCTTGGGGTAGGCTTAAGCAAGAACTGATTTCTGCACCTATCATTTCTGCTCCTAATTGGGCCCAGCCATTTGAAATCATGTGTGATGCATCTGATTTTGCTATTGGCGTGTTCTAGGACAGCGCATCGATATAGGCAGCACGTGATTTACTATTCGAGTAGGACTTGAATGACGCCCAACAGAATATACAACGACTGAGAAGGAATTCTTGGCCGTTTGTCTTTGCGTTAGAAAAATTTCGGCCCTACTTGTTAGGTTCGAAAACAGTGATTTTCACGGATCACTCGGCTCTAAAATACCTCATGACCAAGAAGGAAGCAAAAGCCCGACTGATTCGGTGGATCCTTTTGCTTCAAGAGTTTGACTTAGAAATCCGGGATAAAAGAGGTATAGAAAATGTGGTTGCTGATCATCTCTCACGAATTCCGAACGCCCCAACCATCCAAGCTCCGATCAACGAGGATTTCCCAGACGAGCACATCCTAGCCATTCTTAAGGAACCCTGGTATGCTGACATCGTTAATTACCTGGCCACGGGACAATTACCGGCTGACTGGACAAAGCAAGACCAAGACCGCTTCTTTGCCCAAGTACGGTACTTCTTCTGGGAAGAACCGTATCTTTTTAAATATTGTCCCGATCAAATAATTAGACGATGCATACCCGAGGAGGAACAGAGGAGTGTGCTCAGCTTTTGCCATGACCTTGCATGCGGAGGACACTTCGGTCCCCGCAAGACTGCAGAGAAGGTTCTACAAAGTGGGTTCTACTGGCCTACTTTGTTCAAAGACTCATATCATTTTTGCAAGTCATGTGCAAACTGTCAAAAGATCGGAAAAATTTCTAGAAGAGACATGATGCCCCTGAACCCGATCCTTGAAGTTGAAATTTTTGATGTTTGGGGTATCGATTTCATGGGGCCATTCCCCAACTCCTTCGGCAACCAATTCATTTTGATTGCTGTAGATTATGTCTCTAAGTGGGTAGAAGCTGTGCCAACCAAGACGAATGACAACAAAGTAGTTGTCAAATTTCTCAAAGAGAACATCTTCTCCCGGTTTGGCACCCCGAGAGCGATAATTAGTGATAATGGATCACATTTCTGCAACAGAGTTTTTGAAGCTCTAATGCGAAAATATTCCATCAATCACAAGTTATCAACCCCGTATCATCCCAGACAAATGGGCAGGTCGAAGTCACCAACCGACAGATCAAGCTCATTCTGGAAAAGACTGTCGGACAAAACCGAAAGGATTGGTCGGTTAAGCTCAATGATGCATTGTGGGCTTACCGCACCGCATTTAAGACAGTTATGGGGATGTCTCCTTACAGACTCGTATTTGAAAAAGCCTGTCATCTGCCAGTAGAATTAGAACACCGGGCCCTCTGGGCAATTAAGCAACTCAACTTTGACCTGACCAAGGCCAGTGAACTTAGGAAACTGCAGATTTCTGAATTAGAAGAGATACGGAATGAAGCTTATAAGAATATACGAATCACCAAGAGCAGAACCAAACTTTTTCATGACCAATTCATAACCCGAAAAAAACTTTGCCCCGGGAGATAGGGTTCTGCTGTACAATTCTAGGATTCATATTTTTGCGGGGAAACTAAAAACTCGTTGGTCGGGACCGTTCATTGTGCGCACTGTTTCCCACACGGTGCCGTGCTTATTGCAGATACTAAAAATAACACGAAATTTAAAGTGAATGGGCAAAGACTGAAGCCCTTCTTGACCACTGAGCCGATGATTCCAGATGATAGTGTGCTGACACTTTTTGCCCCATCATACACCTAACCACAACAAACAATTAAAAAAAAATGTTTATATGCTTACCCCATGTACATTCTTCTTGACATTTCCTTTAGCCTCTTCGTACTTGGCCGGCCCGAGTCCACAAAGACGGTGACATCATCTCTTCCCCCTATTTATTGCATTTACATTTTCATCTACATTCATTGAGGACAATGCATTAGATAGGTGTGGGGGGGTGCTAACACTTTTTTTTTTTCTTTTCCTTTTTTTCTTTTCAAAAAAAAATCTCAGATTGAAAAGAATTTTCATACTCTTTATAAAAATACCAAAAGATTGTAGGAATTACGGAAACCTTAGTAATAAATCTTATTTTTGCCTAAGTAAATAAGAAAGATTGGTTTGATTAAAGAGTTAGAAAGGATAAGGAAAATAACTCACACCTTTTATTTAGTCTTAGTAGAATATGCATAATTCACACACACATGCTTGAGATTTAGAAACACAACTCTTAAAAAAAAAAGGTGCTGGATAATTGTACCTCAAGAAGCATGATTAACTCACGCCAGAATAACAATTTTTATAAATAAATCTTGATTTCGTGGCCTACTCCACTTGCATATTTGACCTGAATGGTGTTTTTTTTCACCTGGTGCCCTAAGACCATCTGGTTTGGGAGTCATCGGTTTGATATGTGCTACATAAGTGAAGTAGAAAGCCTAATGGAACCAGGAATAATAAGTAAATATTAATAAAATAATATTCGAAGTTGAGTTGAAAAATCCCAAGCATATCACACTTACACAGTATGCATATCTATCTAAAGCAAAATAAAGAATGAGTTAGAAGTACAAGATCCTTTCTAAATTTAAAGAAAAACCATAGTTTCTTCTTTTATGAAGGTTAAATATAAGAGGACTTATGAGGGTTAAACCTAATTCCTACATCATTCGGTCATGTTATTTAGATGATTGAAAGTTCTTTTTCATATATATATATATATATATATATATATATATATATATATATTATATATATATATATATATATATATATATATATTTCTGAAACAACTAACTTACTGGATTTTGTGGGTGCAATCCGCTGAAAACCCTCAGGAGACAACACTCCTCTGTTGGCCCAAAGGCCATTATCCCAGTTATTTTGATGATAACAAAACATATTTAGTTATGTATTTAATAATTTTGTTTAAAAGGATTTCAGGTTCAAGAACAGGTTTTGACGACTCCACTTAAAGACTCACACGTTTGGAGTTCGCCCAAGATTTGCATTCCCAAGCTAAAGCACAATAGGAAGCTTCGGAATAAGATATTGAAGAAAAGAACGAGTCAAGACTTCGAAGAAAAAGAACTAGCATAGACTATGAAGAAAACAAGATTTGTATTTTATTTCTATTTTAGATATTTTGTCAAAGCTAGATATTAGAAGTAGAGCTATGGGATTATCACACACACACACCTTTTTAGTTAGGTTCATGGCTTCAAAAAGATTTTCAATTTTCATTTTCTAACTTAGATTTAAAGTGAACATGTTTGGAAATAAACCTTTTAGAAAGACAATAGTTTTGGAAAAACATTTTTATGGAAAAACAAGTTTTTATCAAAAGGATTTTTATCAAACTATTTTAACATGATAGATGTATGACATATGCTCATACTCTATGTTTTTACAAGTTCCAAAATTTTAACCCAAGACCTAAAACTAAAAACCCCTAATTCTGGTTCTGGAAGTTCTGATTTTTCAGAACTTACAGTAACCGGTCGACCGGCCCGGTCGACCGATGTGCACAAACTGTGCATGTGTATATCAGTCGACCGACCCGGTCGACCGAGGCACATTTGCGTTCACAGGATTTTTTCGGTCGACCGACCCGGTCGACCGTAGAGCCCCAACGGTCACATTTTTGACCGTTGGCGGTCGACCGACCCGGTCGACCGGACTCTGTCAAAAGTTCTAACAGTTCCAACAGCTATTTTTTCAGGCTGATTCTCTTTTGGGATTTGATACCAACGATTTTGTGAGGCTGTTTTTGACCCCTATAAATAGAGGGTCACCTCATATTGATAAGAGAATTTTTTTTACAAAGCAATTCCAAAAGATTTTACAAGAGCTTTACAAAGAATTTCAATTCCTTCTTTTACAAAAGATTTCTCAAAGCCTAAATTCCCAACACCCAACTTGTAGCCTATTCCTCTACATTCTCTCTAGTTTTTGCACATCACAATCCAAGCTCTACATCTATATCATTGGCTCTAGGATTGTGCAAGTGAGCTATTTTGATCAAGTGTGATCACCTTTCTTATTGAGTGAAGTTGTAGAGGCATGGCCTCAAGGGAGCTAGTGAGCTTCGGGTGGTGTTGCGGCATCACAAGTGTAGGGACAAGTGTGTCCTTGTATTGGCGATCCGGTGGGATCAACGATAGTAGTGCAAATCCTTCAAGTGTGAAGGCGGGGACGTAGAGCGTGGCTCGAACCTCGGAAACACATCCTTGCGTTTGCGTTTGCTCGAATTTTCTCTCAACTCTACTCCTTTTAATTCTTGCACATTTATTGTTATATTTATTGCAAGTCTATATTTGTGCTATTTGTGTGCTAATTTTTAAATTCCGCATTATTGCCATAATTCATATAGCCATCACCTATTCACCCCCCCTCTAGGTGATTTCAATTGGTATCAGAGCCTAACCCTACAACTTAGGTCTAACCACCTGAGGGAGATCCATATTTGGCTATATACATTTTTGTTGCATTTATATTTGCTTGTGCATTCATGGCATCCATGGACTTCTCTAGCATTAAATCCCCACCCAAGTTTGATGGTTTAAACTTCCCCATTTGGAAGGTGAAAATGAATCTCTTCCTTAAATCCCTAGGAGTTAGGGTAGCTAGGGCTATAACCAAAGATTTTATTGAACCCACTAGTGATGAGAGCACATGGTCCGAGGATACTTCCAAAGACTATGAGGCTAATGCTAGGGCACAGTATGCATTGACCCAAGCATTAAATGAGGATGACCTTGCACGCATAATTAATTGTAAATCCGCATTTGAGGTTTGGAACATACTTATTGTGACTCATGAGGGAACGTCACAAGTCAAAAGAGCTAAGGTTGACTTGCTACGTTCTCAATATGAGAATTTTTATATGTTTGATAATGAGAGCATTGATGATATGCTCACCCGTTTTACAAAAATAACTAATGCTCTTTCTTCCTTAGGCGACAAGATTGATAATGATCAAAAGATAAGGAAGGTGATTAGAGCTCTTCCCAAGCTGGGAAGTCAAGGCGACCACACTCAAGGAGCTCAACGACAAAGAGGAGATGGACTTCTCCGGCTTCATCGGAAATCTCAAGACGCATGAGATGGAGATGAAAGTTAGAGAAGAGATGGAGGCACCAAAGAAGAAGACGATTGCCTTCAAAGCCACTCCTACTACCATTGAGGAAGATGACTCATCCGAAGATTGCGATGAGGACTTCGCCATGCTCATCCGGAAGGTGGGCAAGATGTTTTACAAGAAGGGACGGCAAAGTAACTTCCGAAGGGGGAAGCCTCAAGGAAGGTACGAGAAGAAAAGAGAAGAGCCCGGTCCTTGCTTTCATTGCAAGAAGATCGGTCACCTAATTGCCGATTGCCCCGCTCTCCAAGCAACCACCTCCAAGCACGGGAAGAAGAAGAAAGCCTTGGCTGCTACATGGGATGACTCGGAGTCAGAATCCGAAGAGGAGCACGACGCCGCTAACATGTGCTTTATGGCACAAGGTGAGGATTCATCTAAGGTATGTCTAGAAACTTCTATTGATGATGATGATCTCACAATGGATGAACTCGCTCAATTTTTTGAAGAATTGCAACATAGGTATGAGATTTCACAATCTCATAATAAGAAACTGAAAAAAGGAAAATGATGTTTTGAAGAACAAACTTGAAATTTGTTTAAAAGAGAAAAATGAGTTATCTAGTTCTTTTGAAAAATTGAAAAATGATTTTGATAAGTATAAGGTAGCTAATAAAGGAAAAACCCCATGATTTCTAGTAATAAAAATATTTTTGTTGAAATTCAAAAACGTGTTGATTCTTTAGATAACACTTTAAAGAAATGTGCATTTGATTTAACAAGCTTGCATCTAAATTTCCTAAGGGAGTAGCCCAAGGGAAACATGTTCATCATAAACATGCTACACATAAACATGCACATACACATAACCATGCTTTTATGTACAATAGTGGTAGAATTTTATTTGCACGTATTGTGGCCGCAAAGGCCATTTAGAAAAGTTTTGTTATGCTAAGAACAATGTTAAGAATAAATTTGTTTGGGTTCGCCCCGGATCTAACCCCAAAGGACCCACTAAGATTTGGGTACCAAAAGAGCCACCGAATTTAAATGATACAGGTATAGGTGGATCTACACCCTCCAAGACTTAGGAGGAAGTGGTGCCCGGGTGGTTGATGCATCGGAGCTTAAAGAACAAATCGTGTATGCATCGCTATCGTGGAGGCACCTATTTTGGAGATTGCCCTTCAATTGGTAACATCTCCATTTAAAAGTTTTTGATTTTAGTCATGTATACATATGTATAGAATTGATAGTTTGCTTTTGTACTCTATTGATATATGCTTGTATAGAACTACTTTTCTATCATATTGTATATGTGCCTTGTGTTAACTTCTATATCTTTTGTTTCATGCCTTGTTTATTGTATGTCCACATGAATAGTTTATAATTTGTGATTATATACTTGTATACATATACACATTATTTTCATAAATAAAAATAAACATTTGCAAAATTTCCTATTTAAACAAACACCTTAAAGATGGCAATTGCGCACCTCAACTCATTCAAGAGGAATCAAGAGGATGAAGTTCAGAACCCATCACTGGGTATTCGGCTTCAACATCTTTAAAATCTTTGTTTAAATATGAAAATAAAATTAAAAAGGGATTGCATGAATTTTGATGGTGTAATAACTTAATCAAGATTTAAAACCTGTTGGTGTATCCCTATATGTTTAATATATCATACCTATTTTTGACTACAAATTTCTTTAAAATTTTTTTTTGGGCCAGATGCTGTTAACAGATTTCAGGCAAAGCCGGTCGACCGACCTATAAAGCCCCGGTCGACCGAGTCTGCCTGAGAAGAAATTTTTTATTTCTTTTCTGTTATCGGTCGACCGACTATATGTCCCGGTCGACCGCTCTAGCCAGCTGAGTTCTCGGGATATTTCGGTCGACGGACCGGTCGACCGTTCTGAAAATTCAGAACTCTCGGGTTGTTTCGGTCGACCGGACCGGTCGACCGATCGTCGAATTCTGCCCTATATCTGTCATTTCTTTTCACTTTTTCTCTCTCTCTCTCTCACTCAGCCGACGAACCCGACTCCATCTCTTCTCCAAAATTTTCTTTTTCTCTCCAATCTCTCAACCGATCCCAAATTAATTTAAAACCCACTTCCAATTCCTTATTCTAGTGCCTGATCTTCAGTTTCAACTCAATCCAACCGCCAGATTTGCAGAAAATCGGATTTTTCAGTTAGGGTTTGAGTTCTTCACTGTTAAGGTAAAATTTGATTTTTCTTGTGATTCTTCACTTCTAGCTTGTAATCTTCCTTCTATTGTCAATACATTAGGTTACTTAGCTATCTAGATCGTGCCATAACTTGTTTAAACCTAAAAATTCCATTTTTTTCATCATGCCGAAACGGAATCGAACTGAGAAAGGGAAGGCTGTTGCTCAACCTTCATCTCAGGCTCCTAGACCCGTTCGGCTCTTCCTAAATGACCTTGCTGCTGATCGGTACTCCCATCTTTCCACGAGGAACATTAACTCGGGAAGATTTGTTGTTATCCAAGATTTCGAACACTTGAATATTCCTCACATCCTGCAGTCTAACAATTTAGTGGAATTCTTGACCATCAAGGAGCAAGTTTACACATCTCTTGTTCCTTACATTTATGCCAATTTCGAATTTGATGGTAATCGTATCACATCTAGGGTTTTAGGTAGGGACATAGACATTTCTATTGGTCGATTTGCTAGGATTCTGCATCTCTCCACTGGTGGAGCGGATGTGTATACCGACGACTTGCATGACTTTGAATTTTCTGAGGGTGAGTCTTCGCTCACCGCATCCACTCTAATCCACGGGGATGACAACCCCGGCTTGGTTAGAAATGAGGTTGTGAGTAGGTACACTCTTCAAGCCCAAGTCCTGGCTAAAATTATTTTCTTCAACATTGTCCCCAAACATGGTGAGTATAGCCACGCTAGGGGTTCCGTACCATTGATTATCTATTGCCTTCTTCGAGGCATTAAGATAAACTTTCCTAGAGTCATAGCTTCTCACATGGCTTCAGATCAGATTCGTACTGCGGGTAGGAGCTTGCCCTACGGCATGCTAATTACCCATCTTCTTAGGGCTCTTGATTTTGATCTATCTGGTGAAAGTCCCTCCAATCCCTTGACCAACATCAACGGAGTTGTCCTGAAGATGATGGAAGCCCAGCTGCGTAGACACGCTCCTATGCAACCACATATTCCTCCGGCTGGTCTGGCTCATCATCTGCACCAGGATCTTCTTCCTCTTCAGCTCCTGTTTTTCCTCCTGAGTTTCAGGCCCTTCTCTCTTCGGAGGTCCGCTCTCAGATCGAGGCGCACCAGGCCTGGGTCGAGAAGCGCGACACAGCTATTCGTACGGAGTTGGATGCTCGTGCCATTCAGGATGCTGCTTTTCGGGCGGAGATCCGAAACGACATGTCATATTTTGCTGAGTCCATGAGATTCGTGGACGTTCAGTTTCAGGCTCTTTTCATAAAATTTGACATGCTCGTTCCTGACCGTACTCCGATTGCTTGTCGACTCCCAGCTACCGGTCCTCCATTTCCTCCCAGAGCTCGTTCTTCTGTTCCACCACCGCGCACCAGAGTAGATGGCATGGATCCAGAGGAGATTGCTTCTTCCTCAGGGGAAGAAGATGGTGGTGACAAGAAGATGGCTGAGGGCTCTGCTGCACAGAGCTCATCTGAGCATGCCGACGACGAGGAGGACGAGGATGCTGGAGATGATGATGATGCTGCTGAGTGACCTCCCCTTTTGATGATGTCAAAAAGGGGGAGAGTTATTTGGGGAGAGTTATCTTGAGAGAGATCTTTTGTGATGTAGTACTTTATTTGTGTTTGGATATTTTGTGATATAGTATTTATTTGTGTGTTGTTTGGACATGTAGTATTTGTGTTTGGACATGTAGTATTTATTTTTATTTTGCTTTGGACATGTATTTTTAGTATGTGTTGTGGACATGGACATGGTTATCTTTTGTTTTTATGTATCTCTTATCTATGTCATGTATGAACTCATTTCCTTCATCTATTCTATGACATGAGTATTTGGTATTATTTGTTGGCATGGAAATATGGTGTTTACCATTTACATATGTTTTCCTATATATGCATGTGTTGAGGGGGAGCTTCATTTGAAGTCTCTACCCAAATATTTTGTGATAACTACATATGTTTTGCCATCATCAAAAGGGGGGAGATTGTTGGCCCAAAGGCCATTATCCCAGTTATTTTGATGATAACAAAACATATTTAGTTATGTATTTAATAATTTTGTTTAAAAGGATTTCAGGTTCAAGAACAGGTTTTGACGACTCCACTTAAAGACTCACACGTTTGGAGTTCGCCCAAGATTTGCATTCCCAAGCTAAAGCACAATAGGAAGCTTCGGAATAAGATATTGAAGAAAAGAACGAGTCAAGACTTCGAAGAAAAAGAACTAGCATAGACTATGAAGAAAACAAGATTTGTATTTTTATTTTCTATTTTAGATATTTTGTCAAAGTTAGATATTAGAAGTAGAGCTATGGGATTATCACACACACACCTTTTTAGTTAGGTTCATGGCTTCAAAAAGATTTTCAATTTTCATTTTCTAACTTAGATTTAAAGTGAACATGTTTGGAAATAAACCTTTTAGAAAGACAATAGTTTTGGAAAAACATTTTTATGGAAAAACAAGTTTTTATCAAAAGGATTTTTATCAAACTATTTTAACATGATAGATGTATGACATATGCTCATACTCTATGTTTTTACAAGTTCCAAAAATTTAACCCAAGACCTAAAACTAAAAACCCCAAATTCTGGTTCTGGAAGTTCTGATTTTTCAGAACTTACAGTAACCGGTCGACCGGCCCGGTCGACCGATGTGCACAAACTGTGCATGTGTATATCAGTCGACCGACCCGGTCGACCGAGGCACATTTGCGTTCACAGGATTTTTCGGTCGACCGACCCGGTCGACCGTAGAGCCCCAACGGTCACATTTTTGACCGTTGGCGGTCGACCGACCCGGTCGACCGGACTCTGTCAAAAGTTCTAACAGTTCCAACAGCTATTTTTTCAGGCTGATTCTCTTTTGGGATTTGATACCAACGATTTTGTGAGGCTGTTTTTGACCCCTATAAATAGAGGGTCACCTCATATTGATAAGAGAATTTTTTTTACAAAGCAATTCCAAAAGATTTTACAAGAGCTTTACAAAGAATTTCAATTCCTTTCTTTTACAAAAGATTTCTCAAAGCCTAAATTCCCAACACCCAACTTGTAGCCTATTCCTCTACATTCTCTCTAGTTTTGCACACCACAATCCCAAGCTCTACATCTATATCATTGGCTCTAGGATTGTGCAAGTGAGCTATTTTGATCAAGTGTGATCACCTTTCTTATTGAGTGAAGTTGTAGAGGCATTGGCCTCAAGGGAGCTAGTGAGCTTCGGGTGGTGTTGCGGCATCACAAGTGTAGGGACAAGTGTGTCCTTGTATTGGCGATCCGGTGGGATCAACGATAGTAGTGCAAATCCTTCAAGTGTGAAGGCGGGGACGTAGAGCGTGGCTCGAACCTCAGAAACACATCCTTGCGTTTGCGTTTGCTCGAATTTTCTCTCAAGTCTACTCCTTTTAATTCTTGCACATTTATTGTTATATTTATTGCAAGTCTATATTTGTGCTATTTGTGTGCTAATTTTTAAATTCCGCATTATTGCCATAATTCATATAGCCATCACCTATTCACCCCCCTCTAGGTGATTTCATCCTCCTCTAGGAGAAACTTAGAGGTTTAAAGGCTTGTTGCACATGCTCAGTGCAATCGCGTTACCTACGAAAGTGGCATAATAATTTTCTTATTTTTGTTTTGCTCGGGACGAGCAAAAAGATAAGTGAGGGGGTGTGATTAGTCTCTAATTTTGCATAATTTTCATCACATTCTCATATTTATTTCATGTAAAATTCTACTAATAAATCCTTACTTGCTTGATCCTAGGTCCATGGTGGGTAAATGAAGAAGAAGGTCTAAATCACCATTATTTGGTGATTAAAAGGCTTAAAAGATAGCTATTGACCTAGAGAGCTGACTCTGTCAAAATCAGGAGAGTTAGCCAATAGGGGGACAACAGTGCAGCACGCAGCAGGCGGCGCCGCACGTGCCGCCCAAGGAAAGCCGCAGAAACGCGACATTTTGCCGCGAAAACGCGGCCAAAATAGAAACCAAGAGATCCAGCTGATAGGGGGACAACCAAGCGGCGCTGCGCGCGCCGCAAAAGCATTGCCGCGAAAACGCGGCAAATGCCGCGTTTCCGCGGCCATATGGCCGCGCCACGCGCGCCGTTTGGGGTCATGTCTTGTCCCCTGCCCCCTTCTTTGGTGCCAATAAATAGTCCTCTGGGATTTGCAGAAAGGAGGATCCAGAGAGTTGGAGAGGAATTTGTAATTTTTTTTAGGTTTTGTAGTTATTGTTCTTCTTCTAGGTTTAGGTTTTAGCCATTAAAGTGAAAGAGAGAGAGAGTTTGTAAGGAGTTGTATTTGGAAGGGTGACAAGATAAATACAAGTACTACTTCTCTTCCTTCTTTTCATTTACTTGTCTTTGCATTTTCTTTTACATTCTTGCTTTAGTGTAACTCCTTCTCTTTATCTCTTTTCTTTTGTTGTTCTTTTCTTTACCATGTGGAACTAACTCCTCCATAGCATGGCTAACTAACTACTAACCCCCTAATCTTTAACTACTTAATCGATACCCGCATGAGTCAATAGTGTCAACAAGCCTTGTGCAAATGAGAGCTATGGCATCTTAAGACGAGGGTTCTAACTCTAACTTACCTACAAGTATTTACCTTCTTATATTTCATACTTAAATAGTTTTGATGATCTATAAGTTTTGTACTTTGCTTGTTGTTGTAAGTTAGAGACTTTCCTTTTAACTTTGCCGATACCATTAGTGCACTCGTGTCTTCCCGTATTCTTGCCTTCTAATGGATCTTGATATGGGAATGTCCGAGTTTTTGCCGTGTAAAGCAAAGTTATAGGAAGAACTTTCACTCGATTTCCACGTGAATAGTTCCATTGCATCAGGGGTAAGATTGCCTATGATCCATCGTGAGGCACATCTTCAAGAAGTTAGGAATTAGTGTGAGCAATTAGTAGAAGGTTAGCCATGCGTTTTTACAACTAAGAAAAATCCACTTTTACAAACTACCAAAACATTTTCCAACAATTCTTGAAACAACTTGTTTTCACTTTTAAATTCTTTATTTGGAAACAAAGAACATTCTCTTTTCTTGAACATAAAAGCCGCATCAAGCTTCCATCGCTCTCCCTCCTTGTGGATACGACCCGTATAGCCACTTCGCTACTACGGAAGAATCGCAAAAGCAGTAACTTCGACCCACTCTCTTTCTACTTTTCTTGTGCTTGCTTTTATCCGATCAGACTCGAGATACCGTGGTTTGGCGTAATTAAGACCCGTTGCTTACGCACGGATACCTCACACCGTATTTTGCCCCTACCTGGCCGATTAGCTTGTGGTCGGATTCGAGCAACAATCTCCCCCGGGTAATTGACCAGTTAGGAGTCGTTTAGGTCTAGGCCAACCTTAACATACGCTTGGTTTTGATTTTTCTTTTCTTTTTGTTTGTTGTTGCGTTTTCTTTTTTGTTTGTGATTGTTTGTGAAATGGAATTCAATAATAACAATTCTTTCAATCCGAATATGAATCCATATTTCACACCGATCCTATTTGTTTCGGATAATTCCAACCCGGTTTTTTACAATATGAACTAACCAAATACGCCGGGTTGGACTTATCCGAATCAATACAACCCATACCCACAATCTTATGACTATAATTTCATAATTTTAACTCTTTACAGAGTCAATGGAGATTCACCTCTCCCGAGTTAAATTTTCAACCTCCTTGTCCACTATATCCACCTTGTCCACAAATCTCACAATATTCATTCCCAATTTCACTTCCTATACTCCATTTCCTGGACCTCCCATTGAAGAAAAATCCGAATTAGAAAAGAGTATAGAAGCCAACTTGTAAGAGGCTAATCAACATTATCAGAACATAATGGCCTCCCCAATTTCGCAGTATTTCAAAGAGTCTTACTCAGTTCTACCTCCTCATAGTGAACAACCATCTGCCTTAGAAACAAGTAAGAAACTCTTACGTGAATCCAAACAACAATCAAAAAATCTGATGGATTCACGATTTCACCACAATTTTCAAAACAAATTTCCATCTTTTCAGGCCCAGTCGCAACAAAATGACGAACCAATCGACTATGAAAAGATGCTTGAAGCCATGACTCAGGCTTAATTTGCTCATAACCGTGACATAGATTTAATGGTCAAAACTCTCCACTCTCACCCTTTAACCATTCCTGATGTCACTAACCATTCTGTTAGAGTCAAAGAATCATGTTGTTTTGAAAACCAAGATTCAATTTTAGCACACCCACCTGAACTTGTCCATCCCATTTTGGCAAATTATCCTTTTCCTGAAATTGAACTTGAGCATGAATATGTTCCTAAACTTTAACTTGGTGATTCAATTTCACTTCCTAATTCAATATTGACTGAGCTATTTTTACTTGAATTCAGACCTTTTTCCGAATCAGTATTGGATCCAGTGCCAGTCCATTGTGAAATTGAATCACTAATCTTTTATAATCATCATATTAAACTTGACCAATTTCATACTTTTGAAAGTCCCATTGATAAATTGGCCAGTTCTCATTTTTATGGAATTGAACACAATGAGGAATGTGACTTTGATCCTCAAATTTGATCCAGCTCAAATTCCTAAATCAATATTGACTCCTGTTATGTTACCCAATTTGAGCAACATTTTTGAGTCAGTTTTGATTCCCATACCTGTCATTCTTGAACTTGAATCACCAATCTTAGAAAGTCACATTCCATCGTGGGAAAATGAATGTGGACTTGAGCTTCATTTTCTTGATTTGGACCCACTTCCTGAACCAATCTCAACTCCCGAACTTTTACTTGACTTAAGTCTTTTTCCTGAGTCGGTATTAGTTCCTGTATTTCCTGAGTCCAAATCAATCATTCTATTCTGGGACAAGGGTCTTGCTAAATTTGACTCTGAAATTATTTTGAAATTTTGGAAATTAGATAGGGTTAAATCTTAATAAAAATCATAAATATATACATCATTTTAGTGGGTTGTATTTTAGAGGTCTCTGGTGGGTTCCTCCGGACTCCATGCAAATTGGATTGGGCCGCATTTCGTGGACCAATCAAACCACCACCGGAACCACCACCTTGAGGTGATTTTTTCTTCCCTCTCTTTTTGTTTCACGCATACATACATCGCGATACATTGAGGACAATGCATGAGATAAGTGTAGGGGAGGGTTTACTAACGTAGAGGTTTTAAATTTTCTTTCTTTTACACTTCTTTTAGGATACTTTTAGAAATCTTCCCTTTTGTATAGGATTTTTTCTCTTTCTTTAAAAACTTTTTGAAACAAGAGACAAAGTTTTGATCTATTTTCAAGAAAATTAAGATGATCTTAGAAATTAAGGAAACCTTAATTATGACATCTTAAACCTAGTCAAAATAATGGATCTTGTTTAAAATTATAGGCTAAGTAAGATAATTGGGAGATAATTTTATCTTGAATTTTTTTGCCTTAGATAGTATGCACTTCACACTTGCACATTTTTGGGATGGAAATAAAGACCTAAAATGCCATAAAGCAAAAATAACTAAAAAGAAAAAATATATATGATATACATGAAAAAAAATCACTTATTAAGCTGGATTACTATGCCTCAAGAAGTATGATTATTCACGCCTAACAGTGATCATAAGTAGCAAATAATCCCCCTTAGTTTCGAGGCCTTATTTACTCGAGTCCTTAAACCCGGGGAATGTTTTCTCATCTGGTGCCCTAAAACAGTCTGGTATGGGAGTTATTGGTTAAAGGTTCATTACCCGGGTAAACTAGAAAGCATAAGAAAACTAAGGGAAGAAAAAAAAGAAGAAAAAGAAGAAAATATTTATATAAAAATAAATGGCTTGATAGTTAGAGTTGAAATCCCAGAAAGCTTCACTATCACAAAGTATATATTATCTAGGTTTTATGAAGGATAAAATATTCAACCCAATTTGAGTTCTTACCTTAATTAAAGACAAGATCTTGCATACAAATTAAGTTTAAAGAAGACTAATTTTTGATGGACTTATGACCTTAGATCACTTATATTTTTGGAAAAATATTTTGTAAAATTGTCTCTCTTTCAAAATGTGTTTTCAAAATACTAACATTTATCTTCTTTCTTTATGGATTTTTTGGGTGCAATCCGCTGAAAACCCTCAGGAGACAGCACTCCTCCTTTAGGGGTAACCTAGAGGTTTAACGGCTTGTTGCACATGCTCAGTGCAATCGCGTCACGTGTGAAAGTGGTGTAATAACATATGTAGTATAGTTTTTCTTTTCTTATTTTGCTCGGGACGAGCAAAAGATAAGTGTGGGGGTGTGATTAGTCTGCAATTATGCATTATTTATCGCATTCCCTACTGATTTATGAATAAAATGTCGGTCTAAACCGTGTTTTGGTCTCTCTTGCAGGTAAATCAAGAGTTTAAGGGCAAAGAAGTAATAAGAGCTTAATTAAACCCATTTTCGGGTAATTAAATCCGTATTACTTGGAGGTCAAGCAAGGGAACTTCTAGAAGATACATTGAATCTAGACTTTTGCGCATGTTAAACGAAGATTCGGACAAATATACCCGAACCGAATATACAAAGAAGGTCCCCGAAGCGCCGCGAATCTCCGCACCAAAACCAGAGACCTAGGTCCCTGGTATTGCCGCGGATCCGCGGCAAATGCCGAGATTCCGCGGCAATTTGGTGGGCCCACGCTTTGATTTTTGACGCTTGGGCCCGTCTCGTCTTTTAGAAGCATCCTATGCCTATAAAAAAACCCTGTAGAGGCCCTAAATGCGAGCATTTTTTGATTTTAGGTTAGGGTTTCTATGTTTTAGTGTATTTCATTTCTTTTGTATTTTCTTTTCTTTTTAGATTTTGTAGCAGGGCTGAGAGATTCAAAGAGAGATAGAGAGGGATTGATGTAATAGATGGTGACAATCTATGTAAAGGTGCCTCCTTTCTTCTCTAATGTAATCTTCTCCATCTTCTACATAATGCTTGGCTAACTTTTCTTCTCATGGCAATCTAACTACTAACCACTAACCATCTAACCACTTACTTGATAATCCACATGAATCTAATAGCCTTTACAAGGCCTTGCTCTTGCAAGAGCCATTGATGGCTCATGATGATGGATCTAACATTCTAACATTTCTAACATCTAACCCCCTAACTTTCTAACTTGCAATGTCTTTTTATTTCATGCTCACCTCTAACCGGTTTTGATGATTTAATAGTAGCTTGTAATTTGTTAGTGGTATTGATGTGTTGTTTGAATGTAGAAGAACAATCTTATGGGCTATGCTCTGTATCGTCTCTTGAAGCCAAAGATTGGTGATGGCCAAGGATCCATGTGAGGTAACTATCACTAAGAGGTTAGCATGGTTAGTGGAGCAATTAGTAGTTAGTAGCCATGAGTTTTCTTTTTTCTTGTTTTAAAAATCAATTTCAAAACTCCTATTTTATCTTTTCATTGTTGTTTTCTCCACTTTCTTTGTTTGTCTTTGTTTTCATTTTCTTTACCACAAGCTTCATCTTCTTTTCTATTTGTTTTCCAAACCACTTCTCTTTTATTTTCACATCGCCGCTTTCATCGCATCTCCTCGCCTACCACTTTCTGGAATTTTTTTCTTTTCCTTTTCTTTTTCTAATTCTTTAACAAAGAAGACTTGTTAACATAACACGTGAATAAAGACTGTTAATGCTTCTATCGCCTCCCGTCCCTGTGGATTCGACCCGTTGAGCCAATGCTATAACAGAAGTATCGAGGGAACATTAGCACATATATAAGCTTTTCATTGATTTCATAAAATACACGTTTTCGAGTGCTAGTTCCGCCCCAATCAATTAGCTAGTATATTCACCCCTCTCTAGGTGTATTTCAATTGGTATCAGAGCGTACGCTCCTGATATTCGGTTTAACCACCTACGAGTGAGATCTTGGATTGCTAATCTAGATTTGCATTTGCACACATATTATTTTGACACTCACGAACTTCCTTACCCCTCCCATTTATGATGTTACCAACATCGATTTGTGAAAGTTTAAAATGAGTGCATACCTCAAATCTCTAGGATTGCAAGTTTACCTTGCCACTACCAAGAAATCTTATCTTGGTAATGACAAGCATATAGAGGCCAATGCACAAGCCTTAGTGGTACTTAGGCACACACTTAGTAAAGATTATCTTTCTATTATTTCTCATTGTGATTCCGCTTTTGTAGTGTGGAACACATTAACCTCTCCCTAGTTACAGACGACAAACTATGTGGAGAAGGAACCCGTGATGGATGAGTCCGACGAAACTTGCTATATGGTCCAAGGGATTGTCTCCCTTAAGGTACATTCGGATACTCATCTAGATGATAGTGCTAATTCTTCTAATGATGATCATGATAGTATGGATGCCCATTCATTAAATAAAGAGCTTTCCGTATTTGGTGAAAACTTGTTAAATAAATATAAACTTTTGAAAAAGAAAAGTTTTGAATTAAAAGAAGAAAATAAAAATTTATTTTCTAAACTAAACATGGTTTTGCAAGAGAGGATTGTGGTACTAAATGAAAGGGATTCATTAAAAACCCAACTTGACCTTATTTTAAAAGAAAATGAGTTTTTAAAGAATAAAAATGATTGTGATGATGTTTTGAAGAAAAATGAGATTTTGCCTTCAAAACTTAAAATTGTTTTAAAAGAGAATGATTCTCTAAAAAATAAAATTGTTTTAATTTCAAAAGAATTAGAATTTATTTCAAATGACAATATTTCTTTGAAAAATAATTTGGCTTTTCATTCTTATCATGATTCTATTGTTATACCCTCTATTGATAAGAATACATGCTCCACTTCTTCTTCAACAATTGAAAATGATATTTGCATGCTGAAGAATAGTATAGATTGTTTGGGCTTCACTTTGAGCTTATGTGCTGTGGACCAAAAGAAATAGGAATCCATGTTTCGAAAGAAATAAGTTTCACATATTCATGCACACCAATCACGACATATACATGCTCCTCACGTTCACTCACGTGACATCTTGTATGCTACTGTGTACACTTGTACACATTGTAGACGTAAGGGCCACTTTGTAAAGTTTTGTTATGATAGAATACATAATTCAAATTTTACAAATAAGTTTGTTTGGGTTAGAAAAGGTGCTAACCCCATGGACCCAAAAAGATATGGGTACCAAAATTCACCCCTATTGTATTTGATGTAGGTATGGGCTCTCACTTGACGTGAGGATTTGGGTACCTTGATGGTGGATGTGTTTGAGCTTGATGATATTACATTGGATGCATCACCTTCAAGGATGGTTGGTAGGAGGACCATCATGGTTTGGAGACCTAGAGATTAGCCAATTGGTTTTGATAACTATCTCTAACTCCTTACATGATTTTACATGAATGTCTTTAGAACGTATTGGTTTCATGTTTTTCATGTTTATTATGTTAAATATAATGTTAATTAGACTTGAGATATACATAAATAGTATTTGAGATACACCCATGTTTATATGGATTATTATTTTTGTGTTCTCACTATACTTTAGCTATTGTGTATATCCTAACTCTAAAGCACGTGCAATTACCCTAATGATCATGTTTGCTTATGATTTTGCACTTCATGTTTTTGATTACTTGTTTAGATGTAGTTTTCATTAAAACTTGTGTTTATACTTGTACAACTGGTGAGTCACATTTGATTATTATGTGTTTGTACTTTATTGCTCAATTGTACCCATTAAATGCATTTGTATAATCTTGTTTTGATGATTCTTACATCTTTTCTTGTTTTCCCTATTTTTGTACATATTTTGTGTTTAGTTTTATGTATATATTAATTTTGTCTAAAACTATTAGATATATATATATCTATCCTAGAGTCACTTGCTTTTCATGCAAATTTTTTTTGGACTCGTTTATGTTTGGGATATGTATGTATACTTATAATTTCAACAAAACATACATATGCCTTGAAGCGTATTTAGTTTCGATGATTTCTTATTTTTGATAAAAGAAATTTCAATTAAGCTTCATTTCCTTATTTCCATGATTTTGTTAATTACATGATTTTTATACACTTTATATCTTGTATACTCATGATTTTTGTTTCAAGAGAATATATCTGCTTTATTGCTTCTTGAGTGTCGATTCTTGTGTAATTTTCATATTTTATGAAAATATTTGTGTTTTGTTCCTTAGTTGAAGGACTTCGTACTAGTTTTCAAAATTATAATAAAATTAGTTTCATTATTCTTCAATTTGGTAGAGTTTTCAAATATGTTAAAATATTTTCAAATCATATTTTTGAAAACTTCTACCAACCAAAAGGCGGTTGGATGGGCAATTATGCCTTATATACCCTTATTGAATATCTTTTAAACTTGTACATGAATAGGGTGGTAGGTATGAGTTATACACATGATCTTCATAAAACTCTATTTGGTATACTCATATATATTTTTCTATATATGTATGCTTCAAATTTCAATCGGTATTTCCATTTTCATACATACATATATATGATATTAATTGTACTTGTTTTGCAACGTCTTTACATTTTTTAAAAGTACAAAACTGTTTATGCTAAACTTGACTTATTTCAAATATTAATTGGTATCTTTATAAGCTTTTGCATTAATTTACAATTGGTATTTATATTGTTTTGGTATCAAAATGTATTTTATGCTTTATTTCAAATGGTAATTACAATTGGTATCAATTTCACATTCTATTGAAATCAAAATCTACTATCGATATCTTAGAATTTTTTTATCTACAAGTGATACCAACATTTGTTTTATTAGCTAAAATTTGATTTCAATTGGTATCAAAATTTATTTTGTATACTCATATTTTCTATATATGTATGGATCATATCTAAAGTAACAATTTATTGCTCTGACACATACATATAAATATTCTCTTGTGCTTTAAACATATATGTCATACATTTTTAGCACAAATTATCTCTTTCTAAGCTTGATTTAGTTCTTAATGTCAATTACTTTTCAATTGGTATCGTATATGCATTATTTTTATTAGTATTTCATAAAGGAAGAAAAATCTTATTTTATCGTTCAATTGATTTTACTTTTCAATATTCGTATCTTGCTCCACTCTTTATGATAAAAAATATTTTATTTTGGTATATGCTTACATTTTTAATATTGGTATCAATAATTTTAAATTGGTATTATTTTCAAATTGGTATCCTTATTGCAAAATGAATATAGTGTTTCCCTAAAAAAAAAAATTAGTTTTTACTTTCAATTGATATCAAGTCCTTTTATTGGTATCAATTCTTAAAAAGATTATTTCTTTTAATTGGTTCTTTCAATTGATTGTGTTCATTGGTATCAAAATTCTGTTTTAAATATATTTATTGTTTATTTGTCTTCACCCCTTTGTTGATGAATGACAAAAAGGGGAAGAAGAATTCAGATTTATATATGCATGTTTTAATATGTGTTTATGCATATATCTTATTTTATTAGTGTCTTGAGCTTCATTGCACATTTTTACATGTTTATTGATCATGCATATGTTAAGGGGGAGCTTCTACGAAGCCTATCCTTAATGGATGCATATATATAACCTCATAAGTTTTGTCGTCATCTAAAAGGGGGAGATTGTTAGCCCAGAGGCCTTTCACCTTAGTTTTGATGATGACTAACTTATGAAGGTTAGTTTACTAATGATCTAGTGTTTATATAGTTTCAGTTATTGATCAAAATATTAGTAGGTAATTAGCTTCAACAAAGGAGTTTTGGAGCTACTCATGTAGATTCAAGAGCTCGTGCGTCAAGGTCGCGTCTAGAACTCGGATGAAGTCAAGCTCTTTGGATCGTGTTTGGATTGAGTCGGCTTGGAGAAGAAGTTCTACAAGAAGACTTCAGTTTGTTTAGTTTTAGATTGCGTTTAGATCTTGTGTAAAATAGACTAGTGTTGATATGCTCAAGTTCACACACACAAGAGTTCAATACGTTTGGTTTTCGGTTTAACCGGTTTTGGATTTCAGATATACATATATATGATTTTCATGAATAGATAGAGCCAAAATAAGTTTACATGATTTAATGTATATTGGATTTCAATTATATACATCTATGTTTTATATATTTAGAAAAACTTATTTCGATGATGCTATTAAATCTGTTTAGAGTTTTGTAATTAACAAAACTTATTTTAGATTTCATGTTAAAAAAAACATAGATATACCATTTACATGTGTATTGGATTCTATCTATACACAATATGTTTCAAATATGTTTCAATATCATGTTTTTGTATTTATACAAGTTTTGGAGAGATCGGTTTTCCATTTCAAAGTTTGGTTTTTAGAAAATACCGATTTTGTGTTAAAACTTAATTTCTATGTCACAAAAATAGTTCAAATAGTTTGTAATATGTGTTAATTTTTGGTCACACATATTTGTTCTTCAAATATTAATAAGAACTGATTTTTGTAGAATTTATAAAATTTGAGATTTTATTGGAGTTAAAAAGACAAGCTTTCAATCCCTAAAAACCTGTTTCTAAGCTGCTGGCAGTCGACCAGACCAGAGGTCGGTCGATCGATGTAAAGGCCAGCCTATAAGGCTGGTCGACCGACTGTAACTACCCAACTCTCGGGTAGCGCAGTCGACCGGGCGGTCGACCGACAGGCTAAGTGCCTTTAGGCTCGATCGACCCGGTAGTCGACCGGCAAGTGAGTTAGCCTAGGACGATCGACCAGGCGATCGACCGGTGGCTCAACGATCAAAAATATGCCCGTTGGCCAGTCGACCGGCCGGTCAAACGGAAGGTCAAAATTAACCTTTTCTGACTGCCAACGGCTATAATTTTGAGGGCCTATATATAGGGGTCACTTGGGCTGTTTTCAACGAGACTTTTAAGAGCCCTTCTCCTCATCTTTTCAAGTGTTTAGCAGCAAGTTTTAAAAAGAGTTTTTGAGCCAAAAGTTTTATATTTTATTTGTTTTTAAAGTGTTGGAAAAATTAAAAAAAAGAGAGTCTTTCGGAAATTGATTTTGATCTTTCTTTAGAAATCTATTTAGTATTTTTCCTAAGTGTTTTTCTTTGCTATTTCCTTTCCAAACACTTTGTTTTCTCACACTTGAGCTATCATCTCTAATCCTATCTATAGGATCTTTTTTTTGTGAGGAAATTGCTTGTGGTCTATTATGAACACCAAGTGTTGTTTGTGGCCTATTGTGATCACCAAGTTTGTAATCTCTTCTTTTCTTTGCTTTTATGCTATCCCTCTTGTGTAGAGGTGATTGTAATTATGGTTTGGCTTTGTACCTATCCCTCTTGTGTAGAGGTGATTGTGGTTGAGATTTGGCTTTGTGCTTATCCCTCTTGTGTAAAGGTGATTGTGTTTGAGAGTAGAGTAGTATACTCTAAGTGTAGAGTTGTAATTCCTCAGTGGAGGTCCATTTGTGGAAGGTCCTGTGTGGACATAGTGAAAATCCTTCTATGTGAAGGCGGAGACATAGAGCAATGGCTCGAACCTCGAAACATGTCTTGTTGTTTGCGTTTGATCCACTATCTCTAACTCCTTCTCTCTTATATCTTGCATTGCTTCATATTGCACATATTCATTTGTTAGATATAGTTTGTGTGTGTATATACTTGTGTTGAACCAAGAAAGCTTCATATAGCACCTCAACTCTTAATTTAGAGGAATCTCGAGGAGATAATTCAGAGCTCTTCATGGGAAATTCGGCAACACTCTTTGGTTACATATAGTGTGTTGCAATTGAGTTTTTAATTCCATATCATTTGTCATTAGATTATCTAGTAAACCAATTCACCCCCCTCTAGGTGTATTTCAATGATGAAACGTTAGATTTAGCTAAACATGAATTTCATTTCATAAAATTTAAAACAATAGTCAAACGTATTTTGAAAATTGTTTTTCAAGAGTCCAATGTCAAGTTGATGTTCATAACTATAGCATGGATATCCAGATAATAAGATTTTTTTAAAAAAAACTTCAAATAGAATTTCTATTTGAGAAATAGCACTAAAATGGTTGATCAAAATATGATATGGCTATTCATATTTATCACAAAAAGGAAAAATATATTTATATGTATAAAAGAATAAAACAATTTATATTCCTTCAAAATCTTTCTAATTTTGAAAAACACTAGTAATTTTAAAACAATAGGTTAGTTTCTGTGATAGTGACAAAAATTAATAAAGATTAATTAATAATCTGTAAATTTAGATGTGATATCTTAATCTTAATATGAACAAATAACTCAACAAATTATATATTTGAAAATAATATCAGTAGACCTTAAAGAATGCATACTAAAAATTTAAAATAAATATGCATATCAAGAATCATAAATAATCAGAGAATCACATATGAAAAACTAGTTTTGCTTTACTAGATTGAATTGACAAGTATATCATGTAACACAAAATAAAGCAACAAGCAGATTGTTGTACAACTACAAATAAGATCATTTTACAGCTACTAATGAGTAGATCATTATATAGTAACTAATAAGTAGATCAGCATGCACTTAGTCTATAGATACATGCTATCTTGTTTGAACCATGATTATAGCGATCTCGATTTCTAGAGTTAAATCAGTCACGACTATGACTACAGCGAAAATTGTTTACATTCGCTTTAGGGAATGATGCACTTACATTTACTTCAGGGTACAGTTTTGAGCTCGTTGTATAAAATTGATAATTTTTCATCAAAACTCATTATTTTGTTCAGCAACTAGAAGGTATGAAATTAGTTAGGAATATCTCTTAAATTCTTTTTCACAATATTGCTGCTGCAGGAGCACATTCGATGCATAAAAAGTGATTAATATTTTTACTTTAGAATCAATTCTTAGATGATAAAATTAGAAATTAAAAAGAAAAATATATGTGTAATAATACACTCTAAAGTATGGGTTTGACTTCTATTAATTTAGGGCTTCAGGCTCTTAACTGATGTCTCAATTTAGAACTTTCGGTTCTATAATCATTTAAAACTTCAGGTTTAAATTTTGAAGTTCTGAACTTTAGGTTCATATATGAATAAAAAAATTAATCTTTTATGAAAAAATATTTAACATATATTGGGAACAAATAATATTTAAAATCACGAAATAGACCTTACTAAAAAGAATGACAGAATCAATGACTTGAAAGAAGCTAAAAAGTTTAAGACATAATCAACAAGATCGAATCAAGCATGGTTAAAGTACTATAAAGTTCAAGTCATGTATGCACGTTCAAAATTAGTAAGACAATTTGATCAAATAAAATAAGAACTTAGGGAGACATCAGTATACCAAGATCAACACCCGCAATCACGTAAGCATCTCAGTTAGGACAAAAGAATCATATTGATAACGTATTGTAAAATTGGAGGAATGAGAAAAACAATAAAATAACAACTTTGCACACAATGAAGTGTAAAGAAAAATCTTTCTTTCTTGCATTTTATTCAATCATCTAGAGACCTATTTATAGATATAACGCGGGAGGGAAAGCGAAAAAGATGGGTGATGTGGGCTAAATCTCGTTCTAGCGCTGACAAAGCCTGAAGAAGCCATCAGGTAGGGATAAAAACTCGAATCCACAAGCAAAAATGACCTGAATTCACGAGTCAAGAGAACAACTCGAATCCACGAGCAAATATGAAGAAAAACTCAAAAGTTTATTGATAAAAGTTGAATAAAAAATTCATTACAAAATAAAAATGCAGGGGCCTTTTATAGGCTTATAAAAGAGTGCTACTCTTATTTGAAAACTATAATCAATTCCTAAAAGAAAAGAAAAGGAGTCCTAATCTATCTAGGTAATCTAAATTATAATAAAGAAACAAAAAATCAACTGAGTCCAAATCAGACTTAAAAACAAAATCTTAATCTAAATCAAATACCATGATACGCAATAGGGTTGTCGACAGCTAAAGAGGGTTGTCAACAGTCAAGGGCAAACTGCAAAACCCCAACTTTTGGAAACCTGTCAATAGCAAAAAGGCACGTCGACAACTGAAGTTAACTTTCGATAACTGACAGGTTTGTTGTTGTTCTGCTTCCTACATCAGTCCCTCTCTCTTCAAAAGAACTCATCCTCGAGTTCCTATCAGGATATAGCTGCTTGGTAGGGACTCTTAAGTTGGGATTCAACCTCTGATCAAGTATACCATCATATCTTTCTCCTTGAAGAGTTTCTCTCGCTTCTTCCTTTTAGCAATCGCTTTATACTTCTTATTAGATTTCTCCAACAAATCATTTCCTCTAGCATATGAGAAAATCCTATTGAACCATAATCCATGCTGGTGTATGCAAACTCTGCTTAGGGAAAAGTCTGATCTAAAAATCTTTATTCGTCTCGACAATCTTCATTGAACTCCATGTAATGTTGTGTCATCGAATCTTCAATATAATCATTATCTCGGATTGGTTGATAAATAATGCCAATTGGTTGGCGCTCTTCCATCATACCATATACATATAAGATGTTTTCATAATTCATTGGCTTGCTTCCAAGAATATCTTTCAAAGTACGATTGAAAATGGAATTTGGCATACTTTAGGGAGCACATTGTATCACATGTTGATAGTAAGTGATATGAACTCGAAGAATTTAGAACTGAGCATTCTTCTTCTGCAAGAAAGGATCTTTAAAATCATGAAAAATAATTTTGCCATGATGATGATTATCTTCCATGGATAGTAATACTTCAAGCTTGTTGATCCCCATTCCTTTGCACTCCACCTGTGACTTGTCGACCTCCTCGGAAAATTCAGCGGTTGTAGAAACTTTTCTTAAGAAACGTCATGTTTTATTTTTGTTGGCTCCACAAAGAACTCAACTTGATTGTGTAAATACCTAGAGGGGGGTGAATAGGTGATGAGCTAATCTAAAGGTCAATAATGCGGAATTAAAACTTATTAAACTAAACACCACATATAACACAAGAGTGTAACCGGATTCCCCGTGAAGGGCTCTGGACTAACTCCTCAAGATTCCTCTAAATAAGAGTCGAGGTGTCGCGTTGGCTCTCTTGGTTGAATACAAGTGTTAGCAAACAATCCCCAAGCATATAACAATTAAGCATACAAAATATCAAACATATAAAGATAAAGACAATATGAGCATGCAAGATATAAACAAGAGTAAGAGATAGAGAGCAATCACAAACACGGGAGATTTGTTTCGAGCTTCGAGCACACTTGCTCTACATCCCTGCCTTTAATACTATGAAGGATTTCCACTAAAAACGATCCCACCGGATCACTCGGTGCCGCAACACCTACAAGGCAAGTTCACACTTGAACTCCCTGGACTCTCTAGTCCCGTACACACCGCAAGCCCACTAACTCGCCGAGGCCGCACCTCAAACACCGAGTTCACACACGAACTCGAAACACCGCAAACCCGCAAGTCCGCCTCCTCAGAGTACAAAGATACTTTGGTGATCACAACACTTTGATCACCAAAAATCCTCTCATAACAAATAACCTTATAGGTAGATATAGCAATGGATAGCTCAAGTGTTTATGTGAGAAAACTAGGATGGAAATGGTGGAGGAAAACTCAAGAAAATCACTTTGAAAACTCTTGATAAACTCTCTTTTTGAATGGAAGTATTTGACTCTAAAACAAGTGGAGAAAACCTCTTAAAAGAATTGGAAAAACTGGTGCAAAATCACTTGAAAAATCTAGTATAAAACAGCCCCCAAAAACCCCAATTTATAGTGCTAAAAAAACTAGCCGTTGGGAGCCAGGTTGGCCTGTCGGTCGACCGCCAACGGTAAGATTTCTGACCGTTGGGGCGTCGGTCGACCGGCCTGGTCGACCGCTGCCTGGAACAGAGAACAGAGTTCTCTGCCGGTCGACCGGCCCGGTCGACCGGGGCTTTCCAGAGAGCAGAAGCTCTCTGCGGTCGACCGGGTCGGTCGACCGGCCCTCCAGCCAAACTGGCGTGCACGTTCTGTGTACGTCGGTCGACCGACTCGGTCGACCGACTTCAAGCTCGGTCGACCGGTCCGGTCGACCGACAGAAGCCAGGTCAGGTCAATTTTGGGATTGAAAAACTTGATTTTTATTTCTTAAATAAATCCCATAAATTCACGAAAAATCTACAAAAATAGTTTCAATATTATAATTTGATAAACAAACATGTTTGAGTAAAATCAAGACATGTTACAAACATTTTGAACTATTTTTGTAACTTAGAAATTTTAGCTAAAAACAAAAACTGTATTTTTCCAAAATTGGTTTTTCCAAAACTTCTCCAAATACAAAAACAAGATATTTTAAACACTTGAAAGCATAGAGTGTATGGATATGATCCACTATACATACATGATGAAATATCTATGTTTTTGACAATAAGCACTAAACATGGTTTTGGTTAAGACATATATACTTTGAATTCCATAAACCAAACCGGTATTTTTCCAAAATGAAAACTCTTTTGTATTTTTCCAAAATAAAATTTCTTTTATGAAAACTCATCTAAATCAAGAGTGTGTGTATATGGTATACTTGAGCAATCCACCAACTACTCTATCCTTTACATTTTAACCTAAAATAAAATTTTATAAAAACAAACCTAGACACAAGTCTTCTTCTTGAAGTCTTCATTTGAAGTCTTCTCATCTTTTTGACTTAGTCCAAACTTGATCCAAAGAGCTACACTCCTCTTGAGTACTTGATGTGGTCTTGATGCATAAGCTCTTGAATCAAACCGTACTAGCTCCAAAACTTGATCTTAAATCCTTTTGTTGAAGCTACACACTTACTAAGATCTTGATCATGAATCTGAAACTAATTAAACACAAGAACATTAGTACCATAACTACATGAGTTGATCATCATCAAAACTAGAGTGATGGGCCTTTGGGCCAACAATCTCCCCTTTTTGATGATTACAAAACTCATGGAGTTATATATGCATGGATTAAAGTAAAGCTTCAAAGTAGCTCCCCCTTAACTCATGCATCTCAAGAAATAAATAAATATGCAATGAAAGCTCATAAACATGTATGCAAATATAAGGAGATAAACATGCCAATCAAGCATAAAACTCATCAAGTTCTTTTTCTCCTATTTGCAAAACAAAACATATATGCATAAACATAAATCCTTCTCCTCCTTTATGTATAAAGCAAGGAAAACATGCATATATACTAAAATACTTCTCCCCCTTTTTGTCAATTATCAACAAAGGGGTTAAAGTAAACACAAAACAATGTTCTCCCCCTCAAAGAGGTGAACTCAAATCAATCAATAAAGAGTTATATGCGATATACATTAATGAAGAGGAAGACGCTAAGTTAGCTTCCCTACATACATGCATTATATGAAGAAGGGATGACAAGCCCTAATTCACATAACACATAATATGCAATGCATAAGAGGAGATGTGAAGCTCCGCCTACATACGTGTATCGCATAAAGAAGAGTTGTCAAGCTCCTCAATTTAAGATACACTCAATATGAATCTATATGTAGAAGAGATGTTAAGCTCCCCTTGCATATAGGCAAAACACATCAAAACATTTTCAATATTCTCATTAAAACAAAATTATGAAAACAAAATTTTAAGATATCTTAGTGAATCAAATTTTAAGATACCAATTTGTAAATAATCATTACAAATTTTGAATTTTTAATTGTAATTGAAACATTTTATTACAAATTGTGATCTTGATACCAATGAAAGAAAGTATTTTATATCTTGATACCAATATAAATTTTCATGGATACCAATTGAAATAAATTGTTTAATAGATACCAATTGAAACATATTATACTTTTTGATATCAATAAAAATACTAATTGTAAAAAAAATATCAATTGAAGATAATGCATAAGGTTATATAAAGATATCAATTGAGAAATCAATTGAAAATTAAGATTTGAATGAAGCTTAGCATAAACATACTTTGTGCTTTAAAACATGTAAATATCTCGACAATCAAGTATAAATATATATGATTTGTTGGTGCTTGATTTTCAAAACATATATATGTATGGAAAAGACAATATCAATAGGAATTGATATTATGGAAATTATGAAGCATACATATATATAAAACAAAATATGAGTATATACAAAATGAATATCAATTGATATACCAATTGAAAATAACAATGTAAATCAAGTATATAACTTATAACTATCACCCTTTATATGCTCAAGATAAAAGATTTTTCAATAAAGCTTACAAGGTATATTCGCCCATCCGTCCACCCATAACGGGGTAGGTAGGGGTTTTCGAAAATGATTTTGAAAATATTTTTATTGTGAAAACACTACCAAATGAAGAATAAATAACTATTTAGATTAATTTTAAAAAACTAGTTAAAGATCCTTCAAAATATGAAACCAAATCATGAAACATACTAAATACATAAAGTTGTCACTCAAGATCTATAAAGCTTAAAATAATCATGAAACAAAGTCATGAGTAAACAAATAAAGTGTGAGTGCACAAGAATCATGTAATTAGTATTTCTCATGAAGATAATCAATAAAGCTCGAAACAAATATCATTTTATCAAACAAAAATCATGAAAATTCATTTTTCAATTAAAGATGAAAATCATAAAAATTCATTTTTCATCTTAAAAACAAACTTCTAGGTATATGTATGTTTTTATTCAAAACTAACAATATACATACATATCCCAAACATAAAAAGAGTCCATAATATAAATTGCATAAAGGCAAGAGACTCAAGGGGCTTACATGTATATTTATTAGTTTTGACTGAAAATACCATATACATGAAGTAAAACATGAAAATAGGCAAAACAAGTGTAAATGAGAAAATCATCAAAACTAGGCTATACATGTGCATATAGTGAGTACAAATAAACAATGAAGTGCAAACACATATGAATCAATTTGTTGCTCACTACTTATACATGTATATACACAAATTTAGATAAAAACTACATTTAAACAAGTTATATACCTCATGAAGCACAAAAACATGAATATGCTAAAGAAATCATCAATGAAAAGCATGTAAACTAAACTAGGAGTTTAGAGATAGTTACCAAACCATAAGAACTATACTCTAAGTCTCCAAAACATGGTGGTTGTCCCACCAAACCTCCTTGATAGCGGAGCATCAATATGTGTCCATCATGTCCATGTGCATCCACCATCAAGACAACATCCCTCTCACGTTTTGTGAGAGCCCGCACCTACATCAAATACACAAGTGAGGATTTTGCTATCCATTTTCTTTTGGGTCCTTGAGGGTTAGAATTGTAAGGAACCCAAACATTTTTCTTATTAGCAAAATTTAAAGTATTTATCTTATCATAACAAAACTTTGCTAAATGTCCTTTGCGGCCACAATGTGTACAAGTGTACACTCTACTATGAACATGTGTATGAGGGTGATCGTGGTGTGCAAAGTGTGCATATGCATGATGTGGGTGTTGTGCATGAACATGGGGAACTTGTTTCTTTGAAACAAGGATTCCAACTTCTTATGATTAAATGCACATGTGCCCAAGGTTGAGCTCAAACAATTTAATTTATTTTTCAAAAATTTAATCTAATTTTGATTTATAGTGGCATGTAAAGCATGGTGAGATTGAGAATCATTTTTCTTATTCTTTTTAGAAACATTTTCATTTTCTTTTTCTAATATTTTTTTCAATGAAGTGTTTTCATTTAAAGCAACTTCTTTTTGTTTTTCCACCAAAACTATTTTATTTTTTAAAGAAGTATTTCCTTCACAAAGATCATTTAATTTAGAAATCAAGGAAATGTTCTTATTTTATAAAGTTTCATTTTCTTTTTCAATGCATGCAACTTTATTTTTAAAAGAATCATTTTCTTTTAACATGCAATCAAATTTCTTTTTCAAATTCTTATTATCCTTCTTAAATTCATATTTTTCAAGAAGATGTTGACAAAAAGATGTAAGCTCATCATAGGACATATCAACATCTTCATCTACTTCAGATTCGGTAGTTACCTCAAGGGGGTTATCCCCTTAGACCATGTAGCACACGTTGGAGGTATCACTTCTAACATCCGAATAGCTCCCCACATAATATTGTTCTTTTTCGTCGAGGGAGATCAAGGTGTTCTACACTACAAAAGCCGAATCAAAATTAGTAACCCTAGATAAATAAACATCATTTAGGGTACTCTTTAAAGCATGTAGGACTTTTGCATTAGCCTCAATATTTTTGCTATTTAAACAATATGAATCTTTAGTAGTGGCAAAATAAACATTAATACCTAAGGCTTTGAGGTATAAAGACATCTTAACCTTCCAAGTTTGAATGTTAAGAATGTCAAATGTGGGAGGTGACATGAAATCCATGGTGTGTGTACAAATATTGTGATTAGTTATAAAATGAGGATCTTTAAATCTAGGTTGTAAGACCCAAATCAAGAGCACTTGGCTCTGATACCAATTGTAAATCACCTAGAGGGGGGTGAATAGGTGATGAGCTAAACTAAAGGTCAATAATGCGGAATTAAAACTTATTAAACTAAACACCACGTATAACACAAAGTGTAGCCGGATTCCCCATGAAGGGCTCTGGACTAACTCCACAAGATTCCTCTAAATAAGAGTTAAGGTGCCGCGTTGGCTCTCTTGGTTGAATACATGTGTTAGCAAACAATCCCCAAGTATATAACAATTAAGCACACAAAATATCAAGCATATAAAGATAAAGATAATTGAGCATGCATGATATAAACAAGAGTAAGAGATAGAGAGAGCAATCGCAAACACGGGAGATTTGTTTCGAGGTTCGAGCACACTTGCTCTACGTCCCGCCTTCAACACTATGAAGGATTTCCACTAAAAATGATCCCACCGGATCACTCGGTGCCGCAACACCTACAAGACGAGTTCACACTTGAACTCCTTGGACTCTCTAGTCCCGTACATACCGCAAGCCCACTAGCTCGCCGAGGCCGCACCTCAAACACCGAGTTCACACACGAACTCGAAACACCGCGAACCCGCAAGTCCGCCTCCTCAGAGTACAAAGATGGAACTTTGGTGATCACAACATTTTGATCACCTAAAATCCTCTCACAACAAATAACCCTATAGGTAGATATAGCAATGGATAGCTCAAGTGTTTATGTGAGAAAACTAGGATGGAAATGGTGGAGGAAAACTCAAGAAAATCACTTTGAAAACTCTTGATAAACTCTCCTTTTGAATGGAAGTATTTGGCTCTAAAATAAGTGGAGAAAACCTCTTAAAAGAGTTGGAAAAACTGGTGCAAAACCACTTGAAAAATCTTGTATAAAACAGCCCCCAAAACCCCCAATTTATAGTGCTAGAAAAACTAGCCGTTGGGAGCCAGGTTGGCTTGTCGGTCGACCGCCCGGTCGACCGTCAACGGTAAGATTTCTGACCGTTGGGGCGTCGGTCGACCGGCCCGGTCGACCGCTGCCTGGAACAGACAACAGAGTTCTCTGCCGGTCGACCGGCCCGGTCGACCGGCCCGGTCGACCGGGGCTTTCCAGAGAGCAGAAGCTCTCTGCGGTCGACCGGGTCGGTCGACCGGCCCTCCAGCCAAACTGGCGTGCACGTTCTGTGTACGTCGGTCGACCGACTCGGTCGACCGGTCCGGTCGACCGACAGAAGCCAGGTCAGGTCAATTTTGGGATTGAAAAACTTGGTTTTTATTTCTTAAATAAATCCCATAAATTCACGAAAAATCTACAAAAATAGTTTCAATATTATACTTTGATAAACAAACATGTTTGAGTAAAATCAAGACATGTTACAAACATTTTGAATTATTTTTGTAACTTAGAAATTTTATCTAAAAACAAAAACTGTATTTTTCCAAAATTGGTTTTTCCAAAACTTCTCCAAATACAAAAACATGATTTTTTAAACACTTTGAAAGCATAGAGTGTATGGATATGATCCACTACACATACATGATAAAATATCTATATTTTTGACAATAAGCACTAAACATGGTTTTGGTTAAGACATATATACTTTGAATTCCAAAAACCAAACCGGTATTTTTCCAAAATGAAAACTCTTTTGTATTTTTTCAAAATAAAAATTCTTTTATGAAAACTCATCTAAATCAAGAGTGTATATGTATATGGTATACTTGAGCAATCCACCAACTACTCTATCCTTTACATTTTAACCTAAAACAAAATTTTATAAAAACAAACCTAGACACAAGTCTTCTTCTTGAAGTCTTCACTTGAAGTCTTCTCATCTTCCTGACTTGGTCCAAACTTGATCCAAAGAGTAAGTATCGAGGGAACATTAGCACACATATAGTTTCATAGATTTCATAAATGCACATTTTCGACTGTTTGTTCCGTCCCGATCAAATTTTTGGCGCCGTTGTCGGGGATGGGAATGGTTTTGATGTCACATTTTTGTTAACATTTTCTTCTCTATTTTAGCCTGCAGGTCAAACTTTGCAGGAACTTAATATTGCAGAACAACCATTAGCACTACAGCATCCTGCTCTTGAAAGTAGGGACCCAGATTCCAAAGTAAAGCCGCGCAAACGCGACTTTAGCTGCGCTTTCGCAGCACATTTATGTATCTTATTGTGCTGGGTTGTGTTCATTGTAATAGCTAGTTGATTTGTACAATTACTTTCCTGCTTTGATTGGCTAACACTGCAATAAACTAAACAACTAAAATATGGTATTTTGGACGCTTTTAAAATGATTTAGACATTTGCATTTAGGCACGTGTAAATTCAATTCCAATATACTGTATTTTGTTTTGTTGTTGTGATCTGAACTGAGGTGTACATATGGCATTGCATATAGCATAGGACAAACACATGGGTGATTTACTCGCTTTGTGTCATACTCTTATCTATATTGCACACTTGCACGAATTGAACTTAAGGGCAAAACCCATACAAGATAAGGTGGGGATTTCAACACCCTTCCTTAGCGCAAAAATCACCTCCCTACTCACACAACCCAAGCCCTAATAAAAATTAATAGACGTTGGCCCCTAGGAACATCTTGGACTCATTAAGAGATTGGCCGAAGGTGGAACTTATTTAATCTTACTCTTGTGAAACCGGTGTCAAAGGTTGGGGATTAAGAGATTACGCCTCGAAGATACCGTGGTTTGGCGTAATTAAGGCTCGTTGCTTACGCACGGATACCTCCCACCGTATTTTACCCTTACCAGGCCGATTAGCTTGTGGTCAGATTCAAGCAATAACCTCCCCCGAATAATCGACCAGTTAGGAGTCGCTAGGTCTAGGTCAACCTTAGTATAGGCTTTGTTTTGATTTTATTTTATTTTTTTGTTGTTTGCTTTTCTTTTTTGTTTGTGATTGTTTGTGAAATGGAATTCAACAATAATAATTCTTTCAATCCTATTATGAATCCATATTTCACACCACCCCATTTGTTTCGGATAATTTTAACCTGATTTTTTACAATATGAACCAACCAAGTACACCGGGTTGGACTTATCCAAATCAATATAGCCCATACCCCCAATCTTATGGCTATAATTTCAAAAATATTTTAACTCGTCACAGAGTCAATGGGGATTCATCTCTCCCGAGTCAAATTTTTCACCATCTTGTTCACAATTTTCACAATCTTCATTCCCAATTTTGCTTCCTATACTCCTTTTCCTGAACCACGAATTGAAGAAAAATCTGAGTTAGAAAAGAGTATAGATGCCAACCTGTAAGAGGCCGAGAGACAATTTCAAAACAAATTGGCCTCCCCAATTTCACAATATTTTCAAGAGTCTTACTCAGTCCCACCTTGTGAAAATGATCAAACATCCACGGTGGAATTGACTAAGGAAATCTTGCGTGAGTCTGAGCCACAATCTCCAAACATGTTTGACTCACACTCTTCACAAATTTTCAAAACCAAGATTCCTACACTCCCTTTCTAGAACATCTACTTGAAGAAATATCACATCTAAAAAAGAGTATAGAAATCTTGCAGGAGTCCGCGTTACAATTTTAAAAAATTTCTATCCTGTCTATCAATAGGTTGGAAACACAATTAAGTCAATTGGTTAGCATTTATAGGAATGAGAAAACTCTATCTTATCAATCTTTGACCAATTCAGCTATCCCTAACTCTATTGATCTGACCCAATCATTTTGGAAACCAAGATTCAATTTCAGCACACCCATCTGAACTTGACCAAACTTTAAATGTTGAAAATCCCATCGATATTTTGGCAAGTTATCCTTTTCCTGAGATTGAACTTAAGCATGAATATGATCCTGAATCTCAACTTGGTAATTCAATTTCACTGCCTGATTGCATAATGACTGAGGTGTTTTTACCTGATTTCACGATTTTTCCTGAGTCAACATTGGATCCTGTGCCAATTCATCGTGAAATTGAATCGCCAATCTTTTATGATCAACAAATTGAACTTGACCAATTTCATACTTATGAAAGTCCCATTGACACATTGGCAAGTTCTCATTTGTATGAAATTGAACTTAATGAGGAATGTGACCTAGATTCTCAAATTTGTGATTCAGTTCAAATTCCTAAATCAATATTAACTCATGTTTTATTACCCAACTTGAGCAACATTTTAGAGTCAATTTTAGTTCCCATACCTGTTATTCTTGAACTTGAATCACCTATCTTAGAAAGTCACATTTCGTTGTGGGAAAATGAATGTGGATTAGAATTTCAACTTCTTGATTTGGACCCACTTCCTGAACCAATCTCGACTCTAGAATCTTCACTTGACTTAACGACAAATTCCTGAGTCAGTAGTGTAATTAACCTAGAGGGAGGTGAATAGGTGATGGCTAATCTTATGGTCAAATAATGCGGAATTAAAAACTTATTATGCTAATTAAAACTTATTAAACTAAACACCAAGTATAACACAAGAGTGTAGCCGAATTTCCCGTGAAGGGCTCTGGACTAACTCCTCAAGATTCCTCTAAATAAGAGTTGAGGTGCCGCATTGGCTCTCTAGCTTGAATACAAGTGTTAGCAAACAATCCCCAAGCATATAACAATTAAGCACACAATATATCAAGCATATAAAGATAAAGACAATATTAGCATGCAAGATATAAAGACAAGTAAGAGATAGAGAGAGCAATCGCAAATACGGGAGATTTGTTTCGAGGTTCGAGCACACTTGCTCTACGTCCCCGCCTTCAACACTATGAAGGATTTCCACTAAAAATGATCCCACCGGATCACTCGGTGCCGCAACACTTACAAGGCGAGTTCACACTTGAACTCCTTGGACTCTCTAGTCCCGTACATACCGCAAGCCCACTAGCTCGCCGAGGCCGCACCTCAAACACCGAGTTCACACACGAACTCGAAACACCGCGAACCCGCAAGTCCGCCTCCTCAGAGTACAAAGATGGAACTTTGGTGATCACAATATTTTGATCACCTAAAATCCTCTCACAACAAATAACCCTATAGGTAGATATAGCAATGGATAGCTCAAGTGTTTATGTGAGAAAACTAGGATGGAAATGGTGGAGGAAAACTCAAGAAAATCACTTTGAAAACTCTTGATAAACTCTCCTTTTGAATGGAAGTATTTGGCTCTAAAATAAGTGGATAAAACCTCTTAAAAGAGTTGGAAAAACTGGTGCAAAACCACTTGAAAAATCTTGTATAAAACAGCCCCCAAAAACCCCAATTTATAGTGCTAGAAAAACTAGCCGTTGGGAGCCAGGTTGGCTTGTCGGTCGACCGCCCGGTCGACCGCCAACGGTAAGATTTCTGACCGTTGGGGCGTCGGTCGACCGGCCCGGTCGACCGCTGCCTGGAACAGAAAACAGAGTTCTCTGCCGGTCGACCGGCCCGGTCGACCGGGGCTTTCCAGAGAGCAGAAGCTCTCTGTGGTCGACCGGGTCGGTCGACCGGCCCTCCAGCCAAACTGGCGTGCACGTTCTGTGTACGTCGGTCGACCGACTCGGTCGACCGGTCCGGTCGACCGACAGAAGCCAGGTCAGGTCAATTTTGGGATTGAAAAACTTGGTTTTTATTTCTTAAATAAATCCCATAAATTCACGAAAAATCTACAAAAATAGTTTCAATATTATACTTTGATAAACAAACATGTTTGAGTAAAATCAAGACATGTTACAAACATTTTGAACTATTTTTGTAACTTAGAAATTTATCTAAAAACAAAAACTGTATTTTTCCAAAATTGGTTTTTCCAAAACTTCTCCAAATACAAAAACATGATTTTTTAAATACTTTGAAAGCATAGAGTGTATGGATATGATCCACTACACATACATGATAAAATATCTATGTTTTTGACAATAAGCACTAAACATGGTTTTGGTTAAGACATATATACTTTGAATTCCAAAAACCAAACCGGTATTTTTCCAAAATGAAAACTCTTTTGTATTTTTTCAAAATAAAAATTCTTTTATGAAAACTCATCTAAATCAAGAGTGTGTATGTATATGGTATACTTGAGCAATCCACCAACTACTCTATCCTTTACATTTTAACCTAAAACAAAATTTTATAAAAACAAACCTAGACACAAGTCTTCTTCTTGGAGTCTTCACTTGAAGTCTTCTCATCTTCCTGACTTGGTCCAAACTTGATCCAAAGAGTAAGTATCGAGGGAACATTAGCACACATATAGTTTCATAGATTTCATAAATGCACATTTTCGACTGTTTGTTCCGTCCCGATCAAATTTTTGGCGCCGTTGTCGGGGATGGGAATGGTTTTGATGTCATATTTTTGTTAACATTTTCTTCTCTATTTTAGCCTGCAGGTCAAACTTTGCAGGAACTTAATATTGCAGAACAACCATTAGCACTACAGCATCCTGCTCTTGAAAGTAGGGACCCAGATTCCAAAGTAAAGCCGCGCAAACGCGACTTTAGCTGCGCTTTCGCAGCACATTTATGTATCTTATTGTGCTGGGTTGTGTTCATTGTAATAGCTAGTTGATTTGTACAATTACTTTCCTGCTTTGATTGGCTAACACTGCAATAAACTAAACAACTAAAATATGGTATTTTGGACGCTTTTAAAATGATTTAGACATTTGCATTTAGGCACGTGTAAATTCAATTCCAATATACTGTATTTTGTTTTGTTGTTGTGATCTGAACTGAGGTGTACATATGGCATTGCATATAGCATAGGACAAACACATGGGTGATTTACTCGCTTTGTGTTATACTCTTATCTATATTGCACACTTGCACGAATTGACTTAAGGGCAAAACCCATACAAGATAAGGTGGGGATTTCAACACCCTTCCTTAGCGCAAAAATCACCTCCCTACTCACACAACCCAAGCCCTAATAAAAATTAATAGACGTTGGCCCCTAGGAACATCTTGGACTCATTAAGAGATTGGCCGAAGGTGGAACTTATTTAATCTTACTCTTGTGAAACCGGTGTCAAAGGTTGGGGATTAAGAGATTACGCCTCGAAGATACCGTGGTTTGGCGTAATTAAGGCTCGTTCTTTACGCACGGATACCTCCCACCGTATTTTACCCTTACCAGGCCGATTAGCTTGTGGTCAGATTCAAGCAATAACCTCCCCCGAATAATCGACCAGTTAGGAGTCGCTAGGTCTAGGTCAACCTTAGTATAGGCTTTGTTTTGATTTTATTTTATTTTTTTTGTTGTTTGCTTTTCTTTTTTGTTTGTGATTGTTTGTGAAATGGAATTCAACAATAATAATTCTTTCAATCCTATTATGAATCCATATTTCACACCACCCCATTTGTTTCGGATAATTTTAACCTGATTTTTTACAATATGAACCAACCAAATACACCGGGTTGGACTTATCCAAATCAATATAGCCCATACCCCCAATCTTATGGCTATAATTTCAAAAATATTTTTAACTCGTCACAGAGTCAATGGGGATTCATCTCTCCCGAGTCAAATTTTTCACCATCTTGTTCACAATTTTCACAATCTTCATTCCCAATTTGCTTCCTATACTCCTTTTCCTGAACCACGAATTGAAGAAAAATCTGAGTTAGAAAAGAGTATAGATGCCAACCTGTAAGAGGCCGAGAGACAATTTCAAAACAAATTGGCCTCCCCAATTCCACAATATTTTCAAGAGTCTTACTCAGTCCCACCTTGTGAAAATGATCAAACATCCACGGTGGAATTGACTAAGGAAATCTTGCGTGAGTCTGAGCCACAATCTCCAAACATGTTTGACTCACACTCTTCACAAATTTTCAAAACCAAGATTCCTACACTCCATTTCTAGAACATCTACTTGAAGAAATATCACATCTAAAAAAGAGTATAGAAATCTTGCAGGAGTCCACGTTACAATTTCAAAAAATTTCTATCCTGTCTATCAATAGGTTGGAAACACAATTAAGTCAATTGGTTAGCATTTATAGGAATGAGAAAACTCTATCTTATCAATCTTTGACCAATTCAGCTATCCCTAACTCTATTGATCTGACCCAATCATTTTGGAAACCAAGATTCAATTTCAGCACACCCATCTGAACTTGACCAAACTTTAAATGTTGAAAATCCCATCGATATTTTGGCAAGTTATCCTTTTCCTGAGATTGAACTTAAGCATGAATATGATCCTGAATCTCAACTTGGTAATTCAATTTCACTGCCTGATTGCATAATGACTGAGGTGTTTTTACCTGATTTCACGATTTTTCCTGAGTCAACATTGGATCCTGTGCCAATTCATCGTGAAATTGAATCGCCAATCTTTTATGATCAACAAATTGAACTTGACCAATTTCATACTTATGAAAGTCCCATTGACACATTGGCAAGTTCTCATTTGTATGAAATTGAACTTAATGAGGAATGTGACCTAGATTCTCAAATTTGTGATTCAGTTCAAATTCCTAAATCAATATTGACTCCTGTTTTGTTACCCAACTTGAGCAACATTTTAGAGTCAATTTTAGTTCCCATACCTGTTATTCTTGAACTTGAATCACCTATCTTAGAAAGTCACATTTCGTTGTGGGAAAATGAATGTGGATTAGAATTTCAACTTCTTGATTTGGACCCACTTCCTGAACCAATCTCGACTCTAGAATCTTCACTTGACTTAACGTCAAATTCCTGAGTCAGTAGTGTAATTAACCTAGAGGGAGGTGAATAGGTGATGGATAATCTTATGGTCAAATAATGCGGAATTAAAAACTTATTATGCTAATTAAAACTTATTAAACTAAACACCAAGTATAACACAAGAGTGTAGCCGAATTTCCCGTGAAAGGCTCTGGACTAACTCCTCAAGATTCCTCTAAATAAGAGTTGAGGTGCCGCGCTGGCTCTCTAGGTTGAATACAAGTGTTAGCAAACAATCCCCAGCATATAACAATTAAGCACACAATATATCAAGCATATAAAGATAAAGACAATATTAGCATGCAAGATATAAAGACAAGTAAGAGATAGAGAGAGCAATCGCAAACACGGGAGATTTGTTTCGAGGTTCGAGCACACTTGCTCTACGTCCCCGCCTTCAACACTATGAAGGATTTCCACTAAAAATGATCCCACCGGATCACTCAGTGCCGCAACACCTACAAGGCGAGTTCACACTTGAACTCCTTGGACTCTCTAGTCCCGTACATACCGCAAGCCCACTAGCTCGCCGAGGCCGCACCTCAAACACCGAGTTCACACACGAACTCGAAACACCGCGAACCCGCAAGTCCGCCTCCTCAGAGTACAAAGATGGAACTTTGGTGATCATAACATTTTGATCACCTAAAATCCTCTCACAACAAATAACCCTATAGGTAGATATAGCAATGGATAGCTCAAGTGTTTATGTGAGAAAACTATGATGGAAATGGTGGAGGAAAACTCAAGAAAATCACTTTGAAAACTCTTGATAAACTCTCCTTTTGAATGGAAGTATTTGGCTCTAAAATAAGTGGAGAAAACCTCTTAAAAGAGTTGGAAAAACTGGTGCAAAACCACTTGAAAAATCTTGTATAAAACAGCCCCCAAAAACCCCAATTTATAGTGCTAGAAAAACTAGCCGTTGGGAGCCAGGTTGGCTTGTCGGTCGACCGCCCGGTCGACCGCCAACGGTAAGATTTCTGACCGTTGGGGCGTCGGTCGACCGGCCCGGTCGACCGCTGCCTGGAACAGACAACAGAGTTCTCTGCCGGTCGACCGGCCCGGTCGACCGGGGCTTTCCAGAGAGCAGAAGCTCTCTGCGGTCGACCGGGTCGGTCGACCGGCCCTCCAGCCAAACTGGCGTGCACGTTCTGTGTACGTCGGTCGACCGACTCGGTCGACCGGTCCGGTCGACCGACAGAAGCCAGGTCAGGTCAATTTTGGGATTGAAAACTTGGTTTTTATTTCTTAAATAAATCCCATAAATTCACGAAAAATCTACAAAAATAGTTTCAATATTATACTTTGATAAACAAACATGTTTGAGTAAAATCAAGACATGTTACAAACATTTTGAACTATTTTTGTAACTTAGAAATTTTATCTAAAAACAAAAACTGTATTTTTCCAAAATTGGTTTTTCCAAAACTTCTCCAAATACAAAAACATGATTTTTTAAACACTTTGAAAGCATAGAGTGTATGGATATGATCCACTACACATACATGATAAAATATCTATGTTTTTGACAATAAGCACTAAACATGGTTTTGGTTAAGACATATATACTTTGAATTCCAAAAACCAAACCGGTATTTTTCCAAAATGAAAACTCTTTTGTATTTTTTCAAAATAAAAATTCTTTTATGAAAACTCATCTAAATCAAGAGTGTGTATGTATATGGTATACTTGAGCAATCCACCAACTACTCTATCCTTTACATTTTAACCTAAAACAAAATTTTATAAAAACAAACCTAGACACAAGTCTTTTTCTTGAAGTCTTCACTTGAAGTCTTCTCATCTTCCTGACTTGGTCCAAACTTAATCCAAAGAGCTAGACTCCTTTGAGTACTTGATGTGGTCTTCATGCATAAGCTCTTGAATCAAACTGTACTAGCTCCAAAACTTGATCTTAAATCCTTTGTTGAAGCTATACACCTACTAAGATCTTGATCATGAATCTAAAACTAATTAAACACAAGATCATTAGTACCATAACTACATGAGTTGATCATCATCAAAACTAGAGTTATGGGCCTCTGGGCCAACAGATTGCATATGGGCATGAGTTATGGCTTCTCTTCCATTGGACTAAGAACATGTGGCATAGCCTTCACGACTTTATCGGGAGATTGTGCTTGGCTAATAGCCGCTTGAAGGTTTAATGAATCTCTATTGGTTGACTACTCTTCAACTGGTGGTTGCTGATGTGTCTTCGCAGTCTTATTTGACCGATAAATTTTCATGTACGATCAGGGTCGATTCTCCATCTCTGCTCCCCCAAAGTAAGACTACGAGCTTGTAGAAGTCTTTTCATCCGCCTCCACGTCCTGATAGGTGGTTTGCCTGGGTAGATACACATGTTTTGAAATTGATTCCACCATGCCGCTATCCTTCCTTTAGGTTTATAAGCCACAAACTCGACATGATCTTTCAATAAGAATATAGTCCATGTGAAATAACTTATCAACTTCATCAATCCAAAGCAAGGTTAACTCAACATCATGAGTCAACATCATGAATCCCATAAAAAGAAGGATAGAATTAGAAAACTCATCAAGATTTGAATATCCTCCTCCTTGGTCACGAATAGAATTAGGTAATATGTTTCTCCTATTAAGGTTAGGAAACTCGCCTCTCCTATGAGGGTTAGGATTAGCAATCTCTTAGGCCTTCCATAGACCATCCTATCTTCTTTAAAATCACTGTACTGATAGATGGGTGATTTCTCCTCATAGAAAAATTCAGTAAATTGAGGATGTTGTAGATGATACATTGGTAGTGAATGATGTAGTGGTGGTCGATGAAGCCGTGGTTGATATGGTGATTAATACGATTGACGATCATGTCCACTTTGGTATGTACCATCAGCTAGACTTCGATCTCAATCCTGAGAGACATCCCTTTGATGGTGTTGCCTCTCCTCGTAGCACTACCTGATTACATATCAATTTTACATATTTATTATCACATTTTTATATTTATCTTTTATTGAACAATGCTATTTAATCCTCTTTTTGTTCAGTGATATGCATGCCTTTATAAATAAGAGGAGAATAAAGAAACCCAAAAGAGCCCAATTAATTTAGAGTTTAAAGCAATTCTAATTAAATTCGAAATTCTAAATTAATTGAGACTCAGACTGGACACCTTTTAATATTTTGATCATAACTTTTGCTATAAAAATTCAAATCCAATGAATCAAGATGCTACAAAAAGAGGAATTAAAGGTTTACAATTCTTGTGTAGATCACTGTATCTAATTCAGTAGTCTGATAAGTCATATTTAGCGATCAACACGCTAACTTGCTGCAGATCAATTCAGAATTGAATTCCCACATGAATTGGGATTGCATTAAAACTCTTAATGTGTATCTTATGGTAATTAGACCTGAGGCCTATTTAAAGAGCTGAAATATCTTATAATTTATATCTCCATCTCAGAGATCACATAGAATTTTCTTTAGTATTCTTTTTCTTCCGAATTTTTATAATTTCTAGGATTTTAGTTTGAGGGATTTGTAAAGAGACGAAAGAGTGATTGTAATTTGACAGTGACACATTCAATAAACAAGGTTCTTTTATTCTTCTTTCAATTTTATTATCTTCTTTATTTGCTTTCTTTTTATTCATGCAATTTTCTTATTTAAACACCATGCTTAGTTTAATTTCTATCATGTTTAACTAAATACAACTTCATGGTTTGCTAATCTTGAAAAATCACCTAGAGGGGGGGTGAATAGGTGATTATGCTAATCTAATGAACTCAATGCGGAATTTAAAAACTTAATGCAATACACTCAAGTGCAATCAACAAGTGATGCACACACAACCAAGCCAAGCAATTATGAATGCACAATATGAATAGTTGCAAGGCACAAAGTAAAGAGAGAGATAGAGAGAGAGTCAATGGAACAAGCGCAAACAATAAGATATGTTTCGAGGTTCGAGCACCCAGCTCTACATCCCCGCCTTTGACACACGAAGGATTTCTAATCCACTAGCTAGTCCACAAAGAACTCTCACAAGGAGTACCCAACTCCTCTCTTTACAACCACAACCTCCTCCTTGAGGCAAGCTCCAATCCAACAAAACAATCACCTCACAACTTGAGGGATTAGCACAAAGCAAACACAAGGATCACCTCACAACTTGAGGGATACAACCCAAATGCACAACTTCCTCAACACAATGAGGGCAAGGCACAAAGCAAAGATTGGGTTTTTAACTTGGTGGTCTAAACAACAACCACAAACAATCTCTTTTCCCACACAAAGATCCTATAGAATAAGAAAGTAGATGTTGCTCAAGTGTGGAGAAAACCAATGGAATGGAAATCAAAATCACAAAGAAAATCCTTGGGAAAAACTGAAACTAAGATATAGAAGTTGAATCAAAACTCTTTTTCCCAAAAACCTTTTCTTTGATATTCCAAACCCTAGCAAAAACACCAAATAGATTGTTCAATTTGAATCCAAAAACTTCTTTTGATTGCTGTGAAAACACCAGAGAGTAAGGAAAAATTCGCACAAAAAATCTTGGAGAAAACAGGCTATGAATGGGGTATTTATAGACCCCAGAAAAATATAGCCGTTAGCAGCAGAAAATGCCAAAAATGAACTGCCGGTCGACCGCTCCGGTCGACCGTCCAACGGTCAAATTCTACCCGTTGCCAGCTACCGGTCGACCGCCCCGGTCGACCCAAACAAACAGAGAGCTCTGCTCTCAGACCCGGTCGACCCTGACGGTCGACCGTCCCTGTGTCTGCCAAACGTGCACGATCTGTGCACGTCGGTCGACCGACCCGGTCGACTGACTTCATGCCAAGTCGACTTGGTCAGAAGACTAGTCGACTAGTTGAAGCCTGGAACAGAAAACTGGGTCAGAAACATGTTTAAAAATTCTTTATCTTTTCTAAAAATCACCAAAATTAGTTTTATCATTTTGCATTGATATATAAACATGTGGTAAAAAGTTTAGCTCAAATATCAATCAATATGAACTATTTTTGTATCTTACAATATTTTCTAAAAACTAAAAACTGTATTTTCTAAAACTTGGATTTTTGAGTAGAAAATACGTTTTGTCCAAAACTCATCTAAATACAAAAACATGATATTTAAACATTTGAAGCATGATGCATATGGATAGAAATCCAATATTCATGAAACAAATATATATCCATGTTTTTGTCATTAATTCTAAAATTAAGTTTTGTTAAAATACAAAACCTAAAACACATGAATAGGTATATCAAAGTAAGTTTGTCTAAGTAGTTGAAGCATGCATGTATATAGAACAAATCATATATACATTAAACCATGTAAACTTGTTTTGATCTATCTATTCATGAAAACCAAGATCGGTTAAACCTAAAACCGAAAAACCGAAAACCAATATTCAAAACATGAAACGTGTGTGTTGTGAACTTGAGCATTATCATACTATTCTAATCTTTACAATTTGGATCTAAACACAAAACTAAACTATGGTACTGATGTCTTCTTGTAGAGCGCAATCTCCAAGCCGACTCGATCCAAAAACTCCTTGATCCACCGAGCAAGTGCTATATGTGATCTTTGACGCTCGGGCTCTAGAATCAACATGTGAAAGCTTCCAAATCATCTTGTTGAAGCTAATCACCTACTAATAACTTGATTAATGATCTAAAACTAAAATCACAAGATTATTAGTACACATAACTACATGAGTTAATCATCATCAAAACTAGAGTGGAAGGCCTCTGGGTCAACAATCTCCCCTTTTTGATGATGACAAAACTCATGGAGTTATATATGCATGGATTAATGTTAAGCTTCAAAGAAGCTCTCCCTTAACTCATGCATAACCAAATAAACATAATGAATATGCAATGAAGGCTCTTAAACATGAATGCATAGAAATGCATAAACAATAAAAGGTTCTAGATACCAATGAAATGTTTAAAATAAAACATGCTCTAGAAACCAATTACAAAACATGCCCTAGATATCAATTAAAATTAAACTAAATTAAACTTAATATATGCAAAACATAAACATGCATATATAAACCAAAATACTTCTCCCCCTTTTTGTCAATCATCAACAAAGGGGTACAAACCAAAACAAAACAAAATCTTCTTCTCTTTTTAATATAAAGAATCAACCTTCGATGAGGGGTAAAAATAAAACCAAATCAACAAATCTTTCTCCCCCTTTTTGTTCGAAATAAAAGGTTGAAAACAAGAAAAACAATATTCTCCCCCTTTTTGGTCTAAAACAAAAACAAAGTCAATTAGGGGTGACAATCAATTAAGGTACCAATTGAAAATATGTCAAGGGATAGCATCTTGATACCAATAGAAGGAAACAAACAAAAAAAATATTGATACCAATTTTAAACAAAACACATGAGAATCTTGATACCAATTGAAATTAAACATAATAAATTTTGAATGTCTAAACACAAAAATTTTGATATCAATTGTAAATATTTTCATTTTGAACATATGATACCAAATTTGAATTTTCAATCATAAAGTATGTGAGTACAAATACCAATTGAAAGACAAAATCAAATTTTCTCCCCCTTTATGAAATACCAACTAAAATAATGCATAGGCTTGATACCAATTTAAAAGTAATCAATTGAAACAAAGTTAAAGCTCAAGCACTAGCATAAACAAGATTTTGTGCTTAAATATATAAGGATATAATAAGCACAAATAAAACATATATATGTATGAAAAATAGATACCAATAGAAATTGATATTCTTGGAATGAAAGCATACCTACATACAAAATTTATATGAGTATACAAGAAATGTCAAGATTGATACCAATTGAAAGAATTCAATGATACCAATTGAAATAACAATAAGATCAAATGTATATCTCATATAACTACCTCCCAATTATGGTTCAAGTTTTAAATGATTTTCATTTTAAAGCATTCATGAACATGATCTCCCATCCATCCTCCCATAGAAGGTAGGGGTTTTCAAAAATAAATTTGGAAATGTAGTATGTTTGAAAATCTCTACCATAGTGAAGAATATGAACTAGTTATAGGAAAAACTTTTAAAATTAGTACGAAATCCTTCAAGTAAGGAATAAAACAAAATTGTTTTTCATGAAACACATGTAAATCATATGATCACTAAACACTCAAAGTCCATAAAGCTCATATCAAATTCTCATGAAAACAAATCATGAGTAAACTAATAAAGTGAGTGTACAAGTATAATGTGACACATATCAACATGAAAATATTCAATTAGGCTCATATGAAATTCCTTGAAAACATAAAATTCATCTAAGATGTGAAATCACCAATTGAAATCATCTTAAAGACATGAAATTCATAATAAATGTGAAATCACCTAGCAAACATGAAATTCATCCAAACGATTTAAACTTCAAGGCATATGTATGTCATGTTCGAACTAAAGTATACATACATATCCTAAACACAATGAGACCACAAAAGTATATGCATGAAGGCACGTGGCTCAAGGATGTATATGTATAAATGATAGTTTGGACAAGATGGATATATACATGAAGTTAAAACAAAAAAAATGATGAATACATGTCAAATGTAAGAATCATCAAAACTAGACTATACTAGTACATCAAGTGAATACAAATGAGCGTTCAAGCACAAACATATATAAAGGTCTATTTGTAGCTCACTAGTTGTACAAATATAAATCCTAGTCTTAATGAAAACTTATCATTCAAGCAAGTAGTCAAAACATGAAGCATAAAACGGGAATCATAACCCAACATGATAAACATAATAATCAAAACATGAATTATTAAAACAAAAGGTTATAGTCAACCATATGATTAGCATGACAAAGACATGTGCATTAGATCTATGATTAACATGATAGCTAATACATAAAGAGAACACAAAATATGGGTCCATACTAAACATGGGTGTCTCAACAACTGATCATGTAAAGCATAAGTCTAATAAACATGACAAATATCATACTAATCATGAAACAATAAAACATGATTCAACAAAACAAAAATCATAAACATCCACATGATCATTATGTATATGCATGTGCATTAGATCTAGTGCATACATATTAGTTTAAATAAGGTGAGAACACTAAATGTAGATCCATATAAACCATGGGTGTCTCAAGTAACTAAACATGTATAACACTAATTTAATCAACATGACATAAGCATAATGAACAATAAACCATGACATGCTATAAATTGATGAACATGAAAAACATGCATAATAAAAACGGGAGTTAGAGAATGATACCAAAACCGATGAAGGTGCATCTCTAGTTCTCCAAACCACGGTGGTCCTCCCACCAAATCCCCTTGAGAGTGAAGCATCCAAATGGTTCTCTTTTAAGCTTAGAACGCATCCACCTCAAGGAACCAATACTCTCACGTGATGCGAGAGCTCCCACCTACATCAAAAAGCATAGAGGTGGTCTTTGGTACCCATTTCCTTTTGGGTCCACGGGGGTTAGTATCTTTTCTAACCCAAATAAGATTAGTTGCTAAATTTTCATGATAAACACGATCATAACAAAATCTAGCAAGGTGACCTTTTCGACCACAATGTGTACATGTGTACACATGAGCATACATGTAATGGTGGTGACCGTGGTAAGCATGTGTATGCCGTGGAGGGTGTACATGTAAAGATGGAACTTGTTTCTTGCGAACCAAGGTTTCCAAGCGTGTATGATTCAAAGTACATTGGCTCAAAGTGGAGCCCAAACATTCAACACTTTTCTTCAAAATATTTATATCTTTTTCAATACTTGAAGATAAAGTGGAGCATGCAATAGGTGTGCAAGAAGAAGAAGAAGCTATAGTCGCATGGCACACATGAGAATCAATATCAATTTTTAAAGATTCATTTTTCTTTAAAACTAAATCCAATTCTTTTGTAATTGAATCAATTTTATTTTTCAAAACAAGGTTATCTTTTAAAACAAAATCCAATTTAGAAGATAAAACCTCATTGTTTTTCACAACATCATTACAATCATTTTTGTTTTCAAAATCTCAATCTCATCAAGGGCAAGGTCTAGTTGAGTTCTTAATGAGTCACGTTCACTAGTGATCTCTTCCTTTTCTTTCAAAACCAATTCAAAATTAGAACACAAATCTTTTAATTCATTTTTCAAAACAAGGTTGTCCTCTTTCAAAAGATTGTGTTTTTCCAAGAGATTTTCAAGCTTTTGAGCAAGTTCCAAATTTAAAAATTGAACTTCCAAACATCCATAGCAATAGGAACTAGAGCTATCATCTAATTGAGTATCCGATTGTACCTCAAGGGAGTTATTCCCTTAGACCATGAGGCAATGCTCTTCGGACTTTTCTCTCTTAGATCTCCTCAACTTGTTGATAATCCTTGGAAGCTCGGGAGAAGTCAAGATGCTCCAAACTGCAAAAGCCGAATCATAGTGATCAAAAACATGTAATAAATTTTCATTGAGAGATGCTCTAAGTGCCCTAAGTGCTAATGCATTAGCCTTTTTATACTTGCTACTATTAGGGAATGATTCTTGAGTGGAGGCTTGATAAACTAGATGTCCTAAGCTTTTTAAATGTCTACTCATATTGGCCTTCCAAGCATCAAGTCTAATATGGTCAAATATAGGAGAGCTATCCATGAGAGCAAACTAAATGAGTGCAAATGAACAATGCAAATGAAGATTAGCAAACTAAGATCTCACTCCTAGGTGGTTAAACCTAAATATCAGGAGCGTAGGCTCTGATACCAATTGAAAAATCACCTAGAGGGAGGTGAATAGGTGATTATGCTAATCTAATGAACTCAATGCGGAATTTAAAAACTTAATGCAATACACTCAAGTGCAATCAACAAGTGATGCACACACAACCAAGCCAAGCAATTATGAATGCACAATATGAATACTTGCAAGGCACAAAGTAAAGAGAAAGATAGAGAGAGTCAATGGATCAAGCGCAAACAACAAGATATGTTTTGGGGTTCGAGCACCCAGCTCTACATCCCCGCCTTCGACACACGAAGGATTTCTAATCCACTAGCTAGTCCACAAAGAACTCTCACAAGGAGTACCCAACTCCTCTCTTTACAACCACAACCTCCTCCTTGAGGCAAGCTCCAATCCAACAAAACAATCACCTCACAACTTGAGGGATTAGCACAAAGCAAACACAAGGATCACCTCACAACTTGAGGGATACAACCCAAATGCACAACTTCCTCAACACAATGAGGGCAAGGCACAAAGCAAAGATTGGGTTTTTAACTTGGTGGTCTAAACAACAACCACAAACAATCTCTTTCTCCCACACAAAGATCCTATAGAATAAGAAAGTAGATGTTGCTCAAGTGTGGAGAAAACCAATGGAATGGAAATCAAAATCACAAAGAAAATCCTTGGGAAAAACTGAAACTAAGATATAGAAGTTGAATCAAAACTTTTTTTCCCAAAAACCTTTTCTTTGATATTCCAAACCCTAGCAAAAACACCAAATAGATTGTTCAATTTGAATCCAAAAACTTCTTTTGATTGCTGTGAAAACACCAGAGAGTAAGAAAAAATTCGCACAAAAAATCTTGGAGAAAACAGGCTATGAATGGGGTATTTATAGACCCCAAAAAAAATATAGCCGTTAGCAGTAGAAATGCCAAAAATGAACTGCCGGTCGACCGCTCCGGTCGACCGTCCAACGGTCAAATTCTGCCCGTTGCCAGCTACCGGTCGACCGCCCCGGTCGACCCGAACAAACAGAGAGCTCTGCTCTCAGACCCGGTCGACCCTGACGGTCGACCGTCCCTGTGTCTGCCAAACGTGCACAGATCTGTGCACGTCGGTCGACCGACCCGGTCGACCGACTTCATGCCAAGTCGACTTGGTCAGAAGACTAGTCGACTGGTTGAAGCCTGGAACAGAAAACTGGGTCAGAAACATGTTTAAAAATTTTTTTATCTTTTCTAAAAATCGCCAAAAATAGTTTTATCATTTTGTATTGATATACAAACATGTGGTAAAAAGTTTAGATCAAATATCAATCAATATGAACTATTTTTGTATCTTACAATATTTTCTAAAAACCAAAAACTGTATTTTCTAAAACTTGGATTTTTGAGTAGAAAATACGTTTTGTCCAAAACTCATCTAAATACAAAAACATGATATTTAAACATTTTGAAGCATGATGCATATGGATAGAAATCCAATATTCATGAAACAAATATATATCCATGTTTTTGTCATTAATTCCAAAAATAAGTTTTGTTAAAATACAAAACCTAAAACACATGAATAGGTATATCAAAGTAAGTTTGTCTAAGTAGTTGAAGCATGCATGTATATAGAACAAATCATATATACATTAAACCATGTAAACTTATTTTGATCTATCTATTCATGAAAACCAAGATCGGTTAAACCTAAAACCGAAAAAACCGAAAACCAATATTCAAAACATGAAACGTGTGTGTTATGAACTTGAGAATTATCATACTATTCTAATCTTTACAATTTGAATCTAAACACAAAACTAAACTATGGTACCGATGTCTTCCTGTAGAGCGCAATCTCCAAGCCGACTCGATCCAAAAACTCCTTGATCCACCGAGCAAGTGCTATATGTGATCTTTGACGCTCGGGCTCTAGAATCAACATGTGAAAGCTTCCAAATCATCTTGTTGAAGCTAATCACCTACTAATAACTTGATTAATGATCTGAAACTAAAATCACAAGATTATTAGTACACATAACTACATGAGTTAATCATCATCAAAATTAGAGTGGAAGGCCTCTGGGCCAACAAATCTCTCCACTATTACTTCTACTTCTATGATTGATTAAACTAATTGAATATCATGCATGCATAAAACCTAGAAATAGGTAAACTTCTTGAAGACTTATTATGTTAAAAAGTTAACTTGAATATTGTTAATACTAGTTAATAGCTTTGCTTTATTTATACTTAGATAGCTTTGATAGCTTAATATTAAATCTAAACAATTTTTCTTGGGCTATGCTTAGAAAGCTTTGATAATCTAATGTTAAACTTTGGCTAGTGTGTTTCAATTAGGATAGCTTTTTATCTTATATATCATACTTGAAGTAGATTTTTCTATGAATACTTTTATGATTAAACATAAGCTTTAATCTTTATAGACTAGTAAGTTAGTGGTGGTAGATGATTAGTGAACTATGATCTTTTCTCATAATCAAAATAAAATCGATCTTTCATTTCAACCAAAATCTTTCTTCTAAGAACAATACTGTGTTGAAATATTTTCATCACATCTCTCCCTGAGGATTGACCGTATACCACTGCTGCTATGTTTAATTGCAAGAATTCAGAGTCCATTACCAATCAGATAAATACTTTCCTAAACTCTGTATTTTTGTCAATCAAATTTTGGCACCGTTGCCGTGGAGGGAACAATACAATTTATTCTTTTAACTAATTATTTTCTATATTTCTATGTGCAGGAGTGGAGACCAAGAAACTTATTGCAGAAAGGCACATAAAATTAACTTTGGGACTTTGCCTTCAAAGCAGAGCCCATAACTCCTCAAACAAGCTGTGCAACGCGGCAATAGCCTTGCAAACGCGACTATTTGAAGAGCACTACTGACAATTTTCTGCAAAGCTGCTTCAAATTTCAAAAGTCATCTTCTGTAATTGTTAGTTTACATGTTTGACTATTCTGCACCCTACTAATAACTCAACATTAGTTGATTGGTTGTTTAACCTAAAAAATAGTTTAGACTCTTATAACTTCGGGCACGTGTCTATTTCTATTTCACTTACATTACTGTTGAAGAGTGTTGGGAACAAGGTACATTCACATTGCATTTAGATTAGGAAGCACTTTTGGTTAATTTACAATTGCTTTGACTGCATTCTTATTTATCTACTTACACACGTGCACCTAAAATGACTTAAGGGCAAAACTCGTAAACAATATAAGATGAGAAAGTCATTACTTTTCTTGGCCTACGAACTCATCCATTACACTCACAACTCAATCCTAACCTAAAATCTGAATAGGCCCTAGGACAACTCGGACTCACTAGGAGATTGACCTAAGGAGAAAGTTGCTAGAATTTAACTCTTGCAAAATCAGTGACTACGGTAGGTGATTGAGAGGTGTAACCTCGAAGGTTGGTTGTTTGGCCAAATTAGGCTCGTCAATTTTGCGCGGATACCGCCTACCAATTTTGTCACCTACCTGGCCGATTAACTTGTGATCAAATTGCTGCAATATACGTCCCGTGGATAGTCTACAGTTGTCGTCTAGGTCTAAGTCTACCCTAGAATAGGCTTGGATGATTTTTTTTCTTTTGAATGGTGATATTATTTTTATTGATTTGCATGCAAATGTGGCCAATAAACCCAATTACATCTAAGTTAACAAAAAAAAATTCCTTTTCACATGGCCTATCCACATTCATTTGCTTACAATCCATTATATAGGCCAGACCCTTCTTTCCATCTACCAACCTCTCTTCTGAGATTTCATGATTACATCTAATCCACTATCCCATCCTTTACGTCTTATCTCATATTTGGTGCCATCACTGTCATAACTTATCTCATCCTTTGAAATAGTGTCTTTCGATAGGGTATTCATTAGGACTAGATTCAAATCAACTCCACACATTTCAAGGATCTACGAGTAAATCCTAGCCATCAAATTTCGAATTGGGGTATTGGAATTATTCTGATTCTTCATGAGACCAATCACATGCTAATTCTTAATTCAATTGGTCTCCTATGGATCCATCATCCCCTTAATTTGAGTTAGCTAGTGAGCAAGAGAAGGATCATTTTCTACTCAACTTGTTCTTGATCCAAAGCTGACTCGACCCATGTCAAATCAAGAGCACATTAATTTTGATAAAATACACAAAGTCCAAACTGCCAGACACATGTTAATTCAAGAGCACATCAATATGTCTACTCATTCCATTAAGAGCACCCAATATGTTCCTGGGCCAAAATCTTCAATTTTAGAGCACATTCATTTTCATGAAGTAAAAAAATTCTTCACTTTTGAGAAGACTATTGAGAAAGTATGCATACTTGATGACTATCCTCTGTATCTGGATAAAGTGATTAGAGATCTCTTTGGCTACATGTATAGCTCATGTGGAGCAAGTTGAATCATATTTTGAGAATGAATGTGATGATGATGAACTTTTACTTCAAGATACACATGAGGATGAAGTTACTAAAGTTTGTGAAAAGATATCTGTTGAGAAGCAAAATATTTCATCCAACCAATGTGAGGAAATAAGCACACTAAACATAGTTATGAGAATGTATGTATGGATGATGAGCCATTGTTTTGTTCGGAAGGATTAATTATACTGAAAAGAGGTTTAGAGTAAACCGTTGGTTGCCGTGTACCGATGATCAAGAACTTCGAATGTTTATGCAGGTTTACTTTGCTCCTTCTGAATCACCGTTCGTAGCATAAGATAGGACGGGTCGTATCCGCAGGGAGGGTTAGCGATAGAAGCATTCAAGGTTTGTATTGAAATCTTTGTGAAGAAAAACGAAGGTTCTTCTTTGTTTTAAAAAATGAAAAATAAAACGATGTGGAAGGTGAGTGGAAAATCTTTAGGTGTTGTGTAAAAGAAAAGAAGAAACGAGAATAAAGACGGAAGGAAAACGAAAGTATTTGAAAAGAAGAAGTTTTCAAAAGAGAGACTGTTAAGAATGATATAAAAAGAAGCCATGACTAACTAACATTTTAATTTACTAACTTAATACTCTCATTGGGTGATGCATGCCTCATATTGAATCATCGGCAATGGTATGCCTTGCTTTGCCAAGTTCTTGTTTTGTCCCATGTCAAAGGTGTTTCTCATCTAGGCTAGTTACCTCCTTGAATCATTGGCTCCCTAAGTAGATTTTCATTAGTGGAACAAGGATAGTCACTTTTAACGATGCTAAAAAACATACAAGATTCATTAGTCCATCAAAGCTATAATAAAGCGAGCATGAAATAAGAACTTGTAATGTAGTCATTTGCATAGTGAAGTGTTCCATCTTCATGTTCCATCACGGCACTTGTTCTAAAGACAAGGCTCTAAGTGAGGCTCACATGAGTCATATGGAGGGAGAACATAACATTTACAAGGAATAAAAAATAACTCATCTTCATTAGAGGAAAAATAGACTTGTAGATGGCAAGACTTAAAAGAAGAAAGTATCCAATGAATCATATAAGTTAGCAATCACCCAAGAGTTAGTAGTTAGTAAAATTAAAAGTTAGTTAGTCATGTTAATAAATTAGCTAGACATAGAAATAAAGAACAAGAAACAGTTCATTGTAGAAGTGAAATAGAAGAAAGTAAAAGCTTAAAGAAAAATAATGCACTAGAACAAGAGAAGATGAAGATTGAAAGCTCGATCCTGCATTGCGTGTCACCATCTCCAATTACAAAGATTTGCTCACTCTCACTCTCTCTTTTCTGGATTCTAGAAGGAGAAAAAGAAAATTACATAAGAGACTAAAAGAAAACCTAGAGAAACCCTAACAATTTCCTTATAAACAATGCTCTTTTCTCCTCCCCAATTACAGAAGCCCTAGGGGTCTATTTATAGTGTTCATGAGAGGAGGCCATCCCACCTCAGCTCCAGATCAAACGCTACAGTAACGGCCAGAAGATTGTCGCGGTTCCGCGGCAAGTGCCGCGTTTCCTCGCCGTTTCTTGGCCGCTGCGCTAGCAGATTTTTATGCCTTTCTGTTGTATCACGTATCCCCAGTTGGATCTTGTAGAAACTGAGAATACGCTTTGGATCTGTTCAGACTTGGGCTTTTCTCTTGTGGGCTTCTAAATGTTTCTTTAATTCCACAAAAATCACAATTGTTGGGCCTCCTTCTCCATTAAACATTGGACCTGAAAAAAGAGAGAAAAAAGCAGTAAAAATCAAATATTTATTTAGATAAAGTATAGCATGGTGGTAGAAAATGATGCATAAATGACTCTAATCACACCCCCATACCTAGCTTTTGCTCGTCCCTGAGCAAAATAAGCAAGAGAAAAATCCTAACTAAATTATTACACCACTTTCGTAGGTGACACGATTGCACTGAGCTCGTGCAACAAGCCGTTAAACCTCTAGGTTACCCTAGAGGAGGAGTGTTGTCTCCTGAGGGTTTTCAGCGCATTACACCCACAAAATCCCAAAGAAAAAGGAAAATGTTAGTGGAAAAGAGAAACATTTTATTATGATCCATTTCCTTCAAGAATTTCGGTGATCTATCGGTTTAGGGTTATTCTAAACTTTTCCTTCTTTTTTATAAGTTTCCATTTGAAATATTGTTTTCAACTTAGGTTAAGTTTCTAAGAATAGAGAGAAAAACTAGATTTTGTATCAGGCCTAACACATATACATATGTATGAGGGATGTTTCTTAGACTTTAGTTCATTTGTTCATATATATATATATATATATATATATATATATATATATATATATATATATATATATATATATTAGATATATTCTTTTTTTATGTTATTTTATATATTATATATTTACATTTTCTTAGCTTCATTAGGCTTTCTAATTTACCCGTGTAGCGAGCCTTTTACCAATGACTCCCAGACCAGATGTCTTAAGGGCACCAGATGAAGATACATCCCTAAGGTTCAAGGTCTCGAGTAAACTAGGCCATGAATGCTAAGGACTCAACCACTTTTAGGCGTGACTGGTCATGCTTCTTAAGGTACAACCAACCAGCTTAATTAGTGATCAAGTTTTATTTTTGATTTTTTTCTTTATACATACATATATATATATATATATATATATATATATATATATATATATATATATATATATATATATATATATATATATATATATATATATATATATATATATATATATATATATATATGTAAACAAAGTCACTAAGTCCTTGATTAATCCCTCAACCTACAAATGTATATAGTGCTTAAAAAAAAATTCAAAATCTAGCTATCTTTCCTTTTCTTTTCTTTCTTAACCTAAAGACCTAACAAAATTTCTTATTTCGACTTATTTTAAGAAATCTTAGCTTAGAATTTCCTAAATACCTAAGATCAAGTTAAATCTTTTCAGAAAATGGATCAAAATTTTTTTTCTTTTTCTTATAAGAAAAGAGAAACCTAGAATAAGTCTAGAAAAATTATATGTTAGTATCTACCCCCTCATACCTATCCCATGCATTGTCCTCAATATATGAATTAATGCATAGATGCATGAAAAAGAAGACAGGGAAGGAACATACTACCTTAAGGTGGTGGTTCCGGTGGTGGTCTGATTGGTCCACGAAATATGGCCCAATCGACTTTGCATGGAGTTCAGAGGAACCCACCAGAAATCTCTCTAATATAACCCACTAAAATGATGTATACATGAATGATTTTTATTAAATATTTGACCCATCTAATTTTCAAATTCCATAATTGATTTCAGAGTCAATTTTGTCAACCGCCTTGTCCTAAAATGGAGTGTGAAAAGATAGAATGATTGACTTGGACTTAGGAAGTACGGGAACTAATACCGACTCAGGAAAGTGACTTAAGTCAAGTAAAGGTTCAGGAGTCGAGATTGGTTCGGGAAGTGGGTCCAAATCAAGAAGTTGAAACTCAAGTTCACGTTCATTTTCCCACAATGGAATGTGACTTAATATTAGTGATTCCAGTTCAAGAATGACATGTGTGAAAATCAAAACTGACTCTAAAATATTACTCAAATCGGGTAACAAAACATGAGTCAATATTGATTTGGGAATTTGAACTGGATCACAAATTTGAGAATTTAGGTCACATTTCTCATTGAGTTTAAATTCATAAAAATGAGAACTTGCCAATTTGTCAATGTGACTTTCAAAAGTGTGAAATTGGTCAAGTTCAATATGATGATCATCAAAGATGGGTGATTCAATTTCATTATGAATTGGCACAGGATCCAATGTTGACTCGGGAAAAAGTTTAAAATCAGGTGAAGACACCGGAGTCATTATTGAATCAGGAAGTAGAATTGAATCACTAAGTTGAGGTTCATGATCATATTCATTCTCAAGTTCAATTTCAGGAAAGGGATAACTTGCCAAACTGTCAATGTCATTTTTAAAATTTGGAGTTTGGGCAAGTTCTAATGATTGTTCTGAAATAGAACCTTGTTTTCCAAAACAACATGACTCTTCAGCTCTAACAGAATGGTTAACAACATCAGAACTGGCCAAACGGTGAGAACATAGAGTTTGGACCATCATATTTATGTCATGATTACGAGCGTTTTGAGCCTGAGTCATGGCTTCAAGCATCTTTTGATAGTTGATAATTTCATCGTTTTGTTGCGATTGGTCTTGAAAAGATGAAGTGTTGTTGTGAAATTGGTGGTAAAATTGTAAGTCCATCAGATTTTGTAATTGTTGTTTGGACTCACGCATACTCATTTTCAAAATTGATGGTTTTCTACTTTGGACTAGTGGAACTGAGTATGAATCTTGAAAATATTATGGACAAGGTGGATAAGGAGGACAAGTTGGTTGAAAATTGGACTCGGGGGAGGTGAATCCCCACTGACTCTGTGAAGAGTTGAAATTATTCTAGAAATTATGATTATAAGAGTGGGGGCATGGGTTATATTGATTCGGATAAGACCAATCCGACACACTATGTTGGTTAAAGTTATGAAATGTCGGGTTGGTAATATCAGAAAAAGAGATTGGTGTGTAATATGGATTACTATTAAAATTGAAAAAATTGTTATTATAAGCCATATCACACAATAAGATACAAAAAAGGGAAAAAACAAACAAATAAGCAGACAAATAAAAAGAAAAAAATTCTAAACTAAGTTAGGGTAGACCTATGACCTAGTCGACTCCTAACTGATTAGACTGTTCACGGGAGGTATAATGCAGACTTTGACCACAAGCTAATCAGCCAGGACAGGGCAAGATTGGTGGGAGATTATCCGTTAAAGATGTTCCTTAAGTAACCACCAGTCTTCGGGCTTTCGGCCCTTAATCCCCTTCCTAGACACTGATTTGACAAAAGTCAAATTCCAACATCTTTCCCCCTCAGGATAATCTCCTAATTGAGTCTGAGATGTCCCTAGGGCCAACATCTACTCATTTTTAGTTAGGCTTGGGATTGTGAGTGCTTGGAATCTGATTTTTGGGCCAAGGAAGGGTGGTTAAATCCCCACCTTATCTTGTTATTGGGTGGTGCCCTTAAGATCAGTTTGTGCAAGTATACAAGATTGCAAACAAGATTCACTCAAAGCGATGTAAATCAACCAAGAGATGAGTCCTATTCTAAATGCAATGAGAACGTACCTTGCTCCAGTACTCTTCAACAGTAAAGTAAATTAATTGAAAAGACACGTGCCTAAAATGCAAACGTCTAATTAATTTTTTTAACTTTTCAACAAGTGTTTTACTGTTTGTTTATTAGGAGGCTCCTGGTGATGGCATATAAGAAATAAAGTTTGCAGAAAACTATAATTGCTGCAAAGCAAGCAGCCCTGAAAAAAGCCAGTCAGTAGTGAACTTCTTTTTGCCGCGGATCCGTGACCAGAGCCTCGAAAACGCGACAATCCAGAGGTGCTTGGTCTCTGCTTTCTAGTACAGAGGCCCAAGACCACTTATATGTTACTGCAATTTTTTTCCTGCTTTCCCTTACCTGTAATCTGCAGCAGAGAAGAAAAATTCGTTTCAGTTCCAAAAATTCAATAAAAATCGTTACCCTCCCTGGCAACGGCGTCAAAAATTTGTTCGAAAGGATTAATTGTACTGAAAAGAGGTTTAGAGTAAACCGTTGGTTGCCGTGTACCGATGATCAAGAACTTCGAATGTTTATGTAGGTTTACTTTGCTCCTTCCGAATCACCGTTCGTAGCATAAGCTAGGACGGGTCTTATCTGCAGGGAGGGTTAGCGATAGAAGTATTCAAGGTTTGTATTAAAATCTTTGTGAAGAAAAATGAAGGTTCTTCTTTTTTTAAAAAAATGGAAAATAAAACGATGTGGAAGGTGAGTGGAAAATCTTTGGGTGTTGTGTAAAAGAAAAGAAGAAATGAGAATAAAGACGGAAGGAAAACGGAAGTATTTGAAAAGAAGAAGTTTTCAGAAGAGAGATTGTTAAGAATGATATAAAAAGAAGCCATGACTAACTAACATTTTAATTTACTAACTTACTACTCTCATTGGGTGATGCATGCCTCATATTGAATCATCGACAATGGTATGTCTTGCTTTGCCAAGTTCTTGTGTTGTCTCATGTCAAAAGTGTTTCTCATCTAGGCTAGTTGCCTCCTTGAATCATTGGCTCCCTAAGTAGATTTTCATTAGTGGAACAAGGATAGTTACTTTTAATGATGCTAAGAAACATATAAGATTCATTAGTCCATCAAAGCTATAATAAAGCGAGCATGAAATAAGAACTTGTAATGTAGTCATTTGCATAGTGAAGTGCTCCATCTTCATGTTCCATCACGGCACTTGTTCTAAAGACAAGGCTCTAAGTGAGGCTCACATGAGTCATATGGAGGGAGAACATAGCATTTACAAGGAATAAAAAACAAATCATCTTCATTAGAGGTAAAATAGACTTGTAGATGGCAAGACTTAAAAGAAGAAAGTATCCAATGAATCATATAAGTTAGCAATCACCCAAGAGTTAGTAGTTAGTAAAATTAAAAGTTAGTTAGTCGTGTTAATAAATTAGTTAGACATAGAAATAAAGAACAAGAAACAGTTCATTGTAGAAGTAAAATAGAAGAAAGTAAAAGCTTAAAGAAAAACAATGCACTAGAACAAGAGAAAATGAAGATTGAAAGCTCGATCCTTGTATTGCATTGTCACCGTCTCCAATTACAAAGATATGCTCACTCTCACTCTCTCTTTTCTGGATTCTAGAAGGAGAAAAAGAAAATTACATAAGAGACTAAAAGAAAACCTAGAGAAACCCTAACAATTTCCTTATAAACAATGCTCTTTTCTCCTCCCCGATTACAGAGGCCCTAGGGGTCTATTTATAGTGTTCATGAGAGGAGGTTATCCCACCTCAGCTCCGGATCAAACACTGCAGTAACGGCCAGAAGATTGCTGCGGTTCCGCGGCTATTTCTTGGCCGCTGTGCTAGCAGATTTTTATGCCTTTCTGTTGTATCTCGTATCCCCAGTTGGATCTTGTAGAAACTGAGAATACGCTTTGGATCTATTCAGACTTGAGCTTTTCTCTTGTGGGCTTCTAAATGTTTCTTTAATTCCACAAAAATCACAATTGTTGGGCCTCCTTCTCCATTAAACATTGGATCTGAAAAAAGAGAGGAAAAAAGTAATAAAAATCAAATATTTATTCAGATAAAACATAGCATGGTGGTAGAAAATGATGCATAAATGACTCTAATCATGTTTCTTGATGAATTGTTTAAGGATGGTGCAATCATAGTGGTGAGAAAATTTGTGTTGATAATCTTAAATCTTGATTTATCTTTGAGAAAAGATAACTTGAATTGAGTATCTTCACTTTTTATGAACTAACCAATGATCGATATTTTGACAATGCCTTTCAAGAACTTTGAATTAATCAAAGCTTTGAAAACCTCTTCAAAGATAAACTTATGTGTTTGATGAATCAATTAGAGATACTTTGGTTAATTACTCACCTCCCGAGTAAATAGGTGATACAAGTTTGGAGGTGATGTTCGAAGATGAGCCAAAATTTTGAGGTATTCATGTTGTAGGCAATCTAATTGAGATGTGTGACAAAGATAATTTGTGAGGAGCAAAAATGAGAAGAAGAGTAGGAGGAGGTTGAGGAAGGTGAAAAACAAACTAGAGAGGTTGAAAATCAAGATAACAAAAAGATTGACCTCTGCAATTTCACCACTGAAGAGAATCCATTGGAATGATGGAAAGCGGTATCAAGGGAATAGACGTAGAAAGATCTAGGCATAGGGGAGACATGGGGTTGTGCATATTTGTTGTGTTTTAATTTACTTTGTATGTCTTTTTATTTTTCTTTTAGCTAGTCGAGTCAATTATAGTGAGTTTTTTTATGTACGTGGAGTCTTTTCTGTACCACTTTTATATTTTATTTCATGCACCTCTTTTATATTTTATTTCTTGCATATATGCATCCATTCATACATTGAGGACAATGCATGAGATAGGTATGGGGGAGAGTTTACTAACATACTAACATAAGTTTTTACTACCATGATTAAAAAAATACTTGTTTTCTTTTCTTTCTTGGTCTTTATATTCTTTGAGGAGTCTTTGGGTCTTTGAAAAAAAACAAAATAATTTTTTATTTTGCAAAAAGTATAATTAGTTTTTAAAGAATTCAGAATCTAACAAAGTTTGAAATTTTTATGGTAAGATTAATTTGAAAGAATCTATAATTTTTGACTTAGAAATAAATAAATTAAAAAATTAACACCATCTAGAATTTGTTGACATGAGTATGCCTCTTATATACACGTACACATAAGTTTTATACTTGTGATGATGATGATAGCTTAGCCTGCTTTGATTATATAGTATTAAAAAAAGAAAAAATATATATATGAAAAATAAACAAAATTAATTCTTGATTAGATAGGTGCTTTGACCTAAGCAAGCCTTAGTATTTACGCAAAAGATAATTAGGTAAGCTAGAAAAAATATATATAAATATAGTATATGTTTACCACATCTAATAATCAATCAGTTAGGTATTAGGGTCTCAACAAGTCTTGATATATATATATACAAAAGAAAATTAGATGAGTTATGTATATTAAAAAAAGAAGTGCTTAAATGCAACGAGTGGTAATACTTCGAACTTCTAAGAAAAATTGTATATATATTTAAAAAGGTGAAGTTTGAATCAAATATTCCCAATCTAAGACAATTTTCACTTACACAAAGATGCATAAGATTAGAAGACTTGGGAAGGATTGGTGTAAAATTTGAATTTAACTCTCTAAGAAAAGATGATTAGATTTCTTAATTTTATGATTGAACTTAAACTTGTTGGAAACTTATGAATTTAATTGCTAGTGACTACTTATTATGAAATAGCAAAAAAAAAAAAAAATCTTTTCTTTATTTTTCAGTTATTATTATTTTTTATTATCTTTTTTATCTTAGTCTTTTCTTGTCTATTATTTCTTTCATCGAATTTTATGGGTGCAATTTACTAAAAATCCTCACGAGATAAAATTCATCATCTAGGGATAACCTAGAGGTTTAATGGCTTGTTGCATGTGCTAAATGCAATCGTGATTTTTATGAAAGTGAGTTAGATTAAGCTAGTTGAGTTTTTTTTTTTTTGTTTTTGCTCAAGGGCGAGTAAAAAATAGGTGTGGGAGAGATTAGATATCAATTTTGAATATTTATTATTATATTTTTCATATTTATCTTTTATTAAATAGTGCTATATAATCTTCTTTTTGCTTAGTGATGTGCTAGTCTTTATAAATAAGAGAAGAGAATAAAGAAGCCCAAAAAGTTCTTTTTGCTTAGTGATGTACTGGTCTTTATAAATAAGAGAAGAGAATAAAGAAGCCCAAAAAGCTCAAAAGAGCCTCAGTGTTTAAAACAATTCTAATTAAATTCAGAATTTTAAATTATTTTAGATTCAGATTCAGACTAAATTAATTTAGATTCAGATTCAGATTGAACACCTTTTACTATTTTAATCATAACTATCGCTACAAAAATTCAAATCCAATGAATCAATAAATCAATATGCTAAAAAAGAGGACTTAAAGGGCTATAATTCTTATATAGACCACTATATCCAATTCAGTCGTCTGATAAGTCATATTTACATGCCGACTTGCTATAGATCAATTTAGAATTGAATTCCTACATGAATTGGGATTGAATTAAAACTCTTAATGTCTATCTTATTGTAATTGGATCTAATGCATATTTAGAGAGCTGAAATCTCTCATAATTCATATCTCCATCTCAGAGATCACAAATTAGGATTTTCTTTAGTATTCTTTTTCTTCTGAATTTTTATAATTTTTAGGATTTTAGTTTGAGGGATTTGTAAAGAGACGAAGGAGCGATGATAATTTGACGGTGACAGCTTCAATAAACAAGGTTCTTTTATTCTTCTTTCAATCTATTATCTTCTTTATTTGCTTTCTTTTTATTCATGCAATTTTCTTATTTAAACTTCATGCTTAGTTTAATATCTATCATGCTTAACTAAATACAACTTCATGGTTTGCTAATCTCTCCACCATTACTTCTACTTCTATGATTGCTTAAACTAATTGAATCCCATACTTGCTTAAAACCCTAAGACTAGGTAAATTTCTTGAAGACTGATGATGATAAACAATTAACTTGAATATTGTTAATACTAGTTAATAGTTTTGCTTATTTTATGCTTAGATAACTTTGATAACTTAATGTTAAATCTAAACAATTTTTCTTAGGTTATACTTAGAAAGTTTTGATAATCTAATGTTAAACTTTGGTTAGTGTGTTTCAATTAGAGATAACTTTTCAACTTATACATCTTGACGTAGAATTTTCTAGGAACACTTTTATGATTCAACATGAGGCTCAATCTTCATGAACTAGTAAGTTAGTGGTGGTAGATGATTAGTGAACTATGACATTTTCTCATAATCAAAATAAAACCAATCTTTCTTTTCAATCAAACTCTTTATTCTAAGAACAATACTGTGTCGAAACGTTTCCATCGCATCTCTCCCTGGGGATTAACCCGTATAGCCACTGCTACTACAGTTAAATTGTAAGAATTCAGAGTCCATCACCAATCAGAAACACTTTCCTAAACTCTGTGTTTTTGTCAATCAGAACCCATCCTAGCAGAAAGACCTTACAATTCATCGTCGTCTCCTGTCATCATCGAAAAGTAGTCGTAGCTCTGATACCGCTTGACCTGGGAGGGGAAGTGAAGAAAGCAAGCGACGTAGGCTTGATCTCATTCTAGCGCTGACGAACCCTAAAGAAGCCTTCAGGTAGGGGTAAATACTTGAATCCACTAGCAAGAATGGCCCGAATCCATGAGAAAATTTGAGGAAAAACTCAAAAGTTTATTGATAAAAGTTGAATAAAAGATTCATACAAAATAAGAGTACAAGAACCGTTTTATAGACTTACAAAAGAGTACTACTCCTATTTGAAAACTATAATCTATTCTTAAAAGAAAAGAAAAAGAGTTCTAATATATCTTGGTAATCTAAATTTAAAATAAAGAAATAGAAAATCAACTAGAATCTAAATCAGACCCAAAAATAAAATTCTAATCTTAATCAAACACCCTGATACGCAATAGACTTGTCGACGGGTGAAGAGAGCTGTCGAAGTTAAGAAAAAGCTGCAAACTCCAACTTTTGGGAAATCCTAGCGACAGCAAAAAGAAGGGCATGTCGACAGCTGAAATGGACTGTCGACAATTAAAGTGGACTATCGAGAGCTGACAACTCTATTGTTGTTCTGCTTCCTACATCAAGATATATATGAGAGGGAGATAAAAGGACATGAGTTACAAGCTCTTAATTTTAGACAAACCAAAAGGTAGGTGTTAGACGATTAATAGTGGGAATGGCATGGTGAGAGAAAACCAAAAGGAGGGGTTACATGTTAATGGTGGGAGGTGTAAGAACATCTATATTATTAATGATTATTTGCAACACACTGGAAAATCTGACACACCCACTAAATAATCTCTCTCTCTCTCTCTCTCTCTCTCTCTCTCTCTCTCTCTCTCTCTCGGTTAGATAATTGGATTCTTGCTTTTGAGAAAAAGGTTTTCCTATGGAAACATGGCATATGTCCGATTTCATGTAGAGCCTGTTTGGTTAACGGTGGAAGTGAGGAAGTAAGGAAGTGAGGAATTAGTAATAGTTCCCTTTAGAACTTGAGAATTGGTTAGTAAGTTTTCCGGTGTTTGGATGTTGTTAGGAAGTGTGATTTGGAAAATGTTATGTCTTTTCCGGTGTTTGGATGGTAATGTGAAAGTGAAAATGGAAAAGTTGACTACAAAGTTAACCGCAAAATAATATTAAAATAAAAATTAATTAAGAAAAATAAAAAATAGACTGTAATTAGAATGCAAGTGAGATTTACATCATCAAAAAATTAACTGTTTTGTGCTACAACTTATTATAAATGAGATTTACATGACCACAAAATTAACTATAGCACTTTGGAAGTGAGGAAATGGTTGTGTAAAAGAGAAAAGAGAGAAGGAAAAGGAGTTTTCTTATTTTCCTTTTCCGGTGTTTGGATAGATAGGGAAGTAAGCAATTATACTTCCTCATTTCCTTACTTCCGCCCACTTCCTTGCATCCAAACACCCCGCGAAACAAATCTAAGAAAGGTGGGCCCGTTCCGCTCTTCCAGCATAAAGAGGTGGTGGTTTACCTAAAACTAGCGACTTTCTTATCACAGATCACGTGCTTTCCCAACTACTCTCAAGTCTTCCATTTATTTTACTTTTTTTTCTAGAAACTTTGAAGTGTCAATTCACAAGATTAAAAATCATAATTGTAATGGAAATCTGGATTTGGTGAAATTTCAAGTAGTTGTTGAACCGTTTAGTTATAGTTATATTTTCTTCTTTCTGCTTTCAGGCAACCACTATGCGTTTTGGTTTATTCATTTTTCATTGATTCGTGTATATTCTTGTGTGGTCTTTGCTCCAGTGAACTCATGGTTTTACTGAAAATTAATCACATATCGACTTAAAAGTTTAAACGTTCTTTCACAAATTTTAATGAATAATAAAAAAACTAATAATAATCAATATATCATAACTAGCTCTCAATTATAACTAGTTATATATTATTGTCAGTTATGAAATATTAATAATATTATTGTGATAAAACTACTTTACTAGCTTTTATTGTTTAACTAGCAACAATAGACCTATTTAACATAATTATCAAATAATAATAAATCATGTATTTGTGCCACCAGCTACAAATTGTCCCAGGATAATCCTGGAGAGTTTTTTCTTATCTCTAGTCCTAATCCCTTAAGATTTTGAGGCCAACTTGAGTTCAAGTTGTTGGTTCTAGTGGAGTTTGGGAGTGTTTGAGCTCCAACTGAATAAATTGTTGTTATGCAGTTTGATGTTGTAATTAAATATTAGCTTCAAAATTTTTGAGAATTTATAATTGCTCATCCCCTTAGACACTTAGATTTAAAATAAAGATGGTACCTCACTTAAATACACATTCAAGCCATTTCTCTAGTCACAAGGAGAAGGGAAGATGGCAATATGTGTAAAACTACATAATATCTTGTGTTTGTTGAATCTATCTTGAAAAATAGAAAAGGACTTAAAGTGGTACCCAGTTCCACACTGAAGTATAATTAGATTTAAAATATTGTATTAGTAAAATTAGATGAATATAATTCTTAAAATTTTAGGAATTCAAGTTCCAACGTTCAACCTCAATAGAGATTGAACACAATTAAATTCTCTCTAAACTTCAATTCACACCCTTTCTCTCTTTAATCTCCCATTTTATTACACTTCTCCTTTCCCTTTTTGCTGCTTCAACACTTCTGCAACACTTGCAATCTAAGCCTCTTTTAAAACCTCCATCATTGCACTCTCGTCATTGCCTTGTTTGTTTTCATTGCAGTTCCACCACCACTATCCATTTTTGCACTACCATCATCTTTGCTCCTTTGTTGATCATTCTCCTCTCTCCCCCTTCTCTCTCTCCATGTGTGTGTGTGTTTGTGCTTCTGTGTGTGTATCCTATGCATAAAGGTTAAGGATCTCTCTACCCTTGTGTGTGCCTGTGTATTTTTTTTTGTTTGTGTCTGTATTTGAAGGATTTCAAATGATGGATATTGTAACCAAATGAGGGGTATTCAATTACTTTAAATTTGGTAGTATTTGTTAGACAACTCGAATTTTAAAAATTGTAGGAATAAAATCTATGTGAAGTTGGAGCTACATTGTAACTCCAACTTCATTAAACTAAATTAACCTCAAAGGCACATAATTCATGACAACGAAAAAATATTTTAATTAGTCGAATGAAATCAACGTGCACATATAGCTAAAGTAAAGATTTTTATTTTATTTTTTGTGTTTCTATTTTTCTTCGAAAAAGGCATGTAAGGTAATATATAAGTGAGAAGGAAGACTATAAAAGATAGTTAAGAAAGGAGACAAAAGATCTCACTCTGAAAAAAGAGAGCCTTTGTTAAGGGAAAAAAAACTCACATGAGAGAAAAAGAAACTCCCTAGGAGGGGAGATTCTCTTCATGAACCTAACCAGTCCCTCCAGCTTTGCACAGAGATCACAACAAACATTAACGAACTGCAATGGGCTTCATGCACTATGACCTCGAGTTGCTGCGGATCAATAAGCCTCGATTATTGCCCCCTTGCAATTAAATTCGAAACAGATGAGATTCAAATATATATCCACATATATAGGACGAAAGTGTCATGCTACTTGAGATAAGCTTAGTTGGCATTAAAGTAAAATTTAATCATAATGATTTGTCATTTTTAACTTAATACATGTATTTAGTTTTATGTAAAAATATACTACCATTAGGTCGAGATTTAGGTCAAGACAACTTTAACTTGATTTGTGTATGTATGGTGGATAAAACTCCGCCACAAGTAACTGGACGCCCATGATCTAAACTGTCGAGCACACGGAGAAAGAAGACACTTTAGATTAGGATCACCGGTGTGGTGTCAGCCTAAGACTCTCGGGTGTGGAAATCAGTAGTTGGTAATGTGGAGGGCTAACAGAGGGAAACTGTCAGTGTATTGTGATAAGTGGTGCTATGGTGTATGAGCTGTTGGCCTGAGAGTACAATAACTCAAGAGTACAATCACTATTTATTTTGATGATTATAAAGCTCATGTAGTAGTACTAATTATATTCAAAAGTGTTTTTAGTACACAGATTTTTAAGAGTAGGATGATCAACTTCAAAAGGAGATATTGAAGCATTCAAAGTTCAAGTTTTGGATCCAAGCTCAAAAAATGCAAATTTTTTAGAGAAATCTACTTGAAGACTTTATAAAATACATATACTCTTGTAAGACATTTTAGTTTGTTACTACTTAAGGGCGTGTTTGGTAAGTTGCAAAACGTTTGCAAAATGCAAAAAGTTTTGCAACTTTACATTTAAAGTTGTTTGGTTTCGTTTGCAAAATACAAAATGCAAAACACTTTTGCAACTCTTCTTTTCCCACTTGCAGTTGCTACAGTTAAATTTGTGGTCATGTAAATCTCACTTTTACACTCATATTTTCCCATTTGCAGTTGCTACAGTTAATTTTGTGGTCATGTAACTGTCACTTGTAGTATACTTACAGTTCAAAACAGTTACTTGATAATCAATATATAATTAAATATTATTAAATATTTAATATTTTAATAGTGTTCAATTTTTTATTTAATTATTTAATTATTTTATATTTTTAATCTTTAACTTTTTTTATTGTTTTAATATTTAATATTTTACTATTTTAATTTAATATTTTAATTTAATTTTTTATTATTTTATTAATACTTATTCCATTTTTATTATTTTATTTAGAGTTAATATTTTATTAATATAACAGTATTATACTTTAATATAAAATTACTATATATTTAAGAGAGAAATGTAAATCAGCTGACACAGGAGGCAACTCCTCCTATGTCGCACTCAAAAATCATATTTCCCGAATGAATTTTCAAGATCCGACCACACATTATCATCTTCATATTCTATGATATATACATATAAAAAATCAAGTGATTTGAAGTTTGTTTACTACATTTTTTTTTGGGTTCAAACATTAACGGTTTTTTAACAATAGAACAAAATAGAACGTTTAGATCGATGAGTAAACGAACTTCAAATCCCTTGATTTTTTATATGTGTATATCTTAGAATATGAAGATGATAATGTACGGTCGGATCTTGAAAATTCATTCGGGAAATATGATTTTTGAGTGCGACATAGGACGAATTTGCCTCCTGTGTCAGCTGATTTACATTTCTCTCTATATTTAATTATTTATTTTTAATATAAAAATCACTTTATTAATATCATAATATATTTTATTATTATATTAATATTTTATTATGTTAATATTGTAATAATAATTCAGTATAATAATACTATAATGATAATTTATTATTAAATTATAATTATATTTTACTTTATTAATTTTATATTTCTATAATATTACAATAATATTATAATAAAATTTATATTATAATAATTTTCAAGTATTTTTAATATTATAATATTATAACTATATTTTATTATTGTTATAACATTTTTTAATATTTATATTTTATTAGTATTCTTAAAATTTTATTAATGTTCTTTAGTTTTTTTTAAATTTTATATTATTTATTTAGTTAATATTTTAGTAATATTTTACTATTTATACTAATATTTTATTAATATTATTGTTATAAATAAAATATTAAGATTATTAATTTTTTACCTCAAATTTATTAATACAATTTAATTTGCAATAGTAGATTTAATTTAATAGTATTTATAATATTTAAATCACTGCTACAGTTAATTTTGTGGTCAACTTTTCCACTTACACTTTTACATTACCAACCAAACACCGTAAAACACAATATACTTTACCATTTACACTTTCACTTTATCAACCAAATACCGTAAAACACAATATACTTTTCCATTTACACTTCACTTTATCAACCAAACACCGTAAAACATAATATATTTTCTCTGCTACAGTTCACTTTTTCCATTCTCATTTTACGACTTACGACTTGCGACGTTTTGCAACGAAACAAACAGGCCCTTAGTGTAGTGCATTGATGTTCAATAGAACACACACACATAAAAAGTTTTTCAAAATAACTTCATGATTCTTAAAGATTTGTGTTTTGAAAAAACAAATTTAATTTATATTCAAATTTTTTTATATAGTATTTCAAAGTGTTTTGAATATATATATAATCCTCTAAGAACGGTTCTCACGGATTTCTGTGAGAACTTTCACGTGGGTCGTTGGATCTGATAGATCAAATCAAATAAAACTAGATCTCTATCAGATCCGACGGCCCACGTGAAAATTCTCACATGAATTCGTGAGAACCGTTCTTAGGGGATCAACTCACTATACACACACACACACACACACACACAAAATATTTAAAATAATATGCATTCATATTTTACAAAATGTATTTTGAAAATGTAGTTTATACTGTCCATGTATCAGGACAGTTGACAACCCCATATAGCTGTCGACTGCTGACACATGTGCAAAGGCTGAAGACAGCTTAGTTGTCGATAGTATGGATGTTGAAGGTAAGTCCAATAGAAACTTACTCTGAGCTCAGTCTGTCGATAGCCGAAAATAGTTGTCGATAGCTGGGTTAACAGAGACTAAGGATGTCTCAGTCTGTCAACAACCAGATTCAACTGTCGATAGACAGTATGTAAATTTTGAAAAATTCAATCATTTTTCGGATAAGGACACGTGCCACGATCTTGATAGAGATCAAATTTCGACCACTACAGATGCCCCATCTGCTTCCTCACTTGTCGGAGCATGCATATGTAAAGTGGGAAGCGAAGTCGATTGGGAGAAGTCTTTTATCTTCATCTTTAATGCCTCGTGTAGATAATTATCTAGAATATCTCTGTGCATTTATTTCGGATCTTCAGGATTGACGGGGAGTCCATGCCTCTGACTGTCTGTTGTTATTTAGTCGCATTAGGAGTCAATTCGAATACTCATGCCATTATTACCGTCACCAGCGTCATAAGGGTTTAGTGGCGAAAGTTAGTTTTCTGTCTCCTCAATTGGACGATCTTTTGAGTTGTGGGACGACTTTTCTCAAGGGCTTGTGCATTTTCAACAAATCACTTAATGCGATGAACTCACTCATCTGCCTATAAATTGGAGAAGATTTGAAAAAAAGATCATCATCGCCTTCTTTAAGCTTCTTCAAAATACATCAAAACTTTGACTTCGTTACAGCTTCTTTCTTGAATAGTTCACCATGCTTTTTTCTTTCTTTTCATCAGACGAAGGAAAGAAAAGGAGGGATACATGATGAAAATGATAGGCAGGCTCTTGTCCTCTCGATGTCTGATCGGTGCATCGCATTAGTAGTTGTGAAGGACCTGTTGTGGCGCATTAGTTGTCATGACAGGGTGCCGCCATCGAGAGTGATAGGTAGGATTCTTGTTTAAACTCAATTGGGTGATTTGGTTTCTAGTTCTCTCAGTCTTGGTTGAGCAAGCTTCGATCTTGAGCTTGGAGCCTCTTACCTTATGACGTGCACTAGGAAGAAGGAGAATGAGATCATCAACTAGATGTACCGATGAATCAATCCTCTTCTTAGAGTTTGGAGCTTTCCCACAGAACATCTCGGAGGGGATGTGATACTATCACCTTCTTCTTTCGTATCTTGCATGCTTCAGTCTGGTCGAACGCCACTGCCTCGCTTTTGGAGGGCTTCCTAAGAGGCCATATCATTCTTCTTGCAAATGTGAGAAGAATGGTAGTGTCGGTTTGACTGCCTTAGAGGCGTATACGGGTTAGAAAAAAGAAAATCTTTCACTCGAGGAGCCTTCACCTTTGATGAACAAATATTTGTCGTGTGAAGCCTCTCAGTCGTCTCTTCCCTAATGCTGGAATCTTTGGAGGGTGGCGTGGATGAAGAGGTATGACTTCTTCCAGTAGATGTTTGATCGTACACGTACATTGCATATTTAATATCACATATGTTACATTTCTGCATTTATTTTATAATAAAACTTTACTATTTGATGTATTTTTATGTCTAGTGATGTGCAGGGTAATTAAGGAAGAAAAGAGAGAGATTGACAGATTTATCCAATTAAATCTAAAAGTTCAAAAGAAAGGAGATCGATTCAAATTCAAAGGTTCTAGAAGCCATCTTATCTAAAAACTAAATATATCAGATAAGATAATATCATCAAATTTCAAGGAAAAAAATGGATTGTTTGAAGACCCTATCGATGTCACTGAGGATAAAAAGATAGATCGTCAAATCTAGAGCAAATATTCAAAATCTAAGAAGATAAAAGGATAAAGGATGAATCAATGGATGACCGGCTCTCAGATCCTGGCCCTACGGCCAGGATAATGCGACATAAACATAGCAAAAGTGGCATTTTCATGGCATTTTGTTAGAATCGGGGGAGCACTAGCTCCCCTATATTCGTACATCTATCCTCGTCCTAATCTCCTATAAATACTTGCATATCCCGAAGGCAGAGAGTGCATGACTCCAGGGAACAACTCTGTAGAGAGTTTAGGGTTAGATTCTTCTTTGTTCATTGTAGTTTTCAATTTGAGAGAAAAAATTGTAAAGAAAAGACGGAGTGCTTGCAATTGATGGTGACAGCTCAATAAAGATTCTTCTATTCTTTTCAATTTATCTTTTTTTATTTTTACTTGCTTTAATTGGTTTATTTACTTTCATCTGCTTTCTTTATGTCTTCTTTTTAATCATGCCTTCTTATTAGCTTGGATTAGGGAGAGTTTCATTACAGAAAAGAGAGAAATAATTATATTTAGAGTGATAATAGATATAATATTCTTTAAGGATAGTTATATTGAGAGTGACAGCCAATGAAACTATCTCACTTCTCTTCATCGTTACTCAACTTAATTGATCACTTGCTTTTCTTTACTCCAAGGTATATTCTTTCTTCTCTTGTTTACTTCCGTTCATTTTTAACATAGTAATCAAAACACCAACACTATCTTCTTCTTCTACCTTCTACTTTCCTTCTAATTTAGTTTAATGTTTCATTTTTTCCTTTTAAAGCAAAGAAGATCTATAACCAGTGTAATAACTTAGGAAGAAGACTTACACAACACTTCCATCGAAGTCCCTGCATGTGGATCATGACCCGTTAGCCCTAAGCTACATTGTAGCATTAAGGACGTAGCACTGTTCTAAACTTCTTTATTCTCAGTGACACCGATAGGGTCTTCAAACAATCTGTTTTTCTCTTGAAATTTGATAATATTTTCTTATTTAATATATCCAATTTTCAGATAAGATGGCTTTTAGAATCTTTGAATTTGAATTGATCCCTTTTCTTTTGAACTTTTAGATTTAATTAGATAAATTTGTCAATCTCTCTCTTTTCTTCCTTAATTATGCTGCACGCCCCTAGACATGAAATACATCAAATAGCAAAGTTTATTTAAAAATAAATGCTGAAATGTGATACATGTGATATTATACATGCAATGTACGTGTACGATCAATGTTCTCTAAAAAGTGTTTCTCCAGAGTTCGGGGTGAGGGGTTGACAGAGGTGGATCGGAGCGTCTAGATTCGGATCTTCTGTATTTCTTTTTCAAAAATATAAACACATAGGTGTAAATAAATTTTTTGTATTACACTTGTTAGATGTAACACAATAAGTATAATGGAATATTTTTTAAAGGAAAATGGTTATGTTTGAATCTTGCCTGGGTTGCATTTACCATAAGGCTTTTGGATATAATATGATCATATCTCTTTAGAGTGCTGATCTCTATCTCTGATATGATTGGTTAAAAATGGAGTATCTTGATGAGTTTGCGTTGTTTCCGAGTGGGGTGATCCCATTAATGGTACTTGAATACTTTGGACTCCGAGTGGGAGAGATCCCAGCAGCGAAGTGCGTCCACGTCGTTTCGTGTAAGGGTAATTCATCAGTAGAGCGGTGAACTTGGAAGGACTATAAGTGGGGATAATCCCGTCAGCAGAGTGGGTTCACAATCATCTCCGGGTAGGGTAATCTTATCAACGGAGCAACAACTTGGCAGAACTCTGAGTGGGGACTGTTGGCGCTAGGCTACAATCACCATTTTTGTTTTGATGATTCCAAAGCTCATGAGTTGTGAGGTACTAATCAAGTTTAAGTGTTTTTGAGTTTACATGTTTCAAGAGTTAGGATTTTTCATTCACTCTTCCTTAAAAGGAAGGTATTGAAGTATAAAAGTTGATTCAAGCATGTGACTTGAGCTCGGAAGGTCAAAACTTGAATTTTGCGGAAACCTGCATAAAGAAGACTTGAAACTAGTTTAAACTCTTGTAAGAATTTTGTATGTTTAAGTTTAAAGTATTAGATTGGAAGCTCAAGAATTTTCACACACACACACACAAAAAGATTTTTATATAACTAGTTTTATCAATTTAGTCTTATTGATGCTTGTTTAATCTTCTATCAATTTTTTATCTGTATAATATGTGTGTGTGTGTGTGTATGTTTCATCGTTCTATCCTACTCAAAATATTTACATATTTATATATGATTTTATAAAATTATCAAAGTTTTAGAAAATATTATGAAAAAAATAAAATCATGAGTTTTTAAGGCTTAGCCGGTCGACCGCCTAGTCGACCGACATACTGGCTCTATTTGGGGCTGTTCTGGCCAATCGACTGTGTGGTCGACCGCTAGAATTGAGCTCAGTTAGCCCTTGGTCAGTCGACCGCATGGTCAACCAAAGCCAATGACTATTTTGAAATAGCCTTGGCTGGTTACCGCCCAATCGACCGCCAGGTAGTCCAGAAATGGCATTTTGAATTTAAACATGCATTTTTGAATTCAAAACTCATTTGCCTTATTTTCAAATGGGTATTTTTCGCATTTTTAGTGTTTTATCAGATGTTTAAAGCCCAGATTAACTCTTTAATTATTTTTCCCTTCTCCTATAAATAGGGGTCATTTGTAGAGAGTTTTAAACTAAGAAAAATCAAGAAAAAACCTTGAAATTTTGTTTGAAAAATCAAGAAAAATTTTCCATTTTCAAGTTTTTAAAGTGCTTTCATTTTCAATCATTTTCTTCAAGTTTTAAGCTTTCAAAGATTCAATCTCTCACTAATTTTTCTCTCACAAACATTTTGAGTCTCAAATATCCACTATATATTAAAGGAAGTTATTGAGAGAGTTTGTAATCTTTGTGGTCATCAAGTGATTTTAATTTTCACTTTCTTTGTGCTCTTCTCTTGGGTAAAGGATTGAAGGTTAGAGTTGAGACTTCAGGTCTTGGGTGGATCCATTGTTGAGTCCTTAGTGATAATAGTGGAAATTCTTTATTGCGGTGAAGGCGGGGACGTAAAGCAAGTTGTTCGAACCTTAAAACAAATCTCTTATGTTTGTGATTACTACTTTCTCTCACCCTCTCTTATTCATTTACAATTGGTTTATTACTATTGCTTGTTCATTACTATTGCTTGTTCATTTGACACCCATTGGTCTATTTCTTTAATTATTGGTTTTCTAGTTTTGTTCTTTTAATCAAGAAGACGATTGTGCATCTCGACTCTTATTTAAGTGGAATATTGAGGAGATGTTCAGAGCTCTTCGCCGTGTATCTGGCTTCACTTCTTGGTTTTGAATTGCTGAATAGTTGTATCTTTTATTTGTTGTAGCATTACTTGTGTAGAATTGCTAGTTAAGTTTTATTTCCGCATTTTGATTAGCATATAACCTATTTAACCCCCCCTACACACACACACCAAAAGGTATATTTCATTTGATATTAGAGCTCGGTACTCTAGTTTTTGAGATTTAACTACTTTAGAGAGATCTTCATTTTCTAATCACATTATTTTTTTCACACACCGCATTCATGGCCGATTGCATTAAGTCTCCACCCAAGTTTGATGGACTTAACTTTCCCGTATGAAAGGTTAAAATGACTGTTTTTTTGCAATCCTTAGGTAGTCGTGTAGCCAAGACCATGACCAAGCCTTTTGTTTTTACCGAAGGTGATGAGAACGCTTGGTCCGATATTGTCGGAATTTGATGCTAATGCCAAAGCCCACTATGTATTGTTACAATCACTTAATAATGATGAAATTTCTAGAGTCAATAATCGTAGAACTGCTTATAATATTTGGAGTCATCTTATTGTTACTCATGAGGGAACCTCTCAAGTGCAGAGGGTAAAAATAAATCTCTTGCATTCTCAATATGAATTTTTTTGTATGAATGAAAATGAATCCATTAATGAAATGATTACACGATTTACTACAATTACAAATGATTTATCTTTTTTAGGTGATACTTTTGGTAATGACCAAAGAGTAAGGAGGTCATTCGAGCTCTTCCTCCATCAACTACTGTGAAGGAACTTAATGATAAGAAGGAAATGGAATTCATTAGTCTCATTGGCAACTTGAAGACCCATGAGATGGAGAGGAAGAAGAAAAAAGCCTACAAAAGAAAAAAATATATTGCTTTCAAGGCTACTCCTACCATCTCCGGAGATGATGAAGAAAATGAACAAGAAGATGATGAAAAACTCTCTCCCCTTGTGAAAAATGTGAAAAGGTTATACCATAAGGGAAGATTCAACAATAGAAGAGGAAGATGGGAAGGGGGGAGGAAAGGAGAGGAATTTGCTATAATTGTAGGAAATCGGGCCACATCATTACAAATTGCCCGGAGATGAAAAGCAAACCACCAACTTCCAAGAAGCTTTACAAGAAGAAGGCCTTGAAGGCAACATAGGATTCCGAAAGTGAATCTGAGGAGGATGTTGACACAGTGATCAGTCTACAATTATGCATTATTATATCGCATTTTCCTACTGATTTATGAATAAAATGTCGGTCTAAACTATATTTGGTCTCTCTTGTAGATAAATTAAGAGTCTAAGGGCAAAGGAGTAAAAAGAGCTTAATTAAACCCATTTTCGGGTAATTAAATCCAGATTTCTTGGAGGCTAAGCAAGTGAGCTTCTAGAAGATGCATTGATCCTAAACCCTTGCGCACGTCAGACGAATATCCGAGCCGAAATACCAGAATCTGAATATACCCGAAAAGTCCTCGAAGCTAGGAGAAGTTCCTCGCCAAAACCAGGGACCTAAGTCCCTGGTTTTGTCGTGAAAACGCGGCAAATGCCGCATTTCCGCGGCAATTTGGTGGGTCCACGCGTCAATTTCCGACGCGTGACCTCGTCTCGTCTTCTAGATCCTTCATTTTCCTATAAATAGCCCTGCAGTGACTCAAAACGGAAGAGATTTTGTTTATAGGCTAGGTTTCTCACTTCTAGTAGTAGATTAGGATTTTTTTTCTTTTATTTTGTATTTTCATTTTGTTTTTAGATCTTATAGTAGGGCTGAGAGATTCAGATAGAGATAGAGAGATATTGATGTAATAGATGGTGACAATCTATGTAAAGGTGTCTCATTTCTTCTCCATTGTAATCTTCTCCATTTTTTACATGATGTTTAGCTAACTTTTCTTCTCATGGCAATCTAACTACTAACCACTAATCATCTAACCACTTACTTGATAATACACATGAATCTAGTAGTCTCTACAAGGCCTTGCTCCTGCAAGAGCCACTGATGGCTCATGATGATAGATTCTAACATTCTAACATTTCTAACACCTAACCCACTAACTTGCTAACTTGTAATGTCTTCTTTATCTCATGATCACCTCTAACCGGTTTTGATGATTTAACAATAGCTTGCAACTTTTTATGTGGTATGGATGTGTTGTTTGAATGTGAAGAACCATCTTATTTGCCATGCTTTATATCGTCTCTTGAATCCAAGGATAAGTGATGGCCAAGGATCCATATGAGGTAGCTATCACTAAGAGGGGTTAGCATGGTTAGTGAAGAATTAGTAGTTAGTAGTAGTCATGAGTTTTCTTTTACTTTATTTTTTGAAAATCATTTCCAAAATCCTTTTATCATTTTCTTCATTGTTTTCACCAACTTCTTAGTTCACCTTTGTTTCATCTTCTTTTCTATTTTATTTTCCAAATCACTTTTCTTTTATTTTTACATCATCGTTTCATCGCCTTCTCCACCTATCACTTATGGATTTATTTTCATTTATTTTCTTTTTCATTCTTTAAACAAAGAAGAACTGTTAACATAACACGTGAATAAAGACTGATAATGCTTCTATCGCCTCCCGTCCCTGTAGATTCGACCCATTGAGCCAATGCTATAACGGAAGTATCGAGGGAACATTAGCACACATATAGTTTCATTGATTTCATAAATGCACATTTTCGACTGTTTGTTCCGTCCCGATCAAATTTTTGGCGCCGTTGTCGGGGATGGGAATGGTTTTGATGTCACATTTTTGTTAACATTTTCTTCTCTATTTTAGTCTGCAGGTCAAACTTTGCAGGAACTTAATATTGCAGAACAACCATTAGCACTACAGCATCCTGCTCTTGAAAGTAGGGACCCAGATTCCAAAGTAAAGCCGCGCAAACGCGACTTTAGCCGCGCTTCCGCGGCACATTTATGTATCTTATTGTGCTGGGTTGTGTTCATTGTAATAGCTAGTTGATTTGTACAATTACTTTCCTGCTTTGATTGGCTAACACTGCAATAAACTAAACAACTAAAATACGGTATTTTGGACGCTTTTAAAATGATTTAGACATTTGCATTTAGGCACGTGTAAATTCAATTCCAATATATTGTATTTTGTTTTGTTGTTGTGATCTGAACTGAGGTGTACATATGGCATTGTATATAGCATAGACAAATACGTGGGTGATTTACTCGCTTTGTGATATACTCTTGTCTATATTGCACACTTGCACGAATTGGACTTAAGGGCAAAACCCATACAAGATAAGGTGGGGATTTCAACACCCTTCCTTAGCGCAAAAATCACCTCCCCACTCACACAACCCAAGCCCTAATAAAAATTAATAGACGTTGGCCCCTAGGAACATCTTGGACTCATTAAGAGATTGGCCGAGGGTAGAACTTATTTAATCTTACTCTTGTGAAATCGGTGTCAAAGGTTGGGGATTAAGAGATTACGCCTCGAAGATACCGTGGTTTGGCGTAATTAAGGCTCGTTGCTTACGCACGGATACCTCCCACCGTATTTTACCCCTACCAGGCCGATTAGCTTGTGGTCGGATTCAAGCAACAACCTCCCCCGGGTAATCGACTAGTTAGGAGTCGTCTAGGTCTAGGTCAACCTTAGTATAGGCTTTGTTTTGATTTTATTTTATTTTTTTTGTTGTTTGCTTTTCTTTTTTGTTTGTGATTGTTTGTGAAATGGAATTCAACAATAATAATTCTTTCAATCCTAATATGAATCCATATTTCACACCAACCCCATTTGTTTCGGATAATTTCAACCTGATTTTTTACAATATGAACCAACCAAATACACCGGGTTGGACTTATCCGAATCAATATAGCCCATACCCCCAATCTTATGGTTATAATTTCAAAAATATTTTCAACTCGTCACAGAGTCAATAGGGATTCACCTCTCCCGAGTCAAATTTTCCACCACCTTGTTCACAATTTTCACAATTTTCACAATCTTCATTCCCAATTTTGCTTCCTATACTCCTTTTCCTGAACCACCAATTGAAGAAAAATCTGAGTTAGAAAAGAGTATAGATGCCAACCTGCAAGAGGCCGAGAGACAATTTCAAAACATATTGGCCTCCCCAATTCCACAATATTTTCTAGAGTCTTACTCAGTCCCACCTCGTGAAAATGATTAAACATCCACGATAGAATTGACTAAGGAACTCTTGCGTGAGTCTGAGCCACAATCTCCAAACATGTTTGACTCACACTCTTCACAAATTTCCAAAATCAAGATTCCTACACTCCCTTTTTAGAACATCCACTTGAAGAAATATCACATCTAAAAAAGAGTATAGAAATCTTGCAGGAGTCCGCGTTACAATTTCAAAAAATTTCTATCCGGTCTATCAATAGGTTGGAAACACAATTGAGTCAATTGGTTAGCATTTATAGGAATGAGAAAACTATCTTATCAACCTTTAACCAATTCAGCTATCCCTAACTCTATTGATCTGACCCAGGACTCTTGTCATTTTGGAAACCAAGATTCAATTTCAGCACACCCATCTAAACTTGACCAAACTTCAAATGTTGAAAATCCCATTGATATTTTGGCAAGTTATCCTTTTCCTGAGACTGAACTTGAGCATGAATATGATCCTGAATCTCAACTTGGTAATTCAATTTCACTGCCTGATTCCATAATGACTGAGGTGTTTTTACCTGATTTCAGGATTTTTCCTGAGTCAACATTGGATCCTGTGCCAATTCATCGTGAAATTGAATCGCCAATCTTTTATGATCAACAAATTGAACTTGACCAATTTCATACTTATGAAAGTCCCATTGACACATTGGCAAGTTCTCATTTGTATGAAATTGAACTTAATGAGGAATGTGACCTAGATTCTCAAATTTGTGATTCAGTTCAAATTCCTAAATCAATATTGACTCTTGTTTTGTTACCCAACTTGAGCAACATTTTAGAGTCAATTTTAGTTCCCATATCTGTTATTCTTGAACTTGAATCACCTATCTTAGAAAGTCACATTTCATTGTGGGAAAATGAATGTGGATTAGAATTTCAACTTCTTGATTTGGACCCACTTCCTGAACCAATCTCGACTCTAGAATCATCACTTGACTTAAAGTCAAAATCCTGAGTCAGTAGTCATTCCTATGCTTCCTGAGTCCAAATCAATCATTTCATCTTTTCATACTCAATTTTGGGATAAAGGTGTTGATAAAATTGACTCTGAAATTTTTTTGAAAAGGAAATTAGATGGGGTAAAATTCTTGATAAAAATCATTCATATATACATCATTCTAGTGGGTTGTATTTTAGATGTCTCTGGTGGGTTCCTCTGAACTCCACACAAATTGGACTGGGCCGCATTTCGTGGACCAATCAGACCACCACCAGAACCACCACCTTGAGGTGATTTTTCCATCCCTCTCTATTTGTTTCATGCATACATACATCACGATGCATTGAGGATAATGCATGAGATAAGTGTGGGAGAGGATTTACTAACATAGAGTTTTTAGATTTTCTTTCTTTTTCACTTAGTTTAGGATGCTTTTAGAAATCTTTCCTTTTGTATAGGATTTTTCTCTTTCTTTAAAAATTTTTTGAAATAAGAGACAAAGTTTAAATCTATTTTTAAGAAAATTAAGATGATCTTAGAAATTAAGAAAGCCTTAAATTATGACATCTTAAACCCAGTCGAAATAATGGATCTTGTTTAAGATTATAGGCTAAGTAAGATAAATTGGAGAGATAATTTTATCTTAAATTTTTTGCCTTAGATAGTTTGTACTTTATACAAACATAATTTTTAGGGTGGAAACAAAGACCTGAATGCCATAAAGCAAAAGAAAAAAATATGTTATATACGAAAAAAATCACTTATTAAGCTGGATAATTATGCCTCAAGAAGCATGATTATTCATGCCTAATGGTGGTCAAAAGAAACAAATAATCCCCCTTAGTTTTGTGACCTTATTTACTCGAGTCCTTAAACCCGAAGGATGTTTTCTCATCTGATGCCCTAAAACCGTCTGGTCTGAGAGTCATCAGTTAAAGGCTCACTTCCCGAGTAAACTAGAAAGCCTAAGAAAACTAAGGGAAGAAAAAAGAAGAAAAAGAATATATATATATATATATATATATATATATATAATGGCTTGATGGTTAGAGTTGAAATCCCAGGAATTTTCACTGTCACAAAGTATATAATATCTAGGTTTTATGAAGGATAAAATATTCAACCCAATTTTGAATTCTTACCTTAAATGAAGACAAGATCTTGCATATAGACTAAGTTTAAGGGAGAATAATTTTTGGTGGACTTATGATTTTAGATCGCTTATATTTTTGCAAAAATATTTCAAAAACTTGTCTCTCTTTCAAAATGTGTTTTCAAAATACTAACATTTATCTTCTTTCTTTATAGATTTTGTGGGTGCAATCCGTTGAAAACACTCAGGAGACAAAACTCCTCCTCTAAGGGTAACCAAAAGGTTTAACGACTTGTCGCGCATGCTAAGTGCAATCGCGTCACCTTCGAAAGTGGTGTAATAATATTTGCAGTGTAGCTTTTCTTTTTTGTTTTGCTCGGGACGAGCAAAAGAAAAGTGCGGGGGTGTAATTAGTCTACAATTCTGCATTATTTTATCGCATTTTCCTGCGGATTTATGAATAAAATGTCGGTCTAAACTGTGTTTTGGTCTCTCTTGTAGATAAATCAACAGTCTAAGGGAAAAGGAGTAATAAGAGCTTAATTAAACCCATTTTTAGGTAATTAAATCCGAATTTTTTGGAGGTCAAGTAAGGGAGCTTTTAGAAGATGCATTGAATCTAGACCCCTGCGCACGTCAGATGAATATCCAGGCGAAAATACCAGAATCCTCGAAGCCAGGAGAAGTTCCTCAAAGCCAGGAGAAGTTCCTCGCCAAAACCAGGGATCGCCGAAACCAGGGCCTAAGTCCTTGGTTTTGTCACGAAAACGCGGCAAATGCCATGTTTCCTCGGCAATTTGGTGGGCCCACTGTCAATTTTCGACACGTGGCCTCATCTCGTCTTCCAGATCCTTCATTTGCTTATAAATAGCCCTGCAGTGACCCAAAACAGAAGAGATTTTGTTTTTAGGCTAGGTTTCTCTCTTCTAGTAGTAGATTAGGATTTTCTTTTTCTTTTATTTTGTATTTTCATTTTTTTTAGATCTTGTAGTAGGGCTGAGAGATTCAGAGAGAGATAGAGAGATTGATGTAATAAATGGTGATAATCTATGTAAAGGTGTCTCCTTTCTTCTCCATTGTAATCTTCTCCATCTTTTACATGATGCTTAGTTAACTTTTCTTCTCATGACAATCTAACTACTAACCACTAACCATCTAACCACTTACTTGATAATCCACATGAATCTAGTAGCCTCTACAAGGCCTTGCTCTTGTAAGAGCCATTGATGACTCATGATGATGGATTCTAACATTCTAACATTTCTAACAACTAACCTACTAACTTGCTAACTTACAATGTCTTCTTTATCTCATGCTTACCACTAACCGGTTTTGATGATTTAACAGTAGCATGCAACTTGTTATGTGGTATGGATGTGTTGTTTGAATGTGAAGAACCATCTTCTTTGCCATGCTTTGTATTGTCTCTTGAAGCCAAGGATTAGGGATGACCAAGGATCCATGTGAGGGAACTATCACTAAAAGGTTAGCATGGTTAGTGGAGTAATTAGTAGTTAGTAACCATGAGTTTTCTTTTACTTTGTTTTGAAAATCATTTCTAAAATCCTTTTATCATTTTCTTCATTGTTTTTACCAACTTCTTAGTTCATCTTTGTTTCAACTCTTTTCTATTTTGTTTTCCAAACCACTTCTCTTTTATTTTTACATTGTCATTTCATCGCCTTCTCCATCTATCACTTCTGGATTTCTTTTTTTCCTTTTCTTTTTCATTCTTTAAACAAAGAAGGCCTATTAACATAACACGTGAATAAAGATTGTTAATGCTTCTATAGCCTCCCGTCCCTGTGGATTCGCCTGTTGAGCCAATGCCATTACGGAAGTATCGAGGGAACATTAGCACACATACAATTTTATTGATTTCATAAATACACATTTTCGAGTACTTGTTCCGCCCTGATCACACAGCGAATATGTGTTTAATGGCAAATAACAACACACCAATGGTTTGTTCAGAAACCTTAGATGATTCTGATTTGCCTATGGATGAATTAATAGAAGCTTTTGAAGAACTTTCAAATAACTATGATATTCTTAAAAAGAAAATTTTGAAAGTAAAAAAGAAAATGAGCTTTTATAAAATCAACTAAAGATGATTTCAAAAGAAATTTTTTTCCAATTTCTCTTGAAAACACTAAGAAGGATTTTGATGCTTATAAAGTTTCTTTCAAAGCTAAATTTTCTAGCATAGATAAAAATGAGATTTCTTAAATGAAAATCAAAATTAACACTTTGAGCAATGCTTTGAAGAAATGTGAATTTAATAAAACTAGATTAGAATAAATATTCCTAAAGAGGCATACTCAAAGGAAACCACCACCACATGTTTCACACATACATCATGCTCACACACACAACATGCTCAACATGCTCATCATGCTCAAACACACCATGCTTTCTATTATGGCAAAGTATACTCATGTACATATTATGGCCGAAAAGGTCACTTACCCAAATTTTGTTATGATAGGTTAAACATTGCAAATAATAATATTTGAGTTCATAAAACTAACATTATAGGACCCCAAAAAGTTTGGATGCCAAAATCAACTCCCATTTTGCATAACATAGGTACACACCAATCTCCCAAGATGTAGATAGCGGTGGTACCTTGATAGTGGTTGCTCACGGCATATAACGATATCAACAACTTTGAAAACCTATCAAGGTCTAGTGAAGGTTACATTATCACTTTCGGAGATGATTCGAAGGGTAAGATCATTAGTATATATAATATCAAAATTGGCACATCTCTTTTAACAGAAAATGTTTATGTGGTAGAGCATCTCAAGCATAATCTATTAAGTAATAGTCAATTATGTAACAAAGGTTTAAGGGTTATTTTTGATGATTTTATTTGTGATATAGTTGATAAGAAAAGTAATTCTTCTGTACATTCTGGTTTTCATGAAAATAATGTTTATATTATTGATATGATAAATTTAAATTGTAATGTTTTTATTTTTTCGCAATTAATGAAGATTCTTGGTTATGACATAAACGGTTGGGTCATGTTTTTTTTTGACCATTTATCCTGTATTGAGTCTAAAGAAGCGGTGAAGGGTATTTTGAAATTGAGATTTGAAAAGGACCACATTTGCGATTCGTGTCAACTTGAGAAACAAACCAAGTATTCTTTCAAATCAATTAAGGATATCATGACATCACATCCATTAGAACTAATACACAAAAATTTGTTTGGTCTAACCAAAACTGAAAATTTGAGTGGTAATCAATTTGTTTTCATTTTTGTTGATGATTTTTCAAGATTTAAGTTTTTTTTAGAACATAAGGATGAAGCTTTCTCACTGTAGTGGTCAAAATCTGACTCACACAAGATCATGACATGTGTCCAAGTAACTAAAAGCCTCCGCCACTCTAGAGCTATCCTAGAAACTGCTCCTCGCCCTGAGGATACTTTCGCCCTGGTAGCTCCGATGCTCTTAGCCATCATGGAGGCATCCTTTCCTAGAGGCTTCAGCTCCGCACAAGATGACTTTGGCAATAGATTATCCCTAATCTCCACTTTCAGTTACGCCATGACAACAAATCATCCTTGATTCTCACCTTTAGTTACTCAGCCTGACCTCTCCCTATGCTCATAACGTGAAACGCCTTTCATCCTGGGAAGTTAGGGATTGAGGTGAGATTTTCTGCATGTAATCCCAACAATCACGATTGTTACAACAAATTCGACACATGAAGATCGTGCAGCTATACAAATCCTGCGAACGCACCATCCGTCTCATGGCCTATTGATTGCGCACATTTATTGCATTATTTTTTATTACATTTTCACATTTATCACGTAATAAATCTGCTAAATTTTTTGTCTTAAATGTCTATTTTGTAGAAGATAATCATGGGGAGAAAGAGGATAAAATCAAATAAATATCAGTTAAATTCAGATTTAATTAGATATATTTGGTTAGAGGAGGATGATCCCAAATCCAGTTGGTTAAATTCAGTTTTTGATAAATCAAGTGGTTAAAAGTAAAAATAAACCAAGGATAAATACAGAGTCCAAATCCAAATGGATAAATGGATAGGGAGAAGATCACGGATGAGATGAAGTAATTCTGACTCAGATTCTGACTGGATACATTTTAGTATTTGAATCATATCTTTCGCTACCGAAAATCAAATCTGATTATTCAAGATGATCTACAAAGAAGACGTAAAGGGCTACAACTCTTAAGTTGATCACTATTTTTAATTCTATCATTTGATAAGTTATATTCAGCAATCAATACGCCAACAAGCTATAGATCATAACTGAATATCCACATCAAATTAAGTTTGGAGATAAGGGAAGGATTTAAATTCAGAAATAATCAGCTCCCCTTATCTTTAGACTCGTTTCCCTATCCATTTTATCCTATAATAATCCCACACATCAGAGGCAGGGGGACGACAAAGTAGAGAGTAGAACTTAGGCTAATTTGTAGTTTGTAACTTAGTTTTTTTTATTTTCTTTTATGTAATTTTGTTTTATTTATGTAACTGAGAGGAGAGGAGAGTTTCATGGAGGAATAAAAGCAAACTTGTACTGAGGGTGACACCGGTGTAAGTAATCTTTTCTTTCATTCTTATTTGAATCGAATTAAAGTTTTCTTTTCTTTTCTATTCTTATTTTTGTTTGCTTCCCTCTTCTGTATTTGTGGATCCAAATGAATCTGATAGCCACGAAGTTGCTTTGCCCTTGTAAGTATCGTTGATGGCTTATGGTGATGGATATCCATTTCTATGGTAGTGTAGCTTACCCATTCATTTCATAGTGTAAATCGAGAATGGGGAAGATCCTATTTGTCATACTTCGCTCGCCTTCAAACTAAGGTACATCGTCGATACGGGTCAAAGGTAAGCAGGTGCCGAAAAGGTAAGTAAGTTTTTTAGGTTTTAGTTTTCTTTCTTTAAATTTTTTTAGTTTAGATTACTAACACCATCAACACCCAACTCTTTTGTCACTCTTTTCGATTTTTTTGTATATATCTATTTTCTATTTTCTCCACCTTCTCAATCTACCACCTTCTTCCTAACTTAACTGTAATTCCATTTTTTTTCTTTCTTTTAAAGAACTAAAAGAAGATCATTAACCATTGAATGTAACTTAAAAAGTACTTGCTAAAAAAGTTTTCATCGCTAGTCCTCCTTGTGGATCACGACACGCATAGCCACTTGCTATTGTAGTAGTATTGAGTACTTGCACTTTTTATTTTAAGTTTTAAAGTTCTGTATTTTTATGTGCAGGTAAAATCTCAATCAAAATTTTGGCGCCTTTGCCGGGGAAGGGCGATAAGTTATTCTTTTTTAGATTTACATTTTTGGTTAACTTTCTTCTTTGTTCTTGGTGTACAGCTTTAACAAGGAAATTTTTACTGCAGTGGACATATAAGTGGCTCTGGACTCTGCTCTAGAAAGCAGAGCCCAGAAGCCCTCGGATTTGTTACATTCCAGTGGCAATCTGAGTGAACTACTAACCTGTATTTTTGCAGGTTGGCTGAATTGCAAAGCAAAAATTCTGTACCTATTTATTTTCTTATTTGTCTCACTGTACATATTTTGTAAACTCAATAGTAAAATGATGTTTGTTAAATGCTAAAAACGATTTAGACTTTGTATTTAGGCACGTGTCTAATTCATTTACATTTTTACATTACTGTTGAAGAGAGGCCTTCCACTCTAGTTTTGATGATAATTAACTCATGTAGTTATGTTTACTAATAATCTTGTGATGTTTAGTTTCAGATCTTTAATCAAGATATTAGTAGGTGATTAGCTTCAACAAAAGAGTTTTAAAGCCTTTCACTTGGTGATTCCAGAGCCCGAGCATCAAGATCATATATAGCACTCGTTGGAGTCAAGCTCAGTGGATCACGGGTTGGATCGAGTCGACTTGAAGACGGAGTTCATCAAGAAGACATCGGTACCTAGTTTAGATTACGTTTTAGATTCATTTGTAAAGATTAGAATGGTATGATATGCTCAAGTTCACAACACACACACGTTTTATGTTTTGGATATTGGTTTTCAGTTTTTGGTTTAACCGATATTGGTTTTCATGAATAGATATTATATCAATACAAGTTTACATGGTTTAATGTATATTAGATATGTTCTATATACATGCATGCTTCATATCTTAGACAAACTTATTTTGATATGCCTATTCATGAGTTTTGGTGTTTTGGTACTTTTAACAAAACATATTTTTGGAATTAAAGTCAAAGACATGGATATATATTTGTTTCATGTATATTGGACTTATGTCCATATGCAACATGCCTAAAAGTGTTTAAATATCATGTTTTTGTATTTGGATGAGTTTTGGAAAAATCGAATTTCCATTTGAAAAACAAAGTTTTGGAAAATACGGGTTTTGGTTTTCGGCAAAACTTGTAAGTCACAAAAATGGTTTAAAAAGTTTGAAATTTGTGTTGGAATTATTCACACAAGTTTATATTTTAATGTATTATGATAAACCTATTTTTGTGAAATTTTAGAAGTTTTATGAGATTTTTAAAGATAATAAAAACTTAGTTTTTCTGTCCCAGAACTCAGCCTGCCAGGCTCTGGCGGTCGACCGGGCCGGTCGACCGGACCCAGAGTTGGTCGACCGGACCGGTCGACCGAAGTGCACAAAACGTGCACGCTGGCCAGCCTCTTGATCCAGTCGACCGAGTGGTCGACCGACTGCAAGCACCCCACTCTCGGGTGGGGGCGGTCGACCGACCGGTCGACCGCAAGGCGTGGGCGGTTGACCAAGCGGTCGACCGGCCAGAGAGCATTTGCTCTCTGGATTGGGACGGTCGACCGGGCGGTCGACCGCTAGCCTCCAACGGTCAAAAATTTGACCGTTGGCGGTCGACCGGACGGTCGACCGCCAGCCGCCAAGGCTGACAGATCAGCCCAACGGCTAGTTTTTGATTGGGGCTTTATATACCCCATCTCTTTAGGGTTTTTGCTAAGATTTTGAAAGTGAAAATTTTCCTACTTCCTAAAGAGTTTTCAGCAAAGAGTTTTTGAGTCAAAATTGCTATTCTTTATTTGTTTTTAAAAGTGTTTGTTATTTCAAAGAAAATAGGCTTTTGGGATTAGTTTTTGATCTATAAATTCCATATCTTTTTGGTGTTTTTCTCAAGTAATTTTCTTTGATCAAAATACTTTGTTTTCCACACTTGAGCTATATCTTGCTATTCTATCTATAGGATCTTGTATTTGTGGGAAAAGAATTTGTTTGTGGTTGTGAAAACCACCAAGTTGTAAACCCTTTATTTGTTGTATCCCTCTTGAGTAGAGGTTGATTTGGAGTGGTGGTTTAGCTCCCTCTTTGGTAGAGGTTGAGGTTGTGGTGTACTCCCTCTTGTGTGAGGTGGAGTTGGATATGTATCCCTCAAGTGTGAGGTGATTGGTTGTTTGGCTAAGGGCCTACCCCTCTTGTGTGAGGTGGTGTTTGTATTGCCTCGGTGGAAGGTTGTATTGGTTGAGAGAGGAGTTCAGTACTCCCAGTTGTATTTGCCCCAAAATCTTCGGTGGAGGTTACCTGTGTGGGAGTCCTAGGTGGACAAGTTAGTGGATTGGAAATCCTTCTCGGTGAAGGCGGGGACGTAGAGCTCGGTGTTCGAACCTCGAAACACAGCTTGTTGTTTGTGTTTGATCCATTGACTCTAAACTCTCTCTCTCTTTATTTGTGCATTGATTCATATTGCTTATCATATACATGCTTGTTGTGTTGTGTGCCTCACTTGTGATTAACCACGAGAGCTTCATATAGCGCCTCAACTCTTATTCAGAGGAATCAAGAGGAGTTAGTCCAGAGCCCTTCACGGGGAATTCGGCTACGCTCGTTGGTTGCACTAAGTGTTGTAGTAATTAGTTTTTAATTTCCGCATTTAGTTCTTTAGATTAGCGGTTGACCTATTCACCCCCCCTCTAGGTGTACTTTCAATTGGTATCAGAGCCTACGCTCCTGATATTTGGTTTAACCACCTTGGAGTGTGATCTTGTTAGCTAATCTACATTTGCATTTGCACATATATTGTTTGCACACACTCATGGATTGCTTGTCACCTCCCATGTTTGATGTTTCCAACATTGACATGTAAAAATTTAGGATGTCCATGTACCTAAAAACCCTAGGCTTGCATGTTTTCCTTGCCACTACAAGAAATGCTATCTTGGTAATAGCAATCATATAGGGGCCAATGCACAAGCCCTTGAGGCACTTAGAAGCACGCTTACTAAAGAATATCTTATGCTTGTTTCTAACTGTGATTCCGCCTTTGCAGTGTGGAACATGTTGACCACTCCAAGCTTCAATTGCCAATTCAAACGGAGGATGAATCTAGTGGAGAATCCGAGCCACGATGCTACATGGTCCAAGGGAATGACTCCCTTGAGGTATACTCGGAAACTCAATTAGATAGTGATAATGCTAGTTCTTCATGTGATCAGAATATTGATGCCAATACCTTAAATGAAGAACTTTCTATTGTGTGTGAAAAATTATTGGAAAAATATAATCTCTTGAAAATAAGAGTTTTGAACTTAATAAAGAAAATAAGGTTTTAAGTTCAAGACTAGACTTAGTTTTACAAGAGAAAGTGGAGATTTCTACTGAGAGGGATTCATTGAAGTCTAAACTTGATCTTGCCCTAAAGTAAAATGAATTTTTGAAAAATAAAAATGATTGTGAAATAATTTTGAAGAAAAATGAAAACTTGTCTTCAAAAGTTAATTTTGTTTTAAAAGAAAATGATTCTTTAAAAATGAAAATTGCTTCCATTTCAAAGGACTTGGAAGTTTGTTTAAAGAAGAATATTGTTTTGAAAAATGATATAGATACACATGTTTGCCATGCTAGTGTAGGCTCACCTAGCTCACCTATTGCATGTCACACTTCCTCTTTAATTGAAAATGATATATCTATGCTAAAGAAGAATATTGATTGTTTGGGCTCCACTTTTAGCCATTGTGTTTTGAGCCATACACGTTTGGAATCTTTGATTTGAAAAAAACAAGTTCCATCTTTGAATGCACACCATCCACGGCATACACATGCTCCTCACGGTCACATCCATTATACTTTGTATGCTCATGTGTATGCTTGTACACATTGTGGACGTAAGGGCCACCTTGCTAAATTTTGTTTTGATAAGATACATGATGCAAATTTAGCAAATAAATTTGTTTGGGTTAGGAAAGGTACTAACCCTCATGGACCCAAAAGAGTGTGGGTACCAAAGACCACCCCTATTGTATTTGATGTAGGTGTGGGCTCTCGCATGACGTGAGAGTGACGGTACCTTGAGGTGGATGCATTCCGAGCTTAAAAGAGGACTATTTGGATGCATCACTTTCAAGGGGAGTTTAGTGGGAGGACCACCGTGTTTTGGAGACATGGAGAGTTGCCTCTTCGGTTTTGGTAACGGTCTCTTACTCCTTATTTATTTTTGCATGTTTTTCCTGTTCATTAATTTAGAGCATGTTTTGATGTTTGTAGATTATTATGAAAAATGTCATGATTATTAGATCATTGACATGCATGTATAGCATTTGAGATCACCCATGTTTATATGGACCCATATGTTGTGTTCTCACCATTGTTTAGCTATTATGTATATCATAGTTCTAATAGCATGTGGATTTACATAATGATCGTATTTATGTTTATCATGTTGATCTATGTCTCGTTTTATGCTTTATGTTTTGACTACTTGTTTAAATGTTAGTTTTCATTAAAACTAGGATATATATATACTTGTACATATAGTGGGCCACAAATAGATCATTATATGTTTGTGCTTGAACGCTCTTCTGTACCCATTAGATATGCTAGTATAGTCTAGTTTTGATGATTCATGCATTTTAAACTTGTATTCCCCATTTTGGACATGTTTTATGATCATGTGTTTTCACTTCATGTATATGTTTATTTTGCCAAACCTTAAGATATACATGTATACCCCTTGAGTCATTTGCTTTTCATGCAAATCTTTATTATGGACTCAATTGTATTTAGGGATATGTATGTATACTTTTTGTTTGTCAAAACATACATATGCCTTCAAGTATAAATTGTTTTAATAAAAATTTAGTTTTGACAATTTTCATGATTTTCATGTTTAAGGAATTTCAATTGAGCTTGATTGCATATTTTCGTGATAATGTGTTTCACATATATCTTGTACACTCACTTTATTTAAATGTTATCTCATGATTGTGTTTTCATGAGTATGATATGAGCTTTATTGACTTTGAGTGTTTTAGTGATCATGTGATCTACATGTTTTTCATGAAATACAATTTTGTTTTATTCCTTGCATGAAGGATTTCGTTCTAGTTTACAAGTTTTTTCATATAACTAGTTGCGATATTCTTCATATGGTAGGGTTTTTCAAACAAACTATATTTTCAAACCTATTTTTGAAAACCCCTACCTTCCACGGGCGGTTGGATGGGCGACCATGCCTTGTATGTTAATATTAAAAATCATTTTTAATCATGAGCATGAAATAGGTGGTAGAATTATGAGTTATACACTTGATCTTATTATTGTTTCAATTGGTATCATTGGACTTTTTCAATTGGTATCAATATTGACATTTTTTTGTATACTCATATATTTTTTTATGTATGTATGCTTACACTTCAAAAATATCAATTTCGATTGGTATCTAAATTTTTCATACATATATATGTTTTATTTGTGCTTATTATATCTCTATATCATTGAGCACAAATTTTTAGTTATGCTAAGCTTGATCTCTTAATGTATATCATATTTCAATTGATTAGTTTTCAATTGGTTTCCTAATACAAGCTTATGCATCGTTTTATTTGGTATTTTATAAAGGGGGAGAAACTCGTATTTCATCTTTCAATTGGTATTTTGTTTACCATTGGTTTCGTATTCCACCCCTATACTTTATGATGAAAAATGATTGAAAAATTAATATTGATTTTTAATTTGGTATCATATGCTTATAAAGAAAAATACCTTCAATTGGTATCAAGATTTTTTTTACTATCAATTGGTATCAAGTTTACCTAATTTGTTTCAATGCCTTATTTACTTTCAATTGGCATTTCTTAAATTTTTATATGTTCACTTTCGTTTGATATCAATATGCACTTCATTGACATATTTTTTAATTGGTATCATATTTGATTTGACCCCTTATTGGTATCATTTTGTTTTAGACAAAAAGGGGAAGAACATCATTTTTTGTGTTTTCTTTGACCCCTTTGTTGATGATTGACAAAAAGGGGAGAAGAATTTGAGTTTATATGCATGTTTTTATGACTATGCATGTTTTTATATTGGTATCAAGTATTGGTATCAAGAGTGTTTGTTTTTAAACATAGTTTGGTTTTTTATTGGTATCAAGAGCATTATTTAAAAAACATGTTTATGAAAAGAAGAAATAATTTGTTTTGGTATCAAAAGCATGTTTTATTGGTAATAAAGTTTTACTTTTTATATCATTTTTTATACATTTCATTGTTTTATGCATGTTTATGCATATTCATGTTTAATATTCATTGCACATATTTATTGTTTATTGCTATGCATGAGTTAAGAGGGAGCTTCTTTGAAGCTTAACTTTAATCCATGCATATATAACTCCATGAGTTTTGTCATCATCAAAAAGGGGGAGATTGTTGGCCCAGAGGCCTTCCACTCTAGTTTTGATGATGATTAACTCATGTAGTTATGTTTACTAATAATCTTGTGATGTTTAGTTTCAGATCTTTAATCAAGATATTAGTAGGTGATTAGCTTCAACAAAGGAGTTTTGAAGCCTTTCACTTGGTGATTCCAGAGCCCGAGCATCAAGATCATATATAGCACTCGTTGGAGTCAAGCTCGGTGGATCACGGGTTGGATCGAGTCGACTTGAAGATGGAGTTCGTCAAGAAGACATCGGTACCTAGTTTAGATTACGTTTTAGATTCATTTGTAAAGATTAGAATAGTGTGATATGCTCAAGTTCACAACACACACACGTTTTATGTTTTGGATATTAGTTTTCAGTTTTTGGTTTAACCGATATTGGTTTTCATGAATAGATATTATATCAATACAAGTTTACATGGTTTAATGTATATTAGATATGTTCTATATACATGCATGCTTCATATCTTAGACAAACTTATTTTGATATGCCTATTCATGAGTTTTGGTGTTTTGGTACTTTTAACAAAACATATTTTTGGAATTAAAGTCAAAAATATGGATATATATATATATATATATATATATATATATATATATATATATATATATATATATATATATATGTTTCATGTATATTGACTTATGTCCATATGCAACATGCCTAAAAGTGTTTAAATATCATGTTTTTGTATTTGGATGAGTTTTGGAAAAATCGGATTTCCATTTGAAAAACAAAGTTTTGGAAAATACGGGTTTTGATTTTCGGCAAAACTTGTAAGTCACAAAAATGGTTTAAAAAGTTTGAAATTTGTGTTGGAATTTTTCACACAAGTTTATATTTCAATGTATTATGATAAAACTATTTTTGTGGAATTTTAGAAGTTTTATGAGATTTTTAAAGATAATAAAAACTTAGTTTTTCTGTCCCAGAACTCAGCCTGCCAGGCTCTGGCGGTCGACCGGACCGGTCGACCGAAGTGCACAAAACGTGCACGCTGGCCAGCCTCTTGAGCCAGTCGACCGAGCGGTCGACCGACTGCAAGCACCCCACTCTCGGGTGGGGGCGGTCGACCGACCGGTTGACCGCAAGGCATAGGCGGTCGACCGAGCGGTCGACCGGCCAGAGAGCATTTGCTCTCTGGATTGGGACGGTCGACCGGGCGGTCGACCGCTAGCCTCCAACGGTCAAAAAATTGACCGTTGGCGGTCGACCGGCCGGTCGACCGCCAGCCGCCAAGGCTGACAGATCAGCCCAACGACTAGTTTTTGATTGGGGCTTTATATACCCCATCTCTTTAGGGTTTTTGCTAAGATTTTGAAAGTGAAAATTTTCCTACTTCCTAAAGAGTTTTCAGCAAAGAGTTTTTGAGTCAAAATTGCTATTCTTTATTTATTTTTAAAAGTGTTTGTTATTTCAAAGAAAATAGGCTTTTGGGATTAGTTTTTGATCTATAAATTCCATATCTTTTTGGTGTTTTCCCAAGTGATTTTCTTTGATCAAAACACTTTGTTTTCCACACTTGAGCTATATCTTGCTATCCTATCTATAGGATCTTGTATTTGTGGGAAAAGAATTTATTTGTGGTTGTGGAAACCACCAAGTTGTAAACCCTTTATTTGTTGTATCCCTCTTGGGTAGAGGTTAATTTGGAGTGGTGGTTTAGCTCCCTCTTTGGTAGAGGTTGAGGTTGTGGTGTATTCCCTCTTGTGTGAGGTGGAGTTGGATTTGTATCCCTCAAGTGTTAGGTGATTGGTTGTTTGGCTAAGGGCCTACCCCTCTTGTGTGAGGTGATGTTTGTATTACCTCAATGGAGGTTGTATTGGTTGAGAGAGGAGTTCGGTACTCCTGATTGTATTTGCCCCAAAATCCTCGGTGGAGGTTCCCTGTGTGGGAGTCCTAGGTGGACAAGGTAGTGGATTGGAAATCCTTCTCGGTGAAGGCGGGGCCGTAGAGCTCGGTGCTCAACCTCGAAACACATCTTGTTGTTTGCGTTTGATCCATTGACTCTAAACTCTCTCTCTCTCTCTCTCTCTATTTGTGCATTGATTCTTATTGCTTATCATATACATGCTTGTGTGTTTGTGTACCTCACTTGTGCTTAACCACGAGAGCTTCATATAGCGCCTCAACTCTTATTCAGAGGAATCAAGAGGAGTTAGTACAGAGCCCTTCACGGGGAATTCAGCTACACTCGTTGGTTGCACTAAGTGTTGTAGCAATCAGTTTTTAATTTTCGCATTTAGTTCTTTAGATTAGCGGTACACCTATTCACCCCCCCTCTAGGTGTACTTTCAGAAGAGTGCTGGAGCAAAAGGTACGTATGCATAGCAGATAGTTTAGGAAACATTCTTGGGTGATATTTGCTTGTGAATGTTACTTTTTATATCTTTCACACTTTGTACAATCAATCTTAAGGGCTTGTCCTATAAATAAGATAAGGTGGGGAAGTCATTACCCTCCCTTCGCCCATAAACCATCTCCTCACTCACTAATCAACCTAACTAAAACTGAGTAGACGTTGGTCATAGGGACATCTCGGACTCATATAGGAGACTGACCTAAGGAGAAAGTTGATTTGAATTTGACTATTGTCAAATCGGTGTCTAAGGTTAGGGATTGAGGGGCGAAACCCTGAAGTTGGTTGTTTGGCATAATTAGGCCCGTTGCTTAGGCACGGATACCTCCCACCATCTTGCTCCTACCTGGCCGATTAACTTGTGGTCAGATTCAGCAATATACCCCCCGTGGACAGTCTAACCAGTTAAGAGTCATTTAGGTCTAAGGTCTACCCTAACGTACTTAGGTTAGATTTTTCTTTTTATTTGTTTGCTTATTTGTTTGTTTCTCTTTGTTTGTGTTTGACATTTCTTGTGTGATATGGCTTATAACAACAATTTTTCTAATTTTAATGGTAATCCATATTACACCCCGACCTCTTTTTCTGATATTACCAACCCGGCATATCATAACTTTAACCAACCTAATATACCAGATTGGTCTTCTCTGAATCAACATAACCCATGCTCCCATCTTATGACCATAATTTTCAAAATAATTTCAGCTCTTCACAGAGTCAATGGGAATTCACCTCCCCCGAGTCCAATTTTCAACCAACTTGTCCTCCTTATCCACCTTATCCACAATTTTGACAATATTCATTTCCCGATTTTTCTTCCTATATTCCTTTTCTAAACCAACCCATTGAAGAAAGATCCAAGCTAGAAAAGAGTATAGAAGCAATGCAAGAGATCGAACGAAAATTTCAGGCCTCCCAATTCCTCAATATTTTTAAGATTCATACTCAGTTCCACTAGTTCAAAATAAAAAACCATCAATCTTAGAAATGAGTATGCATGAGTCCAAGCAACAATCACAAAATCTGATGGACTCACGATTTCATCACAAATTCTAAAACAAAACTTTATCTTTTCAAGTTCAATCATAACAAAATGATGAACCAATGAAAGGCTGCTTGAAGCCATGACTCAGGCTCAAATCACTCATAATCATGACATAGATATGACGATCAAAACTCTCCATTCTCACTCTTTGACCATTCCTAATGTCGCTAACCATTATGTTAGAGCCAAAAAATCATGTTGTTTTGGAAAACAAGATTTCATTTCAGCATAGCCATTTGAATTTGCCCAAACTCTAAATTTTGAAAACACATTGACATTTTGGCAAGTTATCTCTTTCCTGAAATTGAACTTGAGAATGAATATGATCTCGAACCTCAACTTGATAATTCAAAGCTACTTCCTGATTCAATAATGACTCCAGTGTCTTCACCTAATTTCAATCCTTCTCCAGAGTCCACATTGGATCCTGTGCCTATCCATCGGAAAATTGAATCACCAATCTTTTATGATCATCATATTGAACTTGACTAATTTCATACTTTTGAAAGTCCTATTGATAAATTGGCAAGTTCTCATTTTTACAAAATTGAACTTAATGAGGAATGTGACCTCGAATCTCAAATTTGTGATCCAATTCAGCTTTCTGAATCAATATTGACTCCTGTTTTGCTACCTGATTTGAGCAATATTTTAGAGTCAGTTTCGATTCTCATACCTCTCATTCTTGAACTTGAATCACCAATCCTAGAAAGTCACATTCCATTGTGGAGAAATGAATGTGGACTTGAGTTTCAACTTCTTTATTTGGACCCACTTCCTGAATAAATTTTGACTTGAACCTTTAGTTGACTTCAGTCATTTTCCTGAGTCGATTGTAGTTCATACCCTTCCTGATTCCAGATCCATCATTCTATATTTTCATACTCCATTTTGGGACAGAGGCGTTGATAATAATGACTCTGAAATTAGTTTGAAAATTTGAAAATTAGACGGGATAAAATTCTTAATAAAAATCATTCATATATACATCATTTTAGTGGGTTATATTAGAGAGGTTTCTGGTGGGTTCCTCCAAACTCCACGCAAATTAGATTCGGCCGGATTTCGTAGACCAATCAGACCACCACCGAAGCCACCACCTTAAGGTAATATTTTTCTTCCCTTTCTTCCTTTTCATGCATCTATGCATTAATTCATACATTGAGGACAATGCATGAGATAGGTGTGGGGGAGGGTTCTAACAGAACTTAAGTTTTCTTTTTTATTATTAAAAAAATTATTATCAACATTTTCTTTACTTTTAAAAACTTTTTGAAAATAGAAACAATGTTTTGACATATTTTTGTAAGAAATTAAGTTAATTTTAAGGAATAGGAGAATTATAATTAGGATTTCTTATACTTAGTCAAAATAAGATTATTTGTTTAATTTTCAAGGTTAGAAAAAAATTTGAAAAAGTATTTTAGTCTTGATTTTTATCTTGATGATATATGCATGTTTTATACACTTACACACTTAGAGTTCAAAAACAAAGATTCTTATGCCTTATTAAAAAAAAAGAAAACGAGAAAAAGAAATATATATATATATATATATATATATATATATATATATATATATATATATATATAAATCCTCTGATTAAGCTGGGATTTGTGCCTCATAAAGCATAAAGTATTCACGCCTAAAAGCGGTTCATAAAATAAAACCCTTAATTTTGTGGCCTTATTTGCTCGAGTTCTTAAGTCCTTAGGCTGTTTTCTCACCCGATGCCCTAAGACCATTCGGTTTGAGAGTCACCGATTAAAGGCTCGTTACATGGGCAAATTAGAAAGCCTAATAAAACTAAAGAATAATACCATTAAAAATAAAAATAAATAAATAAATAAATAAGGCATAAGAGTTAGAGTTAAAGAACCCTTAGTCAAAATTTCACGGTTACGAAGGTGCATATGACTTTGTTGGCCCAAAAGGTTACACTCTCCATTTATATAGTTTTGATGGTAACAAAACATACAAAAACTATTTAGTACTAATAAAGATTTTAGAATGAATTTCAGGTTTGTACAAGTCTTGATAGCTTTAAGCATGTTGCAAGGTTATTGGTGCTTAAAGCATATTGAAAGGTTGATGGCACAAGAGGACTCTTTCATAGAAGAGGAGACTCTAGCTCGGCAACGCGGTTCAGAGACACCTTCCTATAAAGTTTTTATATTTTTAGTTTGTTAAAGAATAGTATATACGTTTGAAGCTCAAATTCACACACAAAAATTCAATACGTTTGGTTTTTGGTTTAACCAGTTTTGGATTTCAAGTACATATATCGAGTTTTAGATTTGAACCAGTTTTAGTTCTGCTGATCTGCTTGACACCCTTTTATATTTGTTCTCATAACTTTTTATTTTTATATTCAAATAACATGATTTAACTTGAATTTCAAAGATAACTTTCAGATCTAAATTTCTTATTCAATAATAATTTTCAGATTCAAATTTTAAAGATGTCAAATATTTGGTTGAACTCTGTTCTTGTTCTGAAAACAGCTTACAGTTTCTGATTTGACACCTGTCAGTGTTTTATTGATAACTTTCTAATAAAAAATGATATTGAGTTGATTTCAATTGCATTAAATAGAAGACTTAAATATCTACAAATTATTCCTATACCTAATTCTGAATTCGGACGGTTATAGCCTGAAAAATGTGCTCAAATTTGACAATCTGCCAGATTTGCAGTAATGGCTAATTTTCTGGAGGCTGATTTTTAACATGTTTTTAAAATGTGTTTAAGTTTAAAAAAAATATGGTTAGCTGTATTAGAGGGTCAATTTCTTTCTCTTTTATTTAGGTAAAAGTTTTCTATGTTTACTCCTCCTAAATCCTATATAAAGGGGTCATTAGGGTAGAGGTTTTCACAACAACAAATTTAAAGATCAAAATTTTGAGTTTTCTTGAGAAAGAGTTTTTGTTTAAGTTTTGGGCTATTATTTTCAAAAGTTTTCTAAAAGTTTTTGGTTCTTAAAATCTCTCTTCTGTTTTTATATCACTTACAAAACCTTGAGCTTCAATCTTATATATTATTCTCTAGGGTTTTTGTAAAGAAAAATTTTTCAAAAGAGAGTTTGTGGTCTTTTGATCACCAAATGATTATTGTATTTGTGGCTCCACTACCTCTGGACTAGAGGAGTGTGATTGATGAGTTGGGTACTCCCTAGTGGTTGTAATCCTTTGTGAAAGTTCTAGTGGATCGAAAATCCTTCTGGGTGAAGGCAGGGACGTAGAGCTGGGTGCTCGAACCTCGAAACAGATCCTGTGTTTGCGATTGGTTTACTTATTTTATTTACTTTCTTTCCATTCATTCTTATATTGTCGATCAATACTCTCACAACAAGATTGCATTGCGCACCTCAAACTCTTATTTAGAGGAATCACGAGGAAGGAGTTTAGAGCCCTTCACGAGGTATTCGGCTTCTAATCTTGCTTTGAGTGATCGTTGCATCATCTCATTTTAAATTTGTACATTGATTAGCATTATCACCTATTCACCCCCCCTCTAGGTGATTTTTTACTAAGATCACAAATGTTCTTGCTTCTCTAGGTGATGAAATAAGCAACGACCAAAAGGTGCGTAAGGTGATTCGTGCTCTCCCTTCATCATCGGAAATCAAAGCTACCACCTTGAAGGAATTGAATGACAAAGACGAGATGGAGCTCATAAGTCTTATTGGAAATCTTAAGACTCATGAGATGGAGAAAAAGGGTAGAGAAGAAGCGGCGCCTCAAAAGAAAAAGTCTATTGCTTTCAAGTCTACCTTCTCCATCTCCGATGATGAAGAAGATGAAGAGCTATCTCTTTTTGTGAGAAATGTAAAAAGAATGTACCACAAGAATAAGCTCAACCATAGACGGCGATGGGAAGGGAAGGAGGAGAAGAAGATCACATGCTACAACTGTTAGAAACCTGGACACATCATGGCTGATTGTCCAGATTTCAAGAACAAGATATCTTCCTCCATGAAGCAAAAGAAGTCGTTTGTAAAGAAGGCGTTCAAAGTCACTTGGGATTCGGAAAGTGAATCCGAAGATGAAGTTGACACGGCTAACATGTGTTTCATGGCAAACACACCTAAGGTAACTCCCGAACCATCTTATGATGATATTGAGATAAGTAAAGAAGTGTTATTACAAGCTTTCATTGAACTTTCAGAAAGTTTTGATCCTAAGAAGGAAGATTATTTAAGATTGAAAAAGGAAAATGAAGTGCTTAAAAATCAAATTGATATTTCTTCAAAAGAAAAGGATGAATTATCTTCCACTATTATTTCAACACAAAGAGATTTTGATGCCCATTGAGTTGCATGCAAAGCTAAATACCCTAAAATTGATGAAAATGAGATTTTTATGTTAAAAACTAGAATAAATGATTTGGGAAATATTTTAAAATAATGTGCATTTAATAATACTAAATTAGAAGAAATGTTTTCAAAGAAACACATGCACACTTCACATGTTAAACATGATAAACTATCTCATGCTAAAACTCCACATGTTCATCATGCCAACACATCACATGTCAATCATGCTAAAACACCCCATGCTCACAAATCACATGTTCATAAACCACATGCTCATTATGCTTTTAAATATGAAAGAATTTATAAATGTACTTATTGTGGCCGGAATGGTCATTTAACCAAATTTTGTTATGATCATATAAATAGTATGAACAATCATGTTTGGGTTCGAAACACTAACATATTAGGACCTAAGAAAATATGGGTACCAAAATTCACTCCTAGTCTATTTAATGTAGGTGTGGGCTCTCACATGACGTGAGAGTTGTTGGTGCCTTGAGGTGAATGCGTTTCGAGCTAAACGGTGACACTTTTGGATGCATCACTTTCAAGGGGAGTTTGGTGGGAGGACCACCATGGTTTGGAGATATAGAGATATGCCCTCTTGGTTTTGGTAACGATCTCTAACTCCTCATTTAGTTTACATGCTTTTATATTAGTAATTTTTAGTATATCATGTTTTAATGATTATTATGTTAAATGCCATATTAATTAGACTTGTGACATACACGTATAGTAATTGAGATACACCATGTTCATATGGATCCATATTTTGTGTTCTCACTTTATTTTAACTATTATGTATATCCTTACTCTAAGACTTGTACATTTAGCCTAATGATCATATTGATTTATATTTTGTTTTATGATTCATGTTTTGATTAAATGTTTAAATGTAACCTTCATTAAAACTTGTGTATATACTTATATAACTAATGATCCACAATTGATTCTTATGGGTTTGTGCTTAAATGCTCATTTGTACCCATTAGATGTACTAGTATAGCCTAGTTTTGATGATTAGTGCATTTCAACTTGTATTCCCCATTTTGTACATGTTTTTCATGTAAATGTATTTAGTTTCATGTATATGTTAATTTTGTTTAAAATTATAGATATACATGTACATCCTTAAGCCACTTGCCTTCATGCAATATACTGTTGTGACTCGTTTATGCTTGGATAAGTATGTATACTCTAGTTTATACAAAACATACATATGTCTTGAGGTTTGTTTTGTTTTGATGAAAATTAAACTTTTATGTTTTTCATATTTGTAAAGGAATTTGATTTGAGCTTAAATGCCTTATTTCCATGATTTTGTTGATTACATGATTCTTATACTCTATATTTGGTGTTTACTCATGACTTTATTTTCATGAGCTTATATGTGCTTTAAAGACTTTGAGTGTTAATTATTATGTGATTTTCATGTTTTCATGGGATGTATGATTTGGTTTCATATTTTAAAGGATTTCTTACTAATTTTAAAAAATTTCTTTAAAACTAGTTTCTATTCTTCAAATGGTAGAGTTTTCAAACTATGCCTATTTACTTTCAAATCATGATTTTTGAAAACCCCTACCTTCTAAGGGCGGTTGGATGGGCAACCATGCCTTGTATACCCTTCTTGAATATCTTTTAAACCTGTGCATGATAAGGGTGGTAGGTTTGAGTTATACACTTGATTCTCATTATATTTTATTGGTATCAAAATTGATATTTCATATATTTGTATACTCATATATATTTTCTATATATGCCTCATATTTCAATTGGTATATCCATACATACATATATATGATTTGATTGTACTTGTTTTACATGTCTTTAAAAAAAAATTTGAAAAAGCACAAATTATGTTTGCTAAGCTTGATTTAGTTCATCATGTCAATTATTTTTAATTAGTATCTATTACAAGCTTATGCATTGTTCCTTTTAGTATTTCATAAAGGGGGAGAAAATTCTTGTTTTTAAATTGGTTTTATGTAAAATTGGTATTGGTTGTAAATTCAATTTGTATCAGTTTTCATTTCAAATTAGTATCTTACTCCCATCATTTATGATGTAAAATACTTTGATTTGATATATGCTAACATTATCAATTTTAGTATCAATGATCTTAAATTGGTATTATTCTCTATTTAGTATCTTTATTGCAAAATGATTTTAGTGTTTCTCTAAAAATTTGGTTTTTACCTTTAATTGGTATCAATATTTTTCATTTGGTATCAATATGTTTATCAAAAATTTTAAGTTGGTATAAAAAAAATCTTAAGTTTTGGTCTTTAAGATTTGATGATATGACAATTGATTGTATTTTTTTGGCCCCTTTATTGATGAATTGACAAAAAGAGGAAGAGATATTTGAGTTTATGTATGCATATATACATGTTTATATCTTCTTTATGCATATATTATTTATTGGTTGTTTTCTAACCCTTTTTGATGTATGACAAAAAGGGGGAGAAGTATTGGTGGTTTCATGTTTTGTACATGTTCATGTTTTGTACATGTTTATCTTATATATGTAGGTTTCATGTTTTATACATATTCATATATGTATACGTTTTCATGTTTTGTACATGTTCATGTTTTGTACATGTTTAACTCATATATGTTTTTTATATGTTCATATTTCATATTTTATACTTGATAATAGGGCATCATTTGAGGGGAAGTTTTTACCTCCTTTCTTTATCTTATGTTATAACTTATATGTTTTGTCATCATTAAAAAGTGGGAGATTGTTGGCCCAAAAGGTTACACTCTCCATTTATATAGTTTTGATGATAACAAAACATATAAGAACTATTTAGTACTAATAAAGATTTTAGAATGAATTTCAGGTTTGTACAAGTCTTGATGGCTTTAAGCATGTTGCAAGGTTATTGGTACTTAAAGCATATTGAAAGGTTGATAGCACAAGAAGACTCTTTCATAGGAGAGGAGGCTCTAGCTTAGCAACGCGGTTCAGAGACACCTTCCTATAAAGTTTTTATATTTTTAGTTTGTTAAAGAATAGTATATACGTTTGAAGCTCAAATACACACACACAAATTCAATACGTTTGGTTTTTGGTTTAACTGGTTTTGGATTTCAAGTACATATATCGAGTTTTAGATTTGAGCCAGTTTTAGCTCTGCTGATCTGCTTGACACCCTTTTATAGTTGTTCTCATAACTTTTTATTCTTATATTCAAATAACATGATTTAACTTGAATTTCAAAGCTAACTTTCATATCTAAATTTCTTATTCAATAATAATTTTCAGATTCAAATTTTAAAGATGTCAAATATTTGGTTGAACTCTATTCTTGTTCTGAAAATAAAGTTTCTGATTTGACACCTATCAGTGTTTTATTGATAACTTTCTAATAAAAAATGATATTGAGATGATTTTAATTGCATTAAATAGAAGACTTAAAGATCTACAAATTATACTATATACCTAATTCTGAATTCGGACGTTTACAGTCTGAAAAATGTGCTCAAATTTGACTAATCTTTCAGATTTGCAGTAATGGCTAATTTTCTGGAGGCTGATTTTTAACATATTTTTAAAACGTGTTTAAGTTTAAAAAAAATATGGTTAGCTGTATTAGAGGGTCAATTTCTTCCTCTTTTATTTAGGTAAAAGTTTTCTATATTTACTCTTCCTAAATCCTACATAAAAGGGTCATTAGGGTAGAGGTTTTCACAACAATAAATTCAAAGATCAAAAGTTGAGTTTTCTTGAGAAAGAGCTTTTGTTTAAGTTTTGGGCTATTATCTTCAAAAGTTTTCTGAAAGTTTTTGGTTCTTAAAATCTCTCTTCTGTTTTTATATCACCTACAAAACCTTGACCTTATTCTTATATATTATTCTCTAGGATTTTTGTGAAGAAAAGTTTTTCAAAAGAGAGTTTGTAGTCTTTTGATCACCAAGTGATTATTGTATTTGTGGCTCCACTACCTCTGGACTAAAGGAGTGTGATTAGGAGTTGGGAACTCCCTAGTGGTTGCAATCCTTTGTGAAAGTTCTAGCCTTCTGGGTGAAGACGGGGACTAGAGCTGGGTGCTCGAACCTCGAAACAAATCTCTGTGTTTGCGATTGGTTTACTTGTTTTATTTACTTGTTTTCCATTCATTCTTTTATTATTGATCATTACTCTCACAACAAGATTGCATTGCGCACCTCAAACTCTTATTTAGAGGAATCACGAGGAAGGAGTTTAGAGCCTTTCACGGGGTATTCGGCTTCTAATCTTGCTTTGAGTGATCATTGCATCATCTCATTTTAAATTTGTGCATTGATTAGCATTATCACCTATTCACCCCCCTAGGTGATTTCAGACTTAGGGTTGTTTTCCATTGAAAATTCAATAAAGAGAAAACTTACATAAAAAGGATCGAGGAGCGAAATTACAAGTAATTCCTTTATGAAAAACAAAGAAAATTACAAGTAGATCTCCTCTGAGATTACTGGGGAAATGTGCCGGTAGGAATCTGATCAGCACGCGATCACTTTATCCCTTTGATGATGCAATCAATCGGGTGATCGAACTACCTCCTTGTAAAACTCCTTCTCGCTTGCTTCAGGGAATTGGAGAACAGAAGATCAGAAGAGCACTTTTGCTAGAAATTCTGCTCTTTTCTTTTATGCCAATCTCCTCTCTGTCCGTGTGTGTGTCTATCTGTCTCCTTGGCTCAACAAGGGACCATTTTATAGCAAATGTGGGGTGTAACCGTCCCCTTGAATTCAGCAAAACTGAATCAGTCATTAACTTCGCGCGAAGCTTGTAAACGACCTTGCCGCGAAGCTCTTTGCGAGCTTATGGCGAAGCTGGAGGGTCCGTGCGAACACCCTCTTGCCGTTTATGGCTTAATTGTCTCCACTTAATGTGGGACGAAGTGGGTGGGTGTAACCGCCCACTTAAAAGTGGTGTTAATCCTACTAAATTAGTAGGGTTCACCCATTAATCCCTCGTGGGATTTTAAAACGGTCAATTTGATGACCCGGCAAACCTCACTGCGGAGCTAGATCATACGAAGCTAGATCATGTGAAGCTAGATCACGCGAAGCTAAGACTTAGCTCATAGCTTCAGGCGAAGTTTCCTTCAGGGCCTCGTGCGAAGCTAAGACTCAGTTCATGGCGGAGCTATAACCCGGCCCATAGCAGTGCTAAACCAGTTAAGGATAAGGCTTCTGGCGTGAAGCTCTTGGATCAGCATCTGGCGGGGCTAAATGGGAAGCTTCAGGGGAAGCTAATAGTTAGCCTCAAAGCGAGGCTACCGACCAAGCTTAGGCGAAGCTGTTAGTTTCGTTCGGAGCTATAAAGCTTACTTTGAGCTTATGCCAGGCTACGTATTGAGTTAACTTAGCGTCTTAGACCTGCTTGGGTCTCTCCAAAAGGCAACTTTGGCTTACTATCTGCTCTACTGGATTATTAATGTCCATGTTGCTGCCTTGTCTCTGATCATCATCTTGTTTTCGACTTATCTTTTGTAGATGTCGATAAGTTAGACGTCGCTCAGACCAGTTGGAGATGAATGCGGGAGTTCTGCCTTTTTCGAGTGTCAACAAGGGTAAAGTAATAGACTAGATGAGAGTACAATTGACTCCTTATTTTGATTGATAACAAATTTTTGAACAGAGACTAAGTTTAGGAATGAAAAATTCGATTTTCCTATAACTTATAGATTACTTAATTCTTACAATAATACTTCAAATATTTTTCTCTTTCAAAATGTATTTTCAAAATACTAATACTTTGTTTCCCTTTCTTTATGGATTTTGTGAGTGTAATCCACTGAAAACCCTCACGAGACAAAACTCGTCCTCTAGGGGGAACCTAAATGTTTAACGGCTTGTTATACATGCTTAGTGCAATCGCGTAACCCACAAAAGTGGTCTAATAATTTTTAGTTTAGTTCTGTTGTTTTGCTCGAGGACGAGCAAAAGATAGGTGTAGGAGTGTGATTGCACAATTTATTGCATTATTTTTTATTACATTTCCACATTAAACATGTAATAAATCTGCTAAATTTTTTGTCTTAAATGTCTATTTTGTAGAAGATAATCATGGGGAGAAAGAGGATAAAATCAAATAAATATCAGTTAAATTTAGATTTAACTAGATCTATTTGGTTATAGGAGGATGATCCCAAATCCAGTTGGTTAAATTCAGTTTTTAGTGAATCAAGTGGTTAAAGCTAAAGATCAACTGAGGATAACGTCAATACAGAGTCCAAATCTAAATGGATAAATGGATAGAGAGAAGATCAACGGATGAGATGAAGCAACTTTGACTTGGATTCTGACTTGATATATTTTAGTATTAAATCATTACTTTCGGTACTAAAACTCAAATCTGACGATTCAAGATGATCTAGAAAGTAGATTTAAAGAGCTTCAACTCTTAAGTTAATCACTATTTCTAATTCTATAATCTGATAAGTTATATTCAGTAATCAATACGCCAACAAGCTGCAGATCAGAACTGAATATCTACATCAAATCAAGTTCGGAGATAAGAGGAGGATTCAAATTCAGAAATAGTCAGCTCCCCTTATCTTTAGACTCATTTTCTTATCCATTTCTATCTTATAAATTCCCACACATTAGAGACAGGAGGACAAGCAAACAGAGAGTAGAACTTAGGCTAATTTGTAGTTTGTAACTTAGGTTTTTTATTTTCTTTTATGTAATTTTTATTTTATTTATGTAACTGAGAGGAGATGAGAGTTTCATGGAGGAATAAGAGCAAGCTTGTACTGAGGGTGACACTGGTATAAGTAATCTTTTCTTTCATTATTATTTGAATCGAATCGAAGTTTTCTTTTCTTTTCTATTCTTGTTTTTGTTTACTTCCCTCTTCTGTGCTTGTGGATCCAAATGAATCCGATAGCCTCGAAGTTGCCTTACCCTTGCAAGTGTTATTGATGGCTCATGGTGATGGATATCCATTTCTATGGTAGTGTAGCTTGCCCCTTCATTTCATAGTGTAAATCGGGAATGGGGAAGATCCTATCTGTCATACTTCGCTCGCCTTTAAACAAAGGTACACGTCGATACGGGTCAAAGGTAAGCAGGCGCCGAAGAGGTAAGTAAGTTTTTTAGGTTTTAGTTTTCTTTCTTTTAATTCAGTTTAGATTACCAACACCATCAACACCCAACTCTTTTATCACTCTTTTCGATGTCTTTGTATGTATCTATTTTCTATTTTCTCCACCTTCTCAATCTACCACCTTCTTCCTAACTTACCTGTAATTCCATCTTTTTCCTTTCTTTTAAAGAACTAAACGAAGATCTTTAACCATTGAATGTAACCTAAAAGAGTACTTGCTAAAAAAGCTTTAATCGCTAGTCCCTCCTTGTGGATCACGACCCGCATAGCCACTTGCTATTGGGTAATATTGAATACTTGAACTCTTTATTCTATGTTTTGAAATTCTGTATTTTTGTGTGCATGTAAAATCTCAATCACCTATAGTACAATACAAATAGACTTTCTTCTCCAGCGAGAAAGGGCTTCCATTAAGACCTTGGGGATTTTCATTAGATCGTAACTTAAAGAAAATCCCAATATATACCTTTAATTCCTATAAACTAGTGAATTATAGTGGAGTTTCCTTCTCCTCTCTGTGATTTTTACCAATTAGGGTTTTCATGTAAAAATATTGTGTCTCCATCTATTTTTTTTGTTGTGTTTATTATTTTTCACTTACATACTAAACCCAAACTTTTTCTTATAGTGTGGATCAACCGTCTGATTATTCGCAGCAGAAAATCTCCATCACACTCGTATTTTAATGTTTTTAGAAAAAGTAGAAAAAGAAAAGAATCTTTTGACTTTACGTATTAGAAGTGATGATGTGGTGAGTTTGTCAACCACTCCTTTATTACTCATTGTAAATAAATGGAATTAAACATGAGCTTTCATGTCCTAAAACTCCACAACAAAATGGAGTCATCAAAAGTAAGAATAGAACTATCCAAGAGATGGCTAGGATTATGATTAGTGAATACGCACTTCCTCAATACTTATAGGCCGATGCCATAAATACATCATGTTACATAATAAATAGAGTTCATTTTTTGCAAAAATTCAAATAAAACTCCATTTGAGATTTATCATTTGAGAAAATCAAATGTTTCTTATTTCAAAGTTTTTAGATGTGAATGTATTGTTTTACATACTAAGGATAATTTAGGAAAATTTGATGTAAAAACTTATGAAGCTATTTTTCTAGGTTATTCAAATACTAGTAATACTTATAAAGTCTTCAATAGGTCAACTTTAATAATTAAAGAATTTACGCATGTCAAGTTTGAAGAATCTAACTCTCTTGTGAAGAATATTATAGATTGTAAAATTGATTCCTTAGGTGAAGATATGGAAAGATGCAAATGAAGGACTCCTTGAAACAAAAAGAAAAGCCAAGAGAGGATTTAAATGGTGAAGTTCAAGTAGAAGTGCAATCAACTCAACGACTTCTGAAGGTTGGAGATACGCTACAAGTTATCTCAAAGATCTCATCTTAAGTGATGTACCAAAGGGAGTAACTACTAGTGTTGACACTCTGAAAAGACGAACTCCCAGACAGCACTTCAACCGGTCCTGACGGTGTCTAACTTATGAACATTTATGAAAGACAAGTTGTGGACAAGTTGGTGACCAGTTTTCGCTCATCCCCAAGGGACAAAGTAGTGACTTGGACCCTTCGATCCAGTGAAGCAGACAGTAGGTCAGTGTTGCCCTTGAAGAGGTCTAAGTAGGCCTATGAGGCTAAGATATCTCAACACTTAGCCTCGCATGAACTCAAGGGGCTAGCCCCGCAGAGAGCAAATTACTTAGCTTCGCATGAAGTTAGATTTGCCAGAGAGCTCTAATTTAGCCCTGCAGAGAGCTCTAATCTAGCCCCACAGAGGGCTAAATTGCTTAGATTCGCATGAAGTTAGCTTCATATGAAGCCAACTTCGCATGAAGCCCTGATCTAGCTTCGCAGAGAGCTCTGATCTATGCAGAGGCTCTGATAGCTTCACTTGAAGCTTTGATTTAGCTCCACTTGGAACAATCGGTCATGTTGACCATTTCAAATCCCAGCATGGGATTAGTGGAATTTATTCCACTTTAAATGGGCAGTTATTCCCACAATCTCCACATAATGAGGCCCATAATTTCCTCATCAAAAGGAGATAATGGAGGCACTTATAGCGTCCCTAAGTCAGCTGGCTGGCTAGCCTCACAGGCGCTCAATATTAGCCTCACAGGTTCCGCTAGCTTCGCTGAAGCTCTTATTTTATTTTTGCCTAAAGCTATTTTAGCTTCGCACGCTTAGCTTTAAAGACCATTCAAACTATGTTAATTTCTAGGGCGGTTATACTCCTACAGAGCCTATAAATAGCTCATATTGAGAATGAGCTAGGGGCGGCATATTTGATTGGCTGAAAAGAATTGCAAGAGAATCACTCTCCCAGTAAGCCTATTTTTAGAGATTTATTTCTCTCCCATCCGTCAAGGATAAACTATTAGGGTCTAATACTCTCGACCTTTCGATTCTTGAAGGATTTTCAGAACCAGGCGAGAAGAAAATTCCCAAGTAGAAGGCTCAAAAACTGAATTGTTCGCATCATCAATGGGACAAAGTGATTGCGCGCTGATCAGACTCCATTGGCACACTTTCCCAGAATCTCAGGAGAGAATTCTTGTAATTTTCCTTTTTAATTACCTGTAATTTTCTACAACTCTTTGTAAGTTTTCCCCTTTGAATTTTCAATGAAAAATAATTAGATCCAAACTTCATGATATTTGTGCTATTATGCATTCATTTCTCACATTGAACCTAAGAATATCCTCGAGGTCGAAGGCGACTCATATTGGTTTCTTCTATGCAAGAGGAGCTCAATCAATTTGAGCACAATCAAGTTTGGAATCTTGTTCCTAGGCCCAATAATAGACCAACCATTGGTACTAACTAGATCTTTGGAAACAAGTTGGATGAGTCAGATAATAATGTAGTTAGAAACAAGGGTAGATTATTGCCAAAAAAATACAGAGAATATAAAAAGTGTATGTGATTGATTTTTACTCTGAATCTTTGCATTTTAACCATATGAAGAGGGCTATACGGGTTGACCTCAGGGAGAGGTGCGATGGAAGCGTCTAGGTATTTTTGTTTTTTTACACCTTCTTCTTTTGTTTAGAGAACATGAAGAAAGAGAATGGTTAAAAAAATTTGGTTTTAATATCAAAGTAGAGAAAGACCACAACCTACTAATAATCAACCACAATAAACAAATAATATCAACTAGAGATTACCTTCGCGCTAAGCCCTAAATATGATAGATTACCCTAGGATTCAAATAAAACACATAAGACAAATAACAAGATTCTAATTGAAATAGCACTAGTTAAAATTTAACATTAAAATATCAAGACAATGGTCAAGCATAAATTAAGAAAAATAGATAAAGAGTACTAGCAAGTAGTAGACCTAATTATCATCATCATGTGCCTTCAAGATAAAACTAGGATTTAAGCATGCATGGAATTTAATTAGGTTCTCTATTTAATACTATAGGTCCATGGTGGTAATATTAGCAAGTCATGAAAACTGGATTTAGTTACTCATGGTGAAAGTGAAACAAAGCATGGTTTTGAATAAGAAAATTGCATGAAATAAAGAAGCAAAATAAAGAACAAAAAAAAATAAATAACAAAGAAGATATGAAAAGAATAAAAGCACCTTATATTGATCTGTCACCTCGAATTACAATGGCTTCTCCTTCTTACAAATCTTCTTCAAAGCAAAAAAAAAAAAACTTGATAATTACAATGAAAATTCGGAAAGAAAATAGATTTAAAGAAAATCTTAAACTTGAGCTTTGGATGCCTCTACTCTGTTGCTCTTCTGGGATATTTTTAGCTGATTTGAGAAGTAGATCCCACATGAACACTCCCCCCAAAACTCCGTGTACGCGGCTACAGGATATCCGCGTTTTCGTGGCTTTTCAGGGGAAAACGTGGCCTTTTATGAATTCTGAGCACGCGCTTTGGCGCGTGGCTTCATCTCATCCATCCATATGGAGATCTATCTTTAGAATCCTCGTTTGCATTCTGAAATTTAAAATTACCATATTTTCTCGATAACTTAGGAAATAAGTTATCTATAAATTTGAGATTAAACTTGAATTCTCTCATTTATCTTTTGACTTGGGGATCAAGCAACCTGATTTAATTGATTTTCTCCTTTATTTTTGATTTCAGATAGGATAATCTCTGAATTTCTTGGGCTTGATGGGCCTTTGGGCTTCTCTTGAACCTGTGGGCTTCTTTTAGGCTCTTTTATTTTCTCTTTTAATTACGGAGGCATGCACATTACTAAACAATAAAATAATTAAATAGTAATGCTTTATAAAAATAAATAAGAAATGTGACTAAAAATATGCATTATTGATGACAATCACACCCCTACACCTATCTTTTACTCGTCCTCGAGTAAATAAAAAAGAAAAATCTAAACTAAACTAATCTAACCTAACTTACTTTCGTAAGAATCGCAGTTGCACTTAGCATGTGCAAAAGGTCGTTAAACCTCTAGGTTACCTCGAGAGGGCGAGTTTTGTCTCGGAAGGTTTTCAGTGAATTACACCCACAAAATCTATAAAGAAGGAAAAACAAAATGTTAGTACCTTTGAAATTCCATTTTTGAAAGAGAAGAATATTTGAAATATTTTTGTTACAATCAAGTAATATATAAGATTTAGGATCACCAAATTATTCATTCCTATACTTAGTCTCGATGCAAATATTTATTATCAATTTAGGTTAGGATTAAAATTGAATTTCTCACTTAGTCTTTTATTTTACCCTAAATTATATGCACCTTTGTGACTGTGAGTTTTTGACTTCAGATTCTTCAACTTTAACTCTTATATCTTATATATTAATATTTATAATTTTTTTTGAAAGAAGTTCGAAGTATTACCACTTCGTTGCCCTTTAAGTACTTCTTTTTTTAAATATGTATAACTAATCTAATTTTGTTTCGTGTAAGTATAAAGGCATCGTGAGGCCCTCATACCTAATTAATTGATTATTAGATGTGTTAATACATATATTATACTCATATATATTTATATATATTTTTTCAAACTTACCTAATTACCTTTCGCGCAAATACCAAAGCTTCTTTAGGCCAAAACACCTAGCTAATCAATAATTAGATTTCTTTATTTTTCATATGTGTGTGTGTGTATTTTTTAAGGCACACGAGTCCTTGTTTTGAATCCTAAGTGTGTAAGTGTATAAAGTATGTATATTTTCAGCAAGGTACAAATCAGGACTAAATTACTTTTTCAATTATTCCACCTAAATTTAAAAATCAAACAAATAATCTTATGTTGACCAAGTATTAAGAAATCCTAATTATGAGTTTTCTATTCCTTAAACCAACTTAATTATTTTCAAAAATAAATCAAAGTATTATTTTCTTTTTCAAAAAAATTTTAAAAGAAAAGAAAAAGAAAAAATTTATAAGTATCTTCCTATGAAAATTTTGATTGCCAAAAAGAATACAGAGAAAATGAAAAGTATATGTGATTAGTTTTGACTTTAAGTCTTTACAATTTAACCGCGTAGCGAGGGCTATACGGGTAGAACCTCAGGAAAAGATGCAATGAAAGCGTTTCGATATTGTTGTTTCCTTACACCTTCTTTTGTTTAGAGAACTTAAATAAAGAGATTAGTTGAAAGAAGTTTGGTTTTAATATCAATACAGAGAAAGACCACAACCTGCTAATAATTTATCATTATAAACAAATAATACGAACTAGAGATTCCTTCACACTAAACCCTAAACATGATAGATTACCCTAGGATTCAAGTAAAACACATAAGACAAATAACAAGGTTCTAATTGAAATAGCACTAGTTAAAATTTAATATTAAATGTCAAGACAATGGTCAAGTATAGATTAAAAAATAGTTAAAGAGTACAAGCAAGTAGTAGACCTAGTTATCATCATCATGTTCCTTCAAGATAAAACAAGGGTTTAAGCATGCATGGAATTTAATTGGGTTCTCTATTCAATACTATAGGTCGATGGTCGTGATATTAGCAAGTCATGAAAAATAGAGTTAGTTACTCATGGTGGAAGAGAAACAAAGCATGATTTTTAAATAAGAATATTGCATGAAATGAAGAAGCAAAAAAAAAACAAAAACAAGTAAATAACAAAGGAGATATGAAAAGAATAAAAGCACCTTATATTGATCTATCACCTCAAATTATAATGGTTTCTCATTCTTACAAATCTTCTTCAAAGTAAAAAAAAACTTGAAAATTACAATGAAAATTCAGAAAGAAATAGATCTAATGAAAACCCTAAGCTGAGCTTCTGAGATGCCTCTGTTTGTTACTTTTCATGGGTATATATAGGAGATTTTAGAAGTAGAGTCCCACATGAACACTCCCCCCAAAACTCTGCACACGCGGCTACAGGATAGTCGCATTTCCGCGGCTTTTCAGGGAAAACGCGGCCTTTTTGTGGAGTCTGAGCACACGCTTTGGCTCGTGGCTTCATCTCGTCCATCCATTTGAAGATCTATCCTTAGAATCCTCGTTTGCATTCTGGAATTTAAATAACCACCTTTCCTAGATAACTTAGGAAATAAGTTATCTATAAATCTGAATTTAAACTTGAATTCCCTCTTTTATCTTTTGACTTAGGGATCAAGCGACCTAATTTAATTAATTTTCTCCTTCATCTCTGATTTAGGATAGGATAATCTCTGAGTTATCTTGGCTTGATGGACATTTAGGCTTCTCTTGAACCTGTGGGCTTCTTTTAGACTCTTTTTTTCTCTTTTTAATTAAGGAGGCCTGCACATTACTAAACAATAAAATAATTAAATAGTAATGCTTTATAAAGAGCAAATATGAAAACGTGATCAAAAATATGCATTATTGATGACCAATCAGTAGACTAGTGGCCCAAGGTTATAATCAAATCGTGAGAATCAATTTTGAGAAGACATTTGCATCTGTGGCATGGCTCGAAGCCATTCGTATGACCCTTGCTTTTGCCTCATTTAAAGATTTTAAGTTGTTCAAATGGATGTTAAGAGTGACTTTTTTAATGATTTTATTGAGGAGCAGGTATATGTTGAATAACCCCCCCCCCCCCCAAAAAAAAAAAAAAAAAATTGTTGAGCCTACACATCTTGATTTTATGTTTAGATTAGAAAATACTTTATATGGTTTGAAACAAGATTCAAGAGTTTGGTATGAAAGGCTTAGCAGTTTCTTTGTATATAAGGATTTTTTTAAAGGTAAAGTAGATACTATATTGTTTAATAAGCATGTTGATAGTGAAATTTTAATTATACAAATTTATATTAATTATATTATTTTTAGATCTACTAATAAAAAACTTTGCAAAGAGTTTGAATTGTATATGAAGGAAGAATTTGACATAAGTATGATGGGTGAGCACAACTACTTTCTTGGACTCCAAATCAAGTAAAGGGATGATGAAATCTTCGTGAATCAAGCCAAGTACACCAAAGAGTTAATCAAAAATTTTGGGCTAAAGAATGTGAAGGTTAGCAAGACTCTGATGACTACTACAACCAAGCTTGATAAGGATGAATAAGGTAAAAGTGTTGACATTAAGTTATACTCTAGGATGGTTGAAAGTTTGCTTTATTTGATGGCAAGTAGGCCGGATATTTTGTTTAGTGTTTGTATTTGTGCCATATTCCATTTTTGTCCTAAAGATCTAATTTGATTGCGATAAAACATATTATCAAATATCTTAAGGGAACTATTGGTATGAGCTTGTACTATTTGAAGACCAGATAATTTAACATGCCTATATATATATTAATATATATATATATATATATAACTCTTTTTTTTAAAGAAGTTCAAAGTATTACCACTTCATTGTCCTTTAAGCACTTCGTTTTTTTAAAATATGTACAACTTATCTAATTTTCTTTCGTGTAAGTATCAAGGCTTCGTGAGGCCCTTATAACTAACAAATTGATAGATATGTTAATATATATTATATTCATATTTTTTTTTTATACTTACCTAATTACCTTTCGCTTAAATACCAAGACTTCTTTAGGCAAAGCACTTAACTAATCAATAATTAAATTTGTTTATTTTTCGTGTGTGTGTGTCTGTATGTATGTATGTATATGTATGTATGTATGTATGTGTATATATACACACACACACACACACCACACACACACACACACACACATATATACATATATATATGTGTATATATATCTATATGTTGTGTGTGTGTGTGTGTGTGCTGCGTGTGTGTGTATTTAAGGCATAAGAGTCTTTGTTTTGAGTCCTAAGTATGTAAGTGTATAAAGTATGATATTTCATCAAGGTAAAAATCAGGAGTAAATTACTTTTTTAATTATTCCTTCTAAACCTATAAGTCAAACAAATAATCTTATGTTGACCAAGTATTAAAAAATCCTAATTATGAGTTTTCTATTCCTTAAAATCAACTTAATTATTTTCAAAACTAAATCAAAGAATTGTTTTCTTTTTTCAAAATTTTTTAAAAGAAAAGAAAAAGAAAAAAATTATTAGTATCTTCTTATGTTAGTATGATAGTAATTCCTCCCCCACTCTTATCTCATAAATTGTCCTTAATGTATGAATAAAATGTATGAATACATGAAATAAAGTGTAAGAGAGGTGGTTTTACCAATTTGTGCAGTTTCTTTCCTCGAGCTCGCTTTTCGTCATTCCAATGTGACCTCTTTAGTGGTGAAATTAGAGAGATCAATCTTTTTCCCAGCTTTGTGTTCATCTTCTCCAACTTGTTCATCACTTTCCTTAACTTTCTCATACTCTTCTTCCCTCCACCACTCTTCACAAATTCATCCTTATTATACATTGTAGTTGACACATAAATAATATGAATACCTAGAATTTTGAGCTCTTTCTAATATATCTCCTCAAAACTTGAATTCACCAATCTTTCGGAGTTATATAACTAACCAAAGCATTTCTAATCGATTCATCCAAATAGTTAAGTTCATCTTCAAAAAGGTTTTCAAGGCTTTTGTCAATTTGACGTTCTTGAGTTATGTTTTCAAACGATTAATCATTAAGTTGTTCATTGAATGTGAATATACTTAAATCAAGCTTCCTTCTCTCAAAGAGAACTCTAGACATAACACACATTTTCTCACCACTATGATTGCACTTATCCTTAAAAATATATCAAAAAACAGAGGCTCATCATCTTCACAAACATCCTCACAATATGATTCAACTTTCTCCTTGGGAGGGTATGTGTATCCCAATCATATTGAAATACTTCATCCAAACACAAAGATTCATCGTCACATTTATCCTCACTCTATGACTCAACTTACTCCCTACGAGGTGCATATTCGGCCAAATGATCTCTAATCAATTTGTCTCAAAATCGACGATAGTCGTCTAATATGCATACTTCCTCATCAGACTTATCAACATTATTGAACTTGTTTGCTTCATAAAGACGAATGTGATCTAGAATTGACATGGGTTTCCCACTTTGGACTTTTCTCATTCTATTTTGATTGATGTGTTCTTGGATTGACATAGGTCTATTTGGTTTGGATCAAGAACAGGTTGGGTAGAAAATGAATCCTCCTCTTACTCAACTACTAACTCATTAGCCGTCATCTCTAGTGGGCCCAGTGTGGAACATTGTCACTTAGTATTTGGTGTGAAGTTTGTATGTCCTCCTAATGATTGTTATTAATTGATGTGATGGATAGAGTTCGCTCGTAGGTCCTTGAAATGTGTGAAATTGATTTGGACTTAGTCCTAACGAATACCCTATCGAGGGACACTGTTCCAAAGAATGAGATGGTTTATTACAATAATTGCACCAAATGATAGGATAGGATGTAAAAGATGAGAGGGTGGGTTGAGGATAGTCATGAAAATTCAGAAAAGAGGTTGGTAGATGAAAAGATGGATTTAGCCTATAAAATGAATTGTACCCAAATGAATTTAGATAGGCCATTGGGATTTTTTTTAATGATTTTTTTTATTTAGTGGTGACTTATTTTTGGTTAGCCTAGATGTACAATAAAAACAAGATCACCCAGTCAATCAAAATAAATCAATCCTAATCTAAGGTTAACTTGGACCAAGACGACTCTTAACTTTAGATTATCCGCGGCAAATATATTGTCCGAATTGGACCATGAGTTAATCGGCTAGGTAGGTAGCAAGATTGATGGGAGGTATCCATAAAAGATGGGCCTAATTATACCAAACCACCAACCTTTGAGGTTTCTCCTCTCAATCTCCTACCTAGTCACCGATTTGATAAGAGTCAAATTCGAATAACTTTCTCCTTAGGTCAATCTTCTAGTGATTCCGAGAAGTCCTTAAGGTGAACATCTATTCAAATTTTAGATTAGGTTTGGTTGTGAATGCAAATGAGATATTGTTTGTGGGTCAAGGAAGGGTAATAACTTCCCCACCTTATCTTGTTAGGAGTTTTGCCCTTAAGTCGTTTTGTGCAAGTGTGCAAAATAATATAATAGTATTACTCAAAGCAATTAAATCACCACAAGTGTTTCCTAATCTAGATGCTATGCAGACTTGTCTCGATCTCTAGCACTCTTTGACAGTAATTGAAAATTTAAATAAAAATAGACGAATGCCTAAATATAAGTCTATCCAGTTTTTAAATTTCAATCACGGGTTACTTGTTATTGTTAGAAATAGTGTCCAGATAGGTTACAGTAAGATCTAACAACTGCAGTAGATGCAAAACTCAGATTCAATGACCACCGAAGAAAACAAAACCTTAACTCCTGGGATTATCGCGCTTGCGTGCCGCGTTTGCGTGGCTTTCTTAAAGCCTCTAGTGTTCGGCCTTCTAGGGTAGTGTTATGAAGTATCTCTAATTCTTTATAGATACTAACTTCTTGTAATTGTCCCTATACACACAAACAGAGAAGAATTTAGTTAGAAAACAATGTATATTGTTCCCTCCTCGGCAACAGCGCCAAAAGTTTGATTGCCAAAAAGAATACAGAGAATATGAAAAGTGTATATAATTAGTTTTGACTTTGAATCTTCACAATTTAACCGTGCAGTGAGGGCTATACGGGTCGAACCTCAGGGAAAGATGCAACAGAAGCGTTTCGGTATTGTTGTTTCCATACACCTTCTTCTTTTGTTTGGAGAACTTAAAGAAAGAGATTGGTTGAAAGAACTTTGGTTTTAATATAAATGTAGAGAAAGATCACAACCTACTAATAATCTACCACCATAAATAAATAATACGAACTAGAGATTACCTTCATGCTAAACCCTAAACATGGTTGATTACCCTAGGACTCAAGTAAAACACATAAGACAAATAATAAGGTTCTAATTGAAATAGTACTAGTTAAAATTTAACATTAAAATATCAATACAATGGTCAAGTATAAATTAAAAAAATAGTTAAAGAGTACTAGTAAGTAATAGACCTAATTATCATCATCATGTGCCTTTAAGATATAACTAGGGTTTAAGCATGCAAGGAATTTAATTGAGTTCTCTATTCAATACAATAGGTTTATGGTGGTTTATATTAGCAAGTCATAAAAAGTGGATTTAGTTACTCATGGTGCAAGAGAAACAAAGCATGATTTTCGAATAAGAAGATTGCATGAAATAAAGAAGCAAAATAAAGAACAAAAAGAAAGTAAATAATAAAGGAGATATGAAAAGAGCAAAAGCACCTTGTATTGGTCTGTCACCTCGAATCATAATGGCTTCTGCTTCTTACAAATTTTCTTCAAAGTAAAAAAACTTGAAAATTATAATGAAAATTCGGAAAGAAAATAGATCTAAAGAAAACCCTAAGCTTGAGCTTCTGAGATGCCTCTGCTCTGTTGCTCTTTAGGGGTATTTATAAGAGTTTGAGAAGTAGAGTCCCACATGAACACTCCGCCTAAAACTCTGCGCACGCGGCTACAGGCTACCCGTGTTTCTGCGGCTTTTCAGGGGAAAACACCGCCTTTTTGTGGAGTCTGGGCACGCTCTTTGGCGCGTGGCTTCATCTCGTCCATCCATCTGGAGATATATCCTTAGAATCCTTGTTAGAATTCTAGAATTTAAAATAAGCTTGTTTCCTAGATAACTTAGAAAATAAGTTATCTATAAATCCGAGTTTAAACTTGAATTCTCTCCTTTATATTTTGACTTGGGGTTCAAGCAACCTGATTTAATTAATTTTCTCCTTCATCTCTGATTTAGGATAGGATAATCTCTAAGTTATCTTGGGCTTGATGGACTTTTGGGCTTCTCTTAAACCTGTGGGCTTCTTTAAAGCTCTTTTCTTTCTCTTTTTAATTAAGAAGGCATGCACATTACTAAATAATAAAATAATTAAATAATAATGCTTTATAAATAATAAATATGAAAATGTGATTAAAAATATGTATTATTGACAACCAATCAGTAGACTAGTTGCAGAAGGTTATAATCAAATTGAGAGAATCAATTTTGAGGAGACATTTGCATTTGTGGCACGGCTCGAAGCCATTCGTATGACCCTTACTTTTGCCTCATTTAAAGATTTTAAGTTATTTCAAATGGATGTTAAGAGTGATTTTCTTAATGATTTTATTGAGGAGGAGGTGTATGTTGAACAACCCCCCCCCCCCCCCCCCCAAAAAAAAAAAAAAAAAAAAAAAATTTGTTGAGCCTACACATCTTGATTTTATGTTTAGATTAGAAAATACTTTATATGGTTTGAAACAAGATCTAAGAGTTTATTATGAAAGGCTTAGTAGTTTCTTCGTAAATAAGAATTTTGTTAAAGGTAAAGTAGATACTATATTGTTTAATAAGCATGTTGATAGCGGTATTTTAATTATACAAATTTATATTGATGATATTTTTTTTAGATCTACTAATGAAAAACTTTGCAAAGGGTTTGCATTGTATATGAAGTAAGAGTTTGACATAAGTATGATGGGTGAGCTCAACTATTTTCTTGGACTCCAAATCGAGTAAAGGAGTGATGAAACCTTCGTGAATCAAGCCAAGTACACCAAAGAGTTAATCAAGAAGTTTAGGCTAAAGAATGTGAAGGTTAGTAAGACTCTGATGCTACTACAACCAAGCTTGATAAGGATAAGGTAAAAGTGTTGACATTAAGTTATACTCTAGGATGATAGAAAGTTTGTCATGCTAATATCAGGAGCGTAGGCTCTGATACCAATTGAAAGTACACCTAGAGGGGAGGTGAATAGGTGTAAGGCTAATCTATGACAAATAATGTGGAATTTAAAAACTAATTGCAACACACTTAGTGTAACCAAAGAGTGTAGCCGAATTCCCGGTAAAGGGCTCTGGACTAACTCCTCTTGATTCCTCTGAATAAGAGTTGAGGTGCTATATGAAGCTCTCTTGGTTTAACACAAGTATGGCATACACACAATCAATACCAAGCATATAAATGATATGAGCAATATGAAATGATGCAAGGCACAATATAAGAGAGAGAGAGTTAAAGAAAGTGGATCAAAAGCAAACACCAAGATATGTTTCGAGGTTCGAGCACACAGCTCTATGTCCCCGCCTTCACAAAGAAGGATTTCCACTAACTCGTCCACACAGGACTTCCCATACAGGGAACCTTCACTGAGGATTTTGGGCAAATACAATTTGGGAGTACACAACTCCTCTCTTAACCAATACAACCTCTCACTAGAGGCAAGGCACAAACCAACACAATATCAACTCACAAATGAGGGATAGGCACTTAGCCAAACAAATACAATCACCTCACACTTAAGGGATTCCAACACAACCTCCACTATCACCTCTCACTAGAGGGATACTAATACAATCACCTCGCACTAGAGGGATATCACAAATCAAGAAGGGTTTACAACTTGGTAGTATAAACAACCACAAACCAATTCTTTCTCAGCAAATAATGATCCTATAGATAGGATAGATAGATAAGCTCAAGTGTGAGAAATAAAGAATTTGGAAATTAAAAACACGAAGAAAAACTCTTGGGAAAACTTCTAGAATAGATATAAAAATAAAGATAAAAAATAATCCCAAAGACTTCTCCTTTTCTTGATTTTTCCAACCCAATAAATAAATAAAGATAAAATCTTTTTGCTTAAAAACTCTTTTGAAAACTTATATATAAACACTAAAAAGAATGAGAATTTTTACTCTTGGAAATCTTGTTCAAAACAAACTCAAATGGGGGGGTATATATAGCCCCCTATAAAATCTGCCCGTTGGCAGCTGGAAAGGGCTGAAATGCCCATCCGGTCAACCGGGCGGTCGACCAGCCAATGGTCATATTTTTTATCATTGAGCCCACCAGTCGACCGGCTCGGTCGACTGAGACTGGATACAGAGAGCAGAGCTCTCTGTCGGTCGACTGAGGTCGACCGACCCAGTCGACCGGGGCTATTTCCAGATAGCAGAGCTCTCTGGACGGTCAACCGACCCAGTCGACCGGCCCACCAGCTCAAGCTGGCGTGCACGCTTGTGCACGTCGGTCGACCGCACCGGTCGACCGACTACTGCTACGGTCGACCGGTCTGGTCGACCGGCAGACAGCCAGTCTAGCCATTATAGGACTTAAAACCCTAGGTTTTATCTTTAATTAAATCCCATAAAAACACATAAATTCTACAAAAATCAGTTCTTATTATATCTTTGAAATACAAATATGTGTGATAAAAATTTAACACATATTTCAAACTATTTGAACTATTTTTGTGAGATAGAAAATTTTCCTTAAACCAAAAACTGTATTTTTCAAAACTAGGATTTTTGAAATGAAAAATCATTTTCTCCAAAATTCATGTAAATACAAAAACAGGATATTTAAACAACTTTGAAGCATGTTGTATATGGATAGAATCCAATATATATGAAATATAGTATATCCTATGTTTTTGACTTAAAAACCAAGATTGGTTAAACCGAAAACCAAAAACCAAAATCGGTTAAACCGAAAACCAAAAACCAATAAACATGAAACTTGTGTGTGTATTGTGAATTTGAGCATATCACACTATCTAATCTTTACACTGAGATCTAAACAAACTATACTACAACAAGCTGAGATCTTCTCGTAGAACGCCATCTCCAAGTCGACTCGATCCAAACGTGATCCACCGAGCTTGACTCCAACAGAGTGCTAGATGTGAACATGACGCTCGAGCTCTTGAATCACCATGTAAAAGCTCCAAAACACTTTTGCTGAAGCTAATCACCTACGAATATCTTGATCAAATATCTGAAACTAAATATCACAAGATTATTAGTAAACTATAAGTACATGAGTTAATCATCATCAAAACTAGAGTAAAGGGCCTCTGGGCCAACAATCTCCCCTTTTTGATGATGACAAAACTCATGGAGTTATATATGCATGGATTAAGGTTAAGCTTCATAGAAGCTCCCACTTAACTCATGCATAGCAATAAACAATAAGATATTCAATGAATGCTCAATATAAATATGTATAAACATGCATAAAACAAACATGATCTTTTATACCAATGAAATAAACATGCTTTTGATACCAATAAAGACTCTATTTTAGAATAAACATGTTCTTAAAAGCAATGTTGCTCTAGATACCAATAAAAATTTCTTTTAAAAAATGTATCTCTTGATACCAATAAAACAATAAAACAATGTTGCTCTTGATACAAATAAAAACTCTTGATACCAACAAAAACAATAAAAGATGCTCTTGATACCAATACCAATAAAACAATAAAACAATGTTGCTCTTGATACAAATAAAACTCTTGATACAAATAAAAATAATAAACGATGCTCTTGATACCAATACCGCCAATAAAAGATACTTTTGATACCAATGGTAAAGGATAACTAATTCAAAAAAACATGCATATAAACAAACATGCATATAAACTCCAAAATATCTCTCCCCCTTTTTGTCAATTCATCAACAAAGGGGTTCAAGCAATAAAAGGTATAAACAATATTTTTCTCCCTTTTGTATAAATCAAAAACAATAAAGGTATATATGCTATATACATTCATGAAGAGGAGAGACGTGAAGTTAACTCCCTCTACATACATGCATTTATATGAAAAGAGATGACTAAACCCTAACCACATAAAGCATAATATGCAATATATAAAAGGAGATGTGAAACTCCTACTACACATGTGTACTACATACCAAAAAAAGGTCAATAACTTCAATATGACATACACTCAACATGAATATATATAGAGAAGATGTTAAGCTTCCCTTGTATATAAGCAATACAAATCAAAATGATACCAATTGAAAGATATATCAAGTTAGTACGAAGGTATACATCAAAACATCATGATACCAATTTATGATACCAATCGAAAATAAACAAAACAACAAAAATTTTGATATCAATTAAAAGATATAAACATATATGTAATCTTGATACCAATTGAAAAAAAAATTAGTACCAATTGAAAATATTTTACACTTTTGATAATTGACAAACATATACCAATCTTTTGGTTAAACACTAAAATCATTTTGCAATAGAGATACCAAATAGAGAATACTATCAATTTAAGTTCTTGATACCAATATTAAAAAAGAACTATATACCAATTGAAAATAATTTTCATTAGGAGCACATGATACCAAATTAAAAAAACAATATCATTTTTCAATCATTTTTCAACATAAAGAGTGGGAGTAAGATATTAATGGTAAACAAAATCGATTGAAAGGTAAAACATGAATTTTCTCCCCCTTTATGAAATACTAATGAAAACATTGCTTAAGCTTGTATAAGATACCAATTTAAAATAATTATCATTAAGGATTAATTCAAGCTTAGTGTTGACACTTAAAAAGACAAGATTCTTATTGGTCCGAACAATGTCTAAACTTGTTGACATTTATAAAAGACAAGTGACAGACAAGCTGAAGACCAGTTTTCACCCGTCTCCGAGGGACAAGGAAGCAGCTTGGACTCCACTGATCTAGCAAGCAGACAGTGAACCCGGATTGTTTCTAAACAGACCTCAGCAGGTCTAAAATGCTAGCACTTAGCATTACTTGAGCCCAAGGGATAGCCTCGCCTGAGAGGCTAATATCACTCGACTCCGCCTCGAAGCCATCCAAAGCCTCGCCAGGAAGCTAACTCGCAACTTCGCCACGGAGGACATCCAGCTCCGCCAAAAGGTTTCTTTCGGACTTCGCCAGAAGATGTCTCTAGCTCCGCTGTGAGTTCAAAGCGGGCATCGCCGCTGTTGGTCTGCTATGGTCAACCTTTGACCAATCAAATCTCCAGATGAGATCGGAACCAATCAGATCAAATCCAATTAAGATCAAATCAGAGATCAAATTTGGCAGTTGATTGCCACAATCTCTTGACTCTCCTAAAAACGAGTAGGAAGATCAGGGGAAATCCTCCAACGATATGGAAAGGATCAAGAAGGTCAACCGACCTGCCAATTCTAGCTTCGCAGAAGCTGATTCTAGCCTCGCAGCAAGGCTACTTTCCAGATTTTAAACAGATTTGATTCAATCTATTTCTATATTTTCAAGGGACGATTATACCCTTGCTCTCCCTATAAATAGCCCGCCAGGGGTACAAGGAGGGAGGATGAATCGATCAATCGGAGAAAGAGGACTCCACAAGCAGAGGCTTCTTCATAACGCACCGTGCGTTCTCGAATTCAGAGACCTTTTAGAGAATTGCTTTCTCTATCCAGGGTGTTGATACCCTAACATCGTTCTTCTTCTCAAGGAATCTCCGGAACCAGGCGAGAAGAAATTCCTAATTGAAGGCGATTTTGAGAAGCAGTAAGAGGGTTCTACTAACCTTCTATTCTCTGATTCCCGGAACCAGGCGAGAAGGGAATCTCATCGCTCGCATCGTCAAAGGGACAAAGTGGTCGCGCGCTGACCAGACTCCTATCGGCACACTTCTCCAGAATCTCTGAGGAGATCTACTTGTAATCTTTTTTTTTAAGAATACTTGTAATTTAGCTCCTCAACCCTTTTATTGTAAGTTTTTCCCTTTGCGAACATAATGGAAAACAAGATGGCGACTCCGCTGGGGAAGAAATTCTCCACTGCCGAGAATCAAGTGTCGCAATGCGACGATCAGACCCTTTTGGGTCTAACTCTGAATTCAAAAAAGCCGGTGCAGCCAGAGCCCCTCTGGCTAAATCTTCAAGGAAAGTCTCTGCGGAGACAGAAAAGGTTCTCTGTGAACCTACCGCGGTTATTTGGCGCAACAAGGAAGCATGTCCGCAGTCTGATTCCTTCACTTGTGAGAACTTGGTGGTTCAGTTCGATCAAGGAAGATTCGAAGAAGTCCTCTCTGGGGGTGGCTCAATACTTCGAGCACGGAAGCATAGGAAGGTTTCCACGACCATGGTTTCAAAGCAGAAACTGGAAGCAGAATTCTGCCAACACCCCTCAGCCTCGCAAGTGGCTAATCAGGTTCCTTGCGAACCTAAGTCTCCTCTGCTAAAGCGGGTATGGAAGCCTAAACAGAAGTCTTCAACCGAATCTTCGGGCGTAGCTACGCCTAAACCGCGCCTCTCTCGCAGGATGCCTGTCTGCTCCAATCATGAAGTTAAGACGGCAATCATACCGTCACCTAATTCAAGAGCAGCAATGCCTCGCGCCGGCCTCGTTCTCACGAGCGAAGCTACTGTACCACAGCGTACGCGCAGGGTCCATGACCGCGAAGCTGAAGCCAAAGTACTATCTAAGGCTAATTGCCTTCGCAGCAGCATAGCGGGTAAAGCACCACAGCGTGCTCCGCTTTCCAGTGCGTCAAGCACTAAGTTCACGCCTGTTGGCGAAGCTAGAACCAAAGCACTATTCAGTGCTAATCCCAACTGCAAGGATAAAAGAAGCAGGACACCGTCCCATGTGCGATCCAAAAGAGCCTTTGCACTCGATTGCAGAGACCCGACCGGGTCTGATTTGAGGAAATTGTTGACGGATAGACGAAACTCTTCCCCCTATTGTCAACAGGTGGGATGTCAGCTGATGACACTCCACTCGGTCCATTGCCGGCTGGGACCAATCCCCGCCACGCCTCCAAGACGACGGTCAGTTTTTGATCGGCTATCGGTACAGGCCCCGAGGAAACACCGCGAAAGGAGCATCTCGTGAGATCTACCCTCGGCATCCGTCAATATGACCGAAAGAGGATGAGAGTCCCCAGATCCAGATTATAGCCCAGGCTTAGGCGAAGTCTTAGTGCATGAAGAAGGTGTTTTCCGAAACACCAGATCCAGGGTGGCAATACCCTACACTTATGAGCAGCCGTCCTCTTCAATGGCAGTGGCCTCGCCGCGACCAAAGAGAGGATCAGTTCAGTGGTCTGATGAAGAAGATGAAGATAACGGGTATGTTGGCCCAAAGGCCATTATCCCAGTTATTTTGATGATAACAAAACATATTTAGTTATGTATTTAACATTTGTGTTTTAGAATTTTTCAGGTTATTTAACAGGTTGTTTTTGACGGCTCCGCTAAAAGACTCACACATTTGGAGTTCGCCGCAAAAATGAAGATTCCCAAGCTATGCACAACTAGGATGCTTTGGGATCAAGATGATGATATGAAGATCAAGACAAGATCAAGACATTGAAGAAAACAAGCTTTGTTTTTTTATTTTTATTTTAGATATTTTGTCAAAGCTAGATATTAGAAGTAGAGCTATGGGATTATCACACACACACCTCTTAGTTAGGTTCATGGCTTCAAAAAGATTTTTCAATTCCATTTCTAACTTAGTTTTTAAAAGAGAACATATTTGAAAATACGCTTTTTAGAAAAACAATAGTTTTGGAAAAACATTTTCATTGAAAAACAAGTTTGTGTTCAAAAGAATTTTATCAAACTATTTTTAACATGATTGAAGTATGACACATGCTTATACTTCATGTTTTTTACAAGTTCCAAAATCTTACCCAAAACCCAAAACCAAAATCCAAGTTTTCTGGTTCTGGAAGTCCTGTTTTTCAGAACTCACAGTGACCGGTCGACCGGCCGGTCGACCGATGTGCACAATACTGTGCACGTCTATATCAGTCGACCGACCCGGTCGACCGATGTTCATTTATGTTTACAGGAGTTTTCGGTCGACCGACCCGGTCGACCGATGAGCCCCAACGGTCATATTTTTGACCGTTGGCGGTCGACCGACCCGGTCGACCGGAATCTGTCAAAAGTTCGGACAGATCCAACAGCTAGTTTTTCTGACTGTTTTTCTTTTTGGGATTTGTCTCCAACGAGTTTTTGAGGCTGTTTTTGACCCCTATAAATAGAGGGTCACCTCATATTGATTAGACAACTATTGCAAAATATTTCATAAGAGCTTTACAAAGATTTTCAAAGCTTTCCTTCATAAAAGATTTTCCAAAGCCTAAATTCCCAACACCCAACTTGTAGCCTATTCCTCTAGCTTCTCTCTAGATTTTGCACACCACAATCCCAAGCTTTACATCTACATATTTGGTTCTAGGATTGTGCAAGTGAGCTTTTGTAAAGTGATCAAGTGTGATCACTCATTTCTTCTTGGAGTGAAGTTGTAGAGGCATCGGCCTCAAGGGAGCTAGTGAGCTTCGGGTGGTGTTGCGGCATCACAAGTGTAAGGGACAAGTGTGTCCTTGTATTGGCGATCCGGTGGGATCAACGATAGTAGTGCAAATCCTTCAAGTGTGAAGGCGGGGACGTAGAGCGTGGCTCGAACCTCGGAAACACATCCTTGCGTTTGCGTTTGATCAATTTTCTCTAACTCTACTCCTTTCAATTCTTGCACCTTAATTGTTGTATTTATTGCAAGTCTTTATTTGTGCTATTTGTGTGTGAAAGTTTTAATTCCGCAAAATTGCCATAATTCATATAGCCATCACCTATTCACCCCCCCTCTAGGTGATTTCAATTGGTATCAGAGCCTAACCCTACAACTTAGGTCTAACAACCTTAGGGAGATCCATATTTGGCTATATACATTTTTGTTGCATTTACATTTGCTTGTGCATTCATGGCATCCATGGACTTTTCTAGCATTAAATCCCCACCCAAGTTTGATGGTTTAAACTTCCCCATTTGGAAGGTGAAAATGAATCTCTTCCTTAAATCCCTAGGAGTTAGGGTAGCTAGGGCTATAACCAAAGATTTCATTGAACCCACTAGTGATGAGAGCACATGGTCCGAGGATACTTCCAAAGACTATGAGGTTAATGCTAGGGCACAATATGCATTAACCCAAGCATTGAATGAAGATGACCTTGCACGCATAATAAATTGTAAATCCGCATTTGAGGTTCTGAACATACTCATTGTGACTCATGAGGGAACGTCTCAAGTCAAGAGAGCCAAAGTTGACTTGCTACGTTCTCAATATGAGAATTTCTATATGTTTGATAATGAGAGCATTGATGACATGCTCACCCGTTTTACAAAAATAACTAATGCTCTTTCCTCCTTAGGCGACAAGATTGATAATGATCAAAAGATAAGGAAGGTGATTAGAGCTCTTCCCAAAGCTTGGGAAGTCAAGGCGACCACACTCAAGGAACTCAACGACAAAGAGGAGATGGACTTCTCCGGCTTCATCGGAAATCTCAAGACGCATGAGATGGAGATGAAAGTTAGAGAAGAAAGGGAGGCACCAAAGAAGAAGACCATTGCCTTCAAAGCCGCTCCTACCATACACGAAGAGGATGACTCATCGGAAGATTGCGATGAGGATTTCGCCATGCTCATCCGGAAGGTGGGCAAGATGTTCTACAAGAAGGGACGACAAAGTAACTTCCGAAGAGGGAAGCCTCAAGGAAGGTACGAGAAGAAAAGAGATGAACCCGGTCCTTGCTTTCATTGCAAGAAGATCGGTCACCTAATTGCCGATTGCCCCGCTCTACAAGCAACCACATCCAAGAATGGGCAAAGAAAGAAGAAAGCCTTGGCCGCTACATGGGATGATTCGGAGTCGGAATCCGAAGAGGAGCACGACGCCGCCAACATGTGCTTCATGGCACAAGGAGACGACGCTTCTAAGGTAACATTTGATAACACTCTTGATGATGATGACCTCACTTGGATGAACTAGCACATTTCTTTGAGGAATTACAACATAGATATGAGATTTCGCAATCTCATAATAAAAAGTTAAAAAGGGAAAATGAGTCTTTGAGAGATAAGATTAATATTATTGAAAAAGAGAAAAATGAGTTATCTAGTTCTTTTGAAAAATTGAAAAATGATTTTGATAAGTATAAGGTAGCTAATAAAAGAAAAACCCCCATGATTTCTAATGATAAAAATGTTTTTGTTGAAATTCAAAAACGTGTTGATTCTTTAGATAAAACTTTAAAGAAATGCGCATTTGATTTTAACAAGCTTGCATCTAAATTTCCTAAGGGAGTAGCTCAAGGGAAACATGTTCATCATAAACACTCCACACATAAACATGCACACACTCATAACCATGCTTTTATGTACAATGGTGGTAGAATTTACATTTGCACGCATTGTGGCCGCAAAGGCCATTTAGAAAAGTTTTGCTATGCTAAGAACAATGTTAAAAATAAATTTGTTTGGGTTCGCCCCGGATCTAACCCCAAAGGACCCACTAAGATTTGGGTACCAAAAGAGCCACCAAATTCAAATGAAACAGGTATAGGTGGATCTACATCCTCCAAGACTTAGGAGGAAACGGTGCCCGGGTGGTGGATGCAACAAAGCTTAAAGAACACATCAAGATTGCATCGCTATCTTGGAGGCACCTAATTTTGGAGATTGCCCGTAAATTGGTAACATCTCCATTTAAGAGTTTTAATTTTGTATATACAATTGTTATAGGATTGCTAGTTTAGTCTTATGCCTCATTGATACATGATTAGTATAAACTTGCAACTCCATCATGATTGTATATGCCATGTTTAGTTTTTTTTGATATCTTTAGTTTCATGCCTTGTTTTATAGTATGTCCACATGTATAGTTTATTATTTGTGAATATATACTTGTATACATATACACATTATTTTCATAAATAAAAATAAAACATTTGTAAAATTTTCTATTTAAGCAAATACCTTAAAGATGGCAATTGCGCACCTCAACTCATTCAAGAGGAATCAAGAGGATGAAGTTCAGAACCCGTCACTGGGTATTCGGCTTCAACATCTTTAAAATCTTTGTTTAAATAGGAAAATAAAATTAAAATTGGATTGCATGTATTTTGATGTTTGTAAAGACTTAATGAAGATTTAAAACCTGTTGGTGTTCCTATATGATTAATATATCATACCTATTTTGGACTACAAAATTACTTAAATTTTTTTTTGGGCAAAATTGCTGTTAACTGTTTTTCAGGCAAAGCCGGTCGACCGACCCTTAAATCTCCGGTCGACCGACTCTGCCTGAGAGAAAATTTTTATTTTTATTTTTTTTTCTGTGCTACCGGTCGACCGACCATAATTCCGGTCGACCGATGCTGACCTGCTGTGGTCTCGGGATATGTCGGTCGACTGACCCGGTCGACCGATCTTATTTACAGAGCTCTCGGTTGGATTCGGTCGACCGGACCGGTCGACCGATCGTCGTGTTTTTGCCCAAATCTGCTATATATTTTCATTTTTCTCTCTCTCTCTCTCTCATTTCACTCAGCGACCGGACGAACCCTATTTTTCCCCAAAAATTGATTTCTCTCCAATCCTTCAACCAAATCCAAATCTTTTTAAAACCCATCTCAAATCCTTCATCCTACTTCCGGATCTTCGATTTCAGCAACTTCCAACCACCGGATTCGGAGAATTTCAGATTTTTCAGTTAGGGTTTCAGAATTTTCATCAAGGTAAAAATCGAATTTTTATTGTGTATCTTCACTTCTAGCTTAGAAATCTTTCTTCCTTTGTCACTATTTTAGGTTGCTTAGCTTCTAGATCGTGCCATAACCTGTTTTAATCTAAAAATTTCATTTTTATTCATCATGCCTAAGAGATCTCGAACTGAGAAGGGGAAGGGTGTTGCTCAACCCTCATCTCAGGTTCCTAGACCTGTACGGCCCTTTATAAATGATCTAGCTGCTGATAGATACTCCCATCTCTCCACTAGAAATATTAATTCAGGGAGATTTGTTACCATTCAGGATTTTGAACATCTAGGTATCCCTCAAATCTTGCAAAACAATAATCTAGTTGAGTTCTTGTCCATCAAGGAGCAAGTATACACTTCCCTTGTTCCTTACTTTTATGCCAACTATGAATTTGATGGTAACCGCATCACATCTAGAGTTCTAGGTAGGGAAATCGACATTTCTATAGGTCGATTTGCTAGGATTCTGCATCTCTCCACTGGCGGAGCAGATGTGTACTCACATGATTTGCATGACTTTGAATTTCCTGAGGGTGAGTCTTCACTCACCGCCTCTACTCTGATTCACGGGGATGACAACCCCGGCTTGGTTAGGAATGAGGTAGTGAGTCGATACACTCTTCAATCTCAAGTCCTTGCCAAGATTATCTTCTACAACATTGTCCCCAAACATGGTGAGTATAGCCATGCTAGGGGTTGTGTACCCTTGATTATCTATTGCCTTCTTAAAGGCATTAAGGTAAACTTTCCTAGAGTCATTGCCTCTCATATGGCCTCTGATCAGATCCGTACTGCGGGTAGGAGCTTACCCTACGGCATGCTTATTACCCATCTTCTTAGGGTCTTGACTTTGATCTTTCTGCTGAAACTCCATCAAATCCCCTGACCAACATCAATGGAGTTGTCCTGAAGATGATGGAAGCACAGCTGCGTAGACACGCTCCTGTGCAACCACCTCTTCCTCCTGCTGGTCCTGGCTCATCTTCAGCACCAGGATCTTCTTCTTCTGCAGCACCTGCATTTCCTCCTGAGTTACTAGCTCTTCTCTCTTCGGATGTCCGCTCTCAGATCGAGGCGCACCAGGCCTGGGTCGAGAAGCGCGACGCAGCCATTCGGGCGGAGATGGATGCTCGTGACATCCGGGATGCTGCTTTTCGGGCGGAGGTCCGAAACGACATGTCATATTTCGCTGATTCCATGAGATTCGTGGATGTCCAGTTTCAGGCCCTTTTCTCAAAATTTGACATGCTCGTTCCTGATCGGACTCCGACTACTTGTCGACTCCCAGCCACCGGTCCTCCATTTCCTCCCAGAGCTCGCTCTTCTGTTCCACCACCGCGCACCAGAGTCGATGGCATGGATCCAGAGGAGGTTGCTTCTTCAGAGGAAGGTGGTGATGATGACGGAGACGGCGATGATGGTGATGATGGTGCTGAGGAGTGACCTCCCCTTTTGATGATGTCAAAAAGGGGGAGAGTTATTTGGAGAGAGAGAGAGATATTTTGTGACACTTTGTTATTTTGTTATGTACTTGACATATTTTGTGTTGGACATGTTTTGCTTTGTCATGTATTTTTATTTTGTGTTGTGGACATGGATATGGTTATGTGTTTTATGTATTTATGTCATGTATGAGACTCATTTCCTTCATCTATGATATGACATGAGTATTTGGCATCTTTTGTTGGCATGGAAATAAAATGTTTATGATTATGATTTGTGATAACATGCCTGAGTATGATTTTTATATATATGCTTGTGTTGAGGGGGAGCTTCATTTGAAGACTCTACCCAAAATATCTTGTGATAACTACATATGTTTTGCCATCATCAAAAAGGGGGAGATTGTTGGCCCAAAGGCCATTATCCCAGTTATTTTGATGATAACAAAACATATTTAGTTATGTATTTAACATTTGTGTTTCAGAATTTTTCAGGTTATTTAACAGGTTGTTTTTGACGGCTCCGCTAAAAGACTCACACATTTGGAGTTCGCCGCAAAAATGAAGATTTCCAAGCTATGCACAACTAGGATGCTTTGGGATCAAGATGATGATATGAAGATCAAGACAAGATCAAGACATTGAAGAAAACAAGCTTTGTTTTTTTATTTTTATTTTAGATATTTTGTCAAAGCTAGATATTAGAAGTAGAGATATGGGATTATCACACACACACCTCTTAGTTAGGTTCATGGCTTCAAAAAGATTTTTCAATTCCATTTCTAACTTAGTTTTTAAAAGAGAACATATTTGAAAATACGCTTTTTAGAAAAACAATAGTTTTGGAAAAACATTTTCATTGAAAAACAAGTTTGTGTTCAAAAGAATTTTATCAAACTATTTTTAACATGATTGAAGTATGACACATGCTTATACTTCATGTTTTTTACAAGTTCCAAAATCTTACCCAAAACCCAAAACCAAAATCCAAGTTTTCTGGTTCTGGAAGTCCTGTTTTTCAGAACTCACAGTGACCGGTCGACCGGCCCGGTCGACCGATGTGCACAATACTGTGCACGTCTATATCAGTCGACCGACCCGGTCGACGATGTTCATTTACGTTTACAGGAGTTTTCGGTCGACCGACCCGGTCGACCGATGAGCCCCAACGGTCATATTTTGACCGTTGGCGGTCGACCGACCCGGTCGACCGGAATCTGTCAAAAGTTCTGACAGATCCAACAGCTAGTTTTTCTGACTGTTTTTCTTTTTGGGATTTGTCTCCAACGAGTTTTTGAGGCTGTTTTTGACCCCTATAAATAGAGGGTCACCTCATATTGATTAGACAACTATTGCAAAATATTTCATAAGAGCTTTACAAAGATTTTCAAAGCTTTCCTTCATAAAAGATTTTCCAAAGCCTAAATTCCCAACACCCAACTTGTAGCCTATTCCTCTAGCTTCTCTCTAGATTTTGCACACCACAATCCCAAGCTTTACATCTACATATTTGGTTCTAGGATTGTGCAAGTGAGCTTTTGTAAAGTGATCAAGTATGATCACTCATTTCTTCTTGGAGTGAAGTTGTAGAGGCATCGGCCTCAAGGGAGCTAGTGAGCTTCGGGTGGTGTTGCGGCATCACAAGTGTAAGGGACAAGTGTGTCCTTGTATTGGCGATCCGGTGGGATCAACGATAGTAGTGCAAATCCTTCAAGTGTGAAGGCGGGGACGTAGAGCGTGGCTCGAACCTCGGAAACACGTCCTTGCGTTTGCGTTTGATCAATTTTCTCTAACTCTACTCCTTTCAATTCTTGCACCTTAATTGTTGTATTTATTGCAAGTCTTTATTTGTGCTATTTGTGTGTGAAAGTTTTAATTCCGCAAAATTGCCATAATTCATATAGCCATCACCTATTCACCCCCCTCTAGGTGATTTTAGGGTATGCTTCTTCGGCCACAGTCAGTTCAGTGCGAACAGACAGAGCATCAGTCAATATGGCTGATAATGCTAACGACGATCTTCGCCGGCGCCTGGAAGCTCAAGAGCGAACTTCCAAAACCCAGCAAGAAGCCCTGGACAATATTCAACAGATGCTCGCTCAACTCCTCAATAACCGGAATAACAATGATGCCGGAAGCAATCACGATGAGGAGGAACACTTCAGCAATGAGTAACCAAAGCCGGAGAAATCCAAGGGGGATTCTTTCTTAGACGCCGAAGTCCTTAAGGGCCTCCAAGCTCAAATCGCATCCCTAGCTCAGAGAGATGAATTAAAGAAAGTAGGGGCAGTCCGTCCTTACCCATTGGAGTGGGATTCGGTGCCATATCCACCGAAGTTCAAACCACCAACGCTGCATACCTATGATGGAAAGAGCTCGCCAAATCAGCACATCTACTATTTCCGGTCTCAGACTGGTAATGTTATAAGCAATGACGCCATCATGGCTAGGCTGTTCATTGGCACCCTAAAGGGGGTGGCATTTGACTGGTTCCGAAGTCTCCCCCCGGGCTCTATCAACTCTGGATCGATCTGGAAACTCGGTTCCTCTCTCGTTTCTATGAGGACGATACCGAAGTAACCATGGACAAACTCCTCTCCACTGTGCAGAGGAAGGGCGAATATGTCCGTGACTACATTGAACGGTTTAGAAACTTATCCTTGATGTGCCCAGCAGGGATGCCACTACCCATGCTCTTACAGACATGCAGGCACAACTTCTTAGACCAAGTCGAAGTTCGCATGGGGGCTGTTAAGGCCCATACCTGGAAAGAATTGGTCGAACAAGCAGAGATAGCCGAGAAGTCGGCTAAAAAGTTTGAACCATCCGCCCCTAGAGGCAAGTGGGGGATGAACAACAAAGGGCGTAGCGACCTACCGCAATCTTCTCAAGCTAAAGGCAAAGAGACTATGTCTGTGGAGTTATCCGGAGATGTGCAGTCGAAGGCCAAGAAGAGCGGCTTCAACAATCAGGAGCCTAAGTTCCCTCCAAAGCAGTACTCCTTCAAAGATGATCAGGTGGTCACGATATTCCATCTGCTCCACAAAGGGAACAAAATGAAACTGCCAGATGCTCGACGTCCTAATGAGATAGGACGCACAAATGACCCCAAATATTGTCTCTATCACAGGATGATTCACCATCCTACTGACAAGTGCTATGTCCTCAAGGACAGAATTCAAGCCTTGATCGATGCCGGGGTTCTGACATTGAAGACGGAGCAGAAGAAAGTCACTGCCAATATGGTGACTCTTGAGTTCGGCAGCACCCAAAAGGTCACAGTTCCTGACGGGACTTATTCAGTCCCTGCTCCACAGTTGGAAGTCAAGCATCCTCCAGCTACAGCTTAAGATAATAAGGGTCTTGTTCCCTTAACATTGGAGACAGGAGAAGTCATGTGGATACATCCAGACCTCGTCCAAGACGTACAGCGGGATCCAAAGCATCCCAACTCAAAGAGCAAGTCTTGCAATGTCATCTCCATCCTGCCAGACGACGGCAATCTTACATCGGCTTCCCTCAGTGATTCAGAAGGAGAAAAGCTTGCTTGCACAGCGCGAGCCGATACGCCTCAGCAGACGGGCACCCGATCCGGAAAACCATACTTAAGGAAGTATGAAAAGTCTACTGACGAGACACAACTGCAAACAACGTCAGTACAAACACCAGCATCCACTCCAATCCCAACCAAGGGAAAAGAGAGACCTAAGGAGGCACGATTCGACCACATGTTGAAGAAACACCAGGCCAAGGGTTTGATACGCCCTTTCGGTTTGACATATTGGCTCAGCTGGCCAATATCCCAGATCGTATCACTATACACGAGCTCCTTCGTCTCTCTAAAGAGACAAGAGAAGCACTCAGGGAGGTGCTAGCCAATTCAGAATCCTTTCTGACATGCATGCCTGAGGTCCCTAACAACGACGTTCAGTCTCCTTGCCCAGAATGTCATCATACACAACCCAAGGTGCCCGCTATTACATTCACGGCGGAAGATATGCTTCTCAAAGACAACAAGCACGATCGACCTCTGTACTACACCGGATATATCGGTTCAACGTGCATTGAAAGAATACAAGTCGATCCGGGGTCCGCACTCAGCATCATCCCCAAAAAGCTTCTCTACTTCCTCGGCATGCCGCTGTACAGGTTGTCCGCAACCACTAGTACAATATACGGTTTCAACGCCGGGAGCAGTCATCTACTGGGGAAAATTCGACTCCGTTGCAGAATCGGGAGCCTGAAGTCAGAAGTGACATGCTATGTCATTGATGCTGACACATCATATAACCTGCTGCTGGGGCGGCCTTGGATCCATGCCAACTGGATCGTTCCCTCTACTCTGCACCAATGCTTCAAATATGTTGAAGATGACACGACAGTACGAACTGTCTTTGCTGAGAAGCAACCATTTAAAGGGGTGGAAAACTACTTCACTGACGCTCTCCTGTATCAAGAGGCCGGTGAAACGCCTAAGGAACCATTGCCAGATGATGATGAAAGTGGCAATGAGGCGGATTCAGAATCCGAAACAGGCATGCCAGCCATTCTGATTGGTGAACCAATTATAGCAGGTCTCAATAATCCCCTATGTAATACTCCTTCAGAGGATGAAAGTGAATGGGTAATTAATGATAATATTTCTTTTGATTATCCTGCGACTGTTGGGCTATTTGAATCCATTACGGATAGCTCTCTGCACATGCCTTTACACAAACCGAGTGCGGCCAGCACGCCCATGGAATCCGCAGAGGGAGCCGTCTTGGTAATCCCGCCATCCAAAGAAGGTCAGTTACCGATAATCTTCGGTAGAACCCAACCACAGGGACCCACGGTCGAAAATTCAAGTTCAGACTCAGACACTCCACAATTCTTTCATTACGCGCGGCCAGCCGCCATATTATGAAGAAAATGGGATACGACTTGAAGCATGGAGCAGGCCTGAATTTTGGAAAAGGAAGGCGCAGTTTGATGCAAAACTTTGTGCCTAAAGGGAAGCCTGCAAATTACTATGATAGTACACGCAGGGGGTTAGGGTATGTTACACCCACATCGTCAGCAACCGCTCAAGCCAAGGACAATGGATCAGTTCCGTCACATTCAGCTTCATCATCCGAGTGGGACTCAGATGTCAGTATAGGAGGAATGTTAGAAAACCTCACTGCTAATATGACCTCAAGCAGTCAATTGGAGCCCGCAGAAGCCACTGATGAGGAACCATGGGCCCAGCAATTAGACCTCCAATGGGAAAGGCGATTTGAACTACGTGAGCCACCTACTGAAGATAAGGTGATGCAGGTCAACTTGGGTAGTCAAGACCGCCCTAAGCCCATCTTTATAAGTGAAAGCCTATCACTTACAGAAAGGGAAGAATTGATAATACTCGTAAGAGAGTATATAGACGTCTTCGCATGAAGCTACGAAGACATGCCCGGACTTGATCCACAGGTCGCTATGCACCGTCTAAACATCAAGCCTGACGTCAAGCCAGTCAAGCAGCAACAACGTCGGTTTCGCCCGAACATTATGGAAGCTATTGAAGCCGAAGTTCACAAGCTCATTGCATGTGGTTTCATCCGGGAGGAACAACATCCAGATTGGGTAGCCAACATCGTCCCATCCTCAAGAAGAATGGGAAAATACGGATCTGCATCGACTATCGTGATCTCAACACGGCTTGTCCTAAAGACAAATTCCCACTGCCCATCACCGACGTCATGATTGACAACACATGCGGTTCAAAAGGATGTCTTTCATGGACGGCTTTTCAGGGTACAACCACATTAAGATGTATCCCGACGACGAGAAGCATACTTCGTTCCTAACACTATTGGGGGTATACTGCTACACTGTAATGCCCTTCGGACTGAAGAACGCCGGAGCAACCTATCAGCGGGCAATGAGTACAATCTTCCGCGATCTTCTCCGAAAAACGGTGGAGTGCTATGTCGACGACATTGCCGTCAAAAGTCGCAACAAGAATGAACATCTTCGCGACCTGAGAACGATGTTCGACATAATGTGGGCTCATCAACTGAAAATGAACCCGACAAAATCCTTCTTGGGAGTGTCAGGTGGCAAGTTCCTTGGATTCATTGTCACATCAAAAGGAATTCATCTTGACTCAGACAAAGTCAAAGCCATTCAGAGCATGCATCCACTGAGGAATCTCAAAGAGCTTAGAGGCTTGCAAGGCAGGCTGGCTTATATCAGAAGATTCATTGCAAATCTCTCAGGCCGCTGCCAACCATTCACCCGACTTATGAAAAAGGGTGCTTCCTTCGTATGGGATCAAGCTTGCCAGGAAGCCTATGAAGACATCAAGAGGTACCTCACAAAGCCTCCAGTCTTAGTGGCCCCTACATCAGGGAAACCATTCTTGCTTTATGTAAAAGCTCTGGACCACTCCCTCGGTGCCCTCCTCGCTCAAAAGGACGACAATGGCCACGAGCAGGCCATTTATTATCTGAGCAGAACTCTCATAGGAGCGGAATCTCGCTACAACCCTATCGAGAAAGAGTGTTTAGCTCTCGTCTTCGCTGTGCAGAAGACACGACATTATTTGGTCGGCCAGACCATACATGTCATTTCCAGAGTAAACCCATTGCGTCTTCTTATGACGAAGCCAGGATTATTGAATTCAAGATTGGCTAAGTGGGCACTTTTGTTGTCTCAATATGACATGATCTTCACGCCTCAGAAGGCGGTTAAAGGCCAGGCTCTTGCAGAGTTCTTGGCTGCTCATCCAGTTTCAGAACATTCAAAGCTTCACGAAGACATCCCTGATGAGGTCTTCGAGTCTAATGCAACCTCAGAAGAGGAAGTATGGCAAATGTTCTTCGATGGAGCATCGCGAATGGGCCCTAAAGGCAAGATTATTGCTGGAGTGGGGGTTGTATTTATCTCCCCACAGAATCATGTCCTGCCCAGAGCATTTTCTCTGACAGAATCGTGCTCCAACAATGTAGCAGAATATAATGCTCAGCTCATTGGTCTTCAACTCGCTCATGGAATGGGGGTACGCTACCTGGAAGCCTATGACGATTCAAAACTGATCATCAGTCAAGTTAAAGGCGAATATAAAGTCCGCCATGAGGACTTGGTGCCTTATTACCATACAGCCATCGAATTGGCTAACCTATTTGAAGGTTTCTACATCGGGCATGTGTCTCGATCTCAGAATACCAAGGCGGACGCTCTTGCTGCATTAGCGACCACACTAGCCTTGCCAACCGACACCGAGTATCACCTCACAGTCGCAACTCGACATCTTGTATACTCCAAGCACATGCTAAGAACTCGAGAAGTCTATAATATCTCCACGCATCTTGAGCCGAGAGATTGGCGCTTTCCTCTCATTGACTATGCTTTGCACGGTCTGCTTCCAGACGATCTTAAAGAAGCGGCGTCCGTCAGACGAAGGTCTCTCTGTTTCTACTACGATCCGACTTTGAAGACACTTTACCGTCGTTCATATGACGGTATCCTCCTCCGTTGCCTTTCCAATTCAGAGGCGCAGGAAGCGCTCCAAGAAGCGCACGATGGCATTTGCGGAGCTCATCAGCCAGGCCCAAAGCTCAAAGACAGGTTGCACAGACTTGGATACTATTGGCCAACTATGATAGCCGACGCCATCCAATATGCACGAAGGTGTAAAGCATGCCAGATCCATGCAGACTTCATACACCAGCCTTCGGAGTTGCTCCACCCAACTGTTGCTTCATGGCCATTTGAAGCATGGGGAATAGATGTCGTAGGGCCAATCAGTCCCTCTTCGACGAAAGGTCACCGGTTCATCCTTGCAATAACCGACTACTTTTCAAAGTGGGCGGAAGCTATACCACTGGTTGAAATCAAAACCTCTAACGTGATTAATTTCATCAAGCATCAAGTCATCCATCGATTTGGTGTCCCTAGGCGGATCATCCACGACAACGGTCCCCAATTCATAAGCCAAGTGTTCTATCGGTTCTGCGATAAATACCGAATTCAGAATGTGGCTTCAACTGCCTATAATCCTGCTGCTAATGGTTTGGTGGAAGCATTCAACAAAATGATCATCAAGCTACTCAAGAAGTTTGTCTCCTCGAATAAGCGAGATTGGGACGAAAAGCTCGGTGAATGTCTCTGGGCCTACCGAACCACGGTTCGGACACCGACAGGCAATACGCCTTTTTCCCTAGTATATGGGTGCGAAGCAGTCATCCTGTTGGAAATCCAAATGCCGTCATTGCGAGTCGCTCTGATCACCAAGTGCACATCAGAAGACAATGATCGATTTCGTCTTCAAGAGCTCGAAGCCTTAGATGAGAAGCGGCTACATGCTCAGCAGCATATCGAGCTATATCAAGCTCGAATCTCAAAAGCCTTCAATAAGAAGGTCAAACAGAGGGTCTTCCAGAAAGGAGACCTGGTTTTAGCCGTCAGACGACCGATGATTATGACGCACAAGACCAAAGGCAAATTTCAGCCTAAATGGGAAGGATCGTTTGTAATAGAAACAGTCTATTCAAACGGAGCATACCGCCTTATGACTTTAGATGGCGACCTACTCATGATGTCGATTAATGGCAAGTTCTTAAAGAAGTATTATCCTTAATTAAGGATTCTTCTCATGATCAAGTTAACATTACACCTCTGATCAAGATCTTCGTGTCCAAAGTACACGCAAAGAGAGCCTTTCTCTTCCTCCAAGCGAGATAATACAACTGTAAACCAGTAGGAACCTGGTCACGTACTGGCTGTCCCGAAGGAGAATCAAGGTTATGCATATATTAACCAGACAATCTAATATCCTTAACGATTAAGGACAGAGGAAAATGTTGGCTTTAAGCCCAACATAAGTCCTCGACAACTCATCATGCTGAGGGGAATAGCATGGCTAGCCCAACTCAAACGGTAGTTGGTAAAGGCATATCAAACCCGTTGACAGCTGGGGGTTTGCTAAAAATCCTAAGGGACCAGTTCCCATTTGATTCCCTCTCCAAAGTCACTTACCAATTCTCATCCATAGAATGGTAAGACCACATATACATTTCACTGTTACGTTAACATTAAACCTATGACAGTGATTCCCTCGTTTCTCCCCGTGAGAACGAGACCTCCAAAATCACTTACCAATTCTCATCCATAGAATGGTAAGACCACATATACATTTCACTGTTACGTTAACACTAAACCTATGATAGTGATTTTCTCGTTTCTCCCTGTGAAAACGAGACTTTTTCCCAAACTCCATTATAACCTTTTGAGCTTGGTGGCGTCTCAAACGGTTATGTCATTGCGACCTCTGAACCAGCAGACAGCCGAATCTCAATTTTGAGCTTGTTGACATTTACAAAAGACAAGTCTCAACCTTGAGCCCTGTTGACATTTACAAAAGACAGGTCTCGATACTTGTTGACATTTACAAAAGACAAGTATCATCACCTTGAACTTGGTGGCGTCTCAAACGGTTATGTCATTGCAACCTCTGAACCAGCAGACAGCCGAGTCTCAATTTTGAGCTTGTTGACATTTACAAAAGACAAGTCTCAACCTTGAGCCCTGTTGACATTTACAAAAGACAGGTCTCGATACTTGTTGACATTTACAAAAGACAAGTATCACCAACCTTTTGAGCTTGGTGGCGTCTCAAACGGTTATGTCATTGCGACCTCTGAACCAGCAGACAGCCGAGTCTCAATTTTGAGCTTGTTGACATTTACAAAAGACAAGTATCACCAACCTTTTGAGCTTGGTGGCGTCTCAATCGGTTATGTCATTGCGACCTCTGAACCAACAGACAGCTAAGTCTCAATTCCGAACCCTGTTTACATTTACAAAAGACAGGTCTCGATACTTGTTGACATTTACAAAAGACAAGTATCACCAACCTTTTGAGCTTGGTGGCGTCTCAAACGGTTATGTCATTGCGACCTCTGAACCAGCAGACAGTCGAGTCTCAATTTTGAGCTTGTTGACATTTACAAAAGACAAGTCTCAACCTTGAGTCCTGTTGACATTTACAAAAGACAGGTCTCGATACTTGTTGACATTTATAAAAGACAAGTATCACCACCTTGAGCTTGGTTGTAAGTTCACCTAGAGGGGGGGTGAATAGGTGATGGCTAATCTAATGGTCACTTATGAACAAATAATGCGGAATTAAAACTAAGATGACCAAATAAAACTTCTTTTAATTAAACACTTATGTATAACACAAGAGTGTTGCCGAATTCCCTTTGCAGGGCTCTGGACAAGCTCCTCTAGATTCCCCTTGAATGGGTTGAGGTGCCGCGTTGGCTCTCTTGGTTGAATACTAGTGTTAACAACAATCCCAATCAAGTATAGCAATTATGAGCACAAGGGAATATATCAAGCATGTAAATGTAAAGATAATGAAAGTAATGCAAGATATAAATGAGACAAAGAGAGAGAGATAGAGTAAGCAATCGCAAACACAAAGGGTTTGTTTCGAGGTTCGAGCACACTTGCTCTACATCCCCGCCTTCGACACACGAAGGATTTCCACTATGCAAGATCCCAATGGATCTCTCCTCGGTGCCGCAACACCTACAATCCCTCGGACTCCCAAGTCCCGTACACACGCAAGCTTCACAAGCTCGCCGAGGCCGCACCTCAAACCACCAAGAGTTCACAACCGAACTCTAACCACCAACGAGCACACTTGCCCGTCTCCTCAAAGAACAAAGAAAAGATCTTTGGTGATCACAACACTTGATCACCTAAAGAAACTCTCACTACAACACACCTATAGGATAATATAGCAATGGATAGCTCAAGTGTGGTGTGAGAAAGCAAGGAAAAGAACTATGGTGAAAAACTCAAAGAATCACTTTTTACACTCTCTTAATAAAAACTCCCTTTTAGATGGGAAGTATTTGCTCTCTATTTTGTGGAGAAAACTTCTGAAATGACTTAGAAAAACTGGCTCAAGAAGTCCTCAAAATCTTGGCTTCAAACAATGACAAAACCCCCTTTTATAGAGGTCAGAAAAATATGACCGTTGGGGTCTGTCAGAGCTACCGGTCGACCGGCCGGTCGACCGCCAACGGTCGAAAATCCGACCGTTGGAGCCTCCGGTCGACCGCCCGGTCGACCCAGAAATCCAGAGAGCAGAACTCTCTGCAGCGGTCGACCGTCCGGTCGACCGGACCACTGTGCTGACAACGTGCACAAGGCTGTGCACGTCAGTCGACCGGACGGTCGACCCGACCTAGCTGCGGTCGACCGCCCGGTCGACCGATTTGGTCTGTCAGCCAATTCCTGGTCTGAAAAACTGGGATTTTTAAGGTAGTCTATTAACTTAATATAAATCCCATAAATCCTCAAATAAATCTACAAAAATAGTTTCAATGTTATACAATGATATACAAACATGCTTGCACAAAATCAAGGCATGTTATAATAGATTTGAACTATTTTTGTAACTTGGAAATATTGGCTCAAAAATAAAAACTGTTTTTTCCAGAACATGTTTTTTCAAAACTAGTTTTTCCAAATCTTCATCAAATACAAAAACAAGATATTTGAGTTCATTCTAAAGCATAGTGTGTATGGATATGATCCACTCCACAATCATAATGATATATCTATGTTTTTGACATTAAGCTCTAAACATGGTTATGGTTTAAAAGATATACATGATAGAAATACCAAAAACCAAAGTATATATATTTTGTCACAAAGAAAAATCTTTTTCTAAATAAAAAAATTCTTTTCTAAACATATAAAAAAATTCTTTTATGAAAGCAATTCTATCAAGATTTCTATCAAGAGTGTGTGTGTGTGATATAGACTTGAGCAATCCACCAACTATCTATCCTTTACATTTTTAACTAAAACAAAACAAAGACTTATACCTAGACCCAAGTCTTCATCTTCTTGAAGTCATCTTCTTGAAGGCTTCTCATCTTCTTGACTTGGTCCAAATGCAATCCACCGAGCTCATCTCTAGATGTGTTCTTGATGCATAGGCTCGTGAATCATCCGGTGCTAGCTTCCAACTTGTCTTTAAATCCTTTGTTGAAGCTCCACACCTACTAAGATCTTGATAATGAATCTGTCACTAATTAAACACAAGATCATTAGTAATCATAACTTCATGAGTTGATCATCATCAAAACTAGAGTGATAGGCCTTTGGGCCAACAATCTCCCCCTTTTTGATGATGACAAAACTCATGGAGTTATATATGCATGGATTAAAGTAAAACTTCAAAGAAGCTCCCCCTTAACTCATGCATCACATTCAATAATAGATATGGCAATAAAAGCACATGAATATGTATGCAATGTATGACATGTATGTAAATATAACATCATAAATCTTATCTCCATACATTATAAATCTTATCTCCATACATTTAACAAATCACAAAACATATATGCATCAAAACAAATCTTACTCCCCTTAAGCAAGGAAGACATGCATATAAAATCTATAAATACTTCTCCCCCTTTTTGTCAATCATCAACAAAGGGTTCAAAGTAAAATACATCAAACAAATCTTCTCCCCCTTTTTGTCAAAAACAAAGTCATCAAAGAGGGGTGCAATTAAATCAATAAGAGGTTATATGCGATATACATTCATGAAGAGGAAGACGCTAAGTTAGCTTCCCTACACATATGCATTACATGAAGAAAGGATGACAAGCCCTAACTCACATAACACATATTATGTAATGCATAAGAGGAGATGTGAAGCTCCCCCTACACACGTATATCATATAAAGAAGAGTTGTCAAGCTCCTCAATTTATAATATACTCAACATGAATCCATATGTAAGAGAGATGTTAAGCTCTCCTTGCATATAGGAAATACAAATCAAAAATTTTGAATATTTCTTTATCAAGACAAAATTTTGAACTTTCTTAATAAAACACATTTGAGATTTTCAAAGATACACAATTGTCCTTTTCAAGGTATCAAATGAAGAACAATCAAATTTTGAATTTTGATATCAATTTTAAAAATACTATGCATAAGCTTATTATGGGATACCAATTTGAAATTCTAATTAAGCTTAGCATTAACAATCTTTGTGCTTTAAAAGATACCAATTGTAAAATAAGCACAAAAAGATCACATATATGTATGGAAAGATAATACCAATAGAAATTGATATAATTTAAATTTGAAAGCATTCATACATACAATCAAAATACGACTATACACAACAAGAATCATATTGATACCAATTGAGAATATCCAATGATACCAATAATAAAATTAAACTTAGGTGTATACATCATATAGTTTACCATATGAAGAATTCGAACTAGTTAAATGAAATTGTTTTAAGAGCTAGTACGAATTCCTTCCATCAAGGAATAAGTCAAAAGTTTTTCATGAAATATCAATGAAACACAAGGCACTAAAAGCACTCTATCCATAAAGTCCATATCAAAAAGAAGTGAGTGTGCTAGTGTTATGTGGAGCATGGCATCATGAAAAATAGCAATAGAACCCAATATTCCTTTAAATCATAAATTTTGAAATCATAAAATCCAACACAAAATTTTATTGTAAAATCACAAAAAATTTTATTAACAACAAAATTTATATTTCAAGATATATGTATGTTTTGACAAGACATTAAGTATACATACATATCCCTAAAATATAATTGAGTCAATATATAGATTTTGCACGAAAGGTAAATGACTCAAGAGGTATCCATGTATATCTTAATGTTTTGGCAAAAATGAACATATACATGAAATGAAAGCACATGATCATAGCATCAATCTAAAATGGGAATACAAGTTTAAAAATGTAATGATCATCAAAACTAAGCAATACAAGCACATCTAATGGGTTCAAATAAGCATTCAAGCACAAATATAAATAGATTTATTTGTGGCCCATAACATGTACAAGTATAAATCCTAGTGTTGACAAAAACTAACATTTAAACTAATATTCAATTCATGAAGCATCAAATTTTGAGAAAAATAGAATCATGTGGATAATCTTAAAAAAATTATTTGAAGAACAAATAACTAGTATAAATTGTTTTTGAAAAAAACTAGTTAAAGATCCTTCAAATATGTCAAATCTTATGTTTTTCATAAACATAAACTAGATACACAAAAATTTAATCACTCATGATCTATAAAGCTCAAAATAATTTTTAACAAAAGTGTGAGTGTTAAATGATCATGTAAATAGCATTTTTATGAAAATAGACAAAGAAGCTCATAAGACACAATTTTAACAATTCAATTCAAAATCATTTTTCATAAAATCAACAAACTTCTAGGTATATGTATGATTTATCCAATCCTAACAATATACATACATATCCCAAATATTAAAAGAGTCTATCAAATGTATTTGCATGAAGGCAAGAGACTCACGGGTATACATGTATATTTATTAGATTTGAATTTAAAATACATATACATGAAGTAAATTACTAAAATAGGCAAAACATGTATAAAAGAGAATCATCAAAACTAGATTATACATATGCATAAAGTGGATACAAATGAGCATGAAGTTCAACTATATATGAATCAATTGTAATTCACTATTTGTATATGTATACATGCAAGTTTGACAAAATCTACATTTAAGCATGTAAATACCACATGAGGCACGATAAATCATAAAAACATGAGCATGCTATATGATATATGAAATTAAAAGCATGTAAATAAAAGTAGGAGTTTAGAGAGTGTTACCAACTCCAAAGCTCCAATCATGGTGGTTGTCCCACCAAAGCTCCTTGATAGCGATGCGTCCAAATGTATGTCCATCAAGTCCATTGCATCCACTACCAAGGCACCAATTCTCTCACGTTTTGTGAGAGCCCTCACCTACATCAAAAGCAAAAGGTGGGGGTTTTGGTACCAATATTTTCTTGGGTCCTTTGGGGTTAATCTTGTAAGGAACCCAAAATCTTTTATAATTAGCAAAATTTAAAGAATTAATATTATCATAACAAAACTTTGCTAAATGGCCTTTGCGGCCACAATGTTTACATATGTACACCTTAGTATGCTTATGTGTAGGAGTGTGATCATGTTGTGCAACATAAGCATGATGATGTGGATGTGCATGAACATGTGGAGTTTGTTTCTTTGAAAACAAAGACTCCAATTTAGTATGATTAAATGCACATGTGCTCAAATTAGAGCTCAAACTATCTATTTTATTTTTCAACATATTTATCTCATTAGTGGTGGCATGTAAAGCATGATGAGATAAAGAATCATTTTTCTTTTTCTTTTTAGAAACAAATTCTTTTTCTTTTTCAACAAATTTTCTTTTCAAAGAAATATTTTCTTGAAAAACAACTTCCTTTTGTTTTTCCACCAAATCAATTTTATTTTTCAATGTATTATTTCCTTCACACAAATCATTCAATTTTGAAAATAAGGAAACATTCTCATTTTTCAAATCTTTATTTTCCTTTTCTAAGAATGCAATCTTAGATTTAAAAGAATCATTTTCTTTAAGCATGCAATCAAAATCCTTTTTCAAATTTTTGTTATCTTCTTCTAAACATGCAATGCTAGATTTAAATGAATCTTGTTCTATATGCATGCAAGCAATGTTCTTTTTCAAATTTTTATTTCTTTCTTTTTCATGTCATATTTCTCAAGCAATAATTGGCAAAATGAATTGAGCTCATCATATGACATAATATCATCTTCCTCGGATTCGGAAGTTACCTCAAGGGGGTTATCCCCTTGACCATAAAGCATGCGTTGGAGGTGTCGCTTCCAACGTCCGAATCACTCCCGGCATAGTATAGATCCTTTTCGCTAAGGGAGGTGATGATGTTCCAAGCTACAAAAGCCGAATCAATATTAGCAACCCTAAATAAGTAATCATCATTTAGGGTACTCTTCAAAGCATTTAAGGCTTTTGCATTACCCTCAATATACTTGCTATTGTTAATATAAGAATCATTAAATGTAGCAAGATAGACATGAATGCCTAGGGCCTTGAGGAACATAGACATCTTAACCTTCCAAATTTGGATGTTAAGAATGTCAAAGGTGGGTGGTGACATGAAGTCCATGGTGAGGTGTGTGTGTAAAAATATTGTGATTAGCCTAAAAGGAGGATCTTTAACTCTAGGTTGTTAGACCCAATATTAAGAGCACTTGGCTCTGATACCAATTGTAAGTTCACCTAGAGGGGGGGTGAATAGGTGATGGCTAATCTAATGGTCACTTATGAACAAATAATGCGGAATTAAAACTAAGATGACCAATAAAACTTCTTTTAATTAAACACTTATGTATAACACAAGAGTGTTGCCGAATTCCCTTTGCAGGGCTCTGGACAAGCTCCTCTAGATTCCCCTTGAATGGGTTCAGGTGCCGCGTTGGCTCTCTTGGTTGAATACTAGTGTTAACAACAATCCCAATCAAGTATAGCAATTATGAGCACAAGGGAATATATCAAGCATGTAAATGTAAAGACAATGAAAGTAATGCAAGATATAAATGAGACAAAGAGAGAGAGAGATAGAGTAAGCAATCGCAAACACAAAGGGTTTGTTTCGAGGTTCGAGCACACTTGCTCTACATCCCCGCCTTCGACACACGAAGGATTTCCACTATGCAAGATCCCAATGGATCTCTCCTCGGTGCCGCAACACCTACAATCCCTCGGACTCCCAAGTCCCGTACACACGCAAGCTTCACAAGCTCGCCGAGGCCGCACCTCAAACCACCAAGAGTTCACAACCGAACTCTAACCACCAACGAGCACACTTGCCCGTCTCCTCAAAGAACAAAGAAAAGATCTTTGGTGATCACAACACTTGATCACCTAAAGAAACTCTCACTACAACACACCTATAGGATAATATAGCAATGGATAGCTCAAGTGTGGTGTGAGAAAGCAAGGAAAAGAACTATGGTGAAAAACTCAAAGAATCACTTTTTACACTCTCTTAATAAAAACTCCCTTTTAGATGGGAAGTATTTGCTCTCTATTTTGTGGAGAAAACTTCTGAAATGACTTAGAAAAACTGGCTCAAGAAGTCCTCAAAATCTTGGCTTCAAACAATGACAAAACCCCCTTTTATAGAGGTCAGAAAAATATGACCGTTGGGGTCTGTCAGAGCTACCGGTCGACCGGCCGGTCGACCGCCAACGGTCGAAAATCCGACCGTTGGAGCCTCCGGTCGACCGCCCGGTCGACCCAGAAATCCAGAGAGCAGAACTCTCTGCAGCGGTCGACCGTCCGGTCGACCGGACCACTGTGCTGACAACGTGCACAAGGCTGTGCACGTCAGTCGACCGGACGGTCGACCCGACCTAGCTGCGGTCGACCGCCCGGTCGACCGATTTGGTCTGTCAGCCAATTCCTGGTCTGAAAAACTGGGATTTTTAAGGTAGTCTATTAACTTAATATAAATCCCATAAATCCTCAAATAAATCTACAAAAATAGTTTCAATGTTATACAATGATATACAAACATGCTTGCACAAAATCAAGGCATGTTATAATAGATTTGAACTATTTTTGTAACTTGGAAATATTGGCTCAAAAATAAAAACTGTTTTTTCCAGAACATGTTTTTTCAAAACTAGTTTTTCCAAATCTTCATCAAATACAAAAACAAGATATTTGAGTTCATTCTAAAGCATAGTGTGTATGGATATAATCCACTCCACAATCATAATGATATATCTATGTTTTGACATTAAGCTCTAAACATGGTTATGGTTTAAAAGATATACATGATAGAAATACCAAAAACCAAAGTATATATATTTTGTCACAAAGAAAAATCTTTTTCTAAATAAAAAAATTCTTTTCTAAACATATAAAAAAATTCTTTTATGAAAGCAATTCTATCAAGAGTTCTATCAAGAGTGTGTGTGTGTGTGATATAGACTTGAGCAATCTACCAACTATCTATCCTTTACATTTTTAACTAAAACAAAACAAAGACTTATACCTAGACCCAAGTCTTCATCTTCTTGAAGTCATCTTCTTGAAGGCTTCTCATCTTCTTGACTTGGTCCAAATACAATCCACCGAGCTCATCTCTAGATGTGTTCTTGATGCATAGGCTCGTGAATCATCCGGTGCTAGCTTCCAACTTGTCTTTAAATCCTTTGTTGAAGCTCCACACCTACTAAGATCTTGATAATGAATCTGTCACTAATTAAACACAAGATCATTAGTAATCATAACTTCATGAGTTGATCATCATCAAAACTAGAGTGATAGGCCTTTGGGCCAACATTGGTGGCGTCTCAAACGGTTATGTCATTGCGACCTCTGAACCAGCAGACAGCCGAGTCTCAATTTTGAGCTTGTTGACATTTACAAAAGACAAGTCTCAACCTTGAGCCCTGTTGACATTTACAAAAGACAGGTCTCGATACTTGTTGACATTTACAAAAGACAAGTATCACCAACCTTTTGAAGCTTGGCGGCGTCTCAATCGGTTATGTCATTGCGACCTCTGAACCAGCAGACAGCTAAGTCTCAATTCCGAGCCCTGTTAACATTTACAAAAGACAGGTCTCATCTCCCGATCCAACAAGGACCAGTTCGGGCTTGGTGGCGTCTCAACCAGTTATGTCATCGCGACCTCTGAACTGACAGATGGCCAAGTCTCATCATCCAACCCAACAAGAACCATGTTCTCAAGAAATTGCAATACAATTTGGAACCGCAATTCAGAAAGAAGAACAAGATTGGAGAGTCAACAAAAGAAGAAAAAAATTTCATTGATTCCAAAAGGAGAAAGTACATGGAGCTACAGGTGCACACTGTAAGATCTGAGCCGCTCTCAAGGGAGCCCAGCCTCGTCCTCCTGACATCAGCAGCCTGGGCAAGCGCCTGCGACTTCAACTCAGCCTCATCAAAATCCATTTCCTGGGCCAAGCGAGCTTCAACCTCCGCCAAAGTTGCCCTCTGTGACAATCCCTGCTGTGAGAGTTCGTCACTTTGAGCCTTGAGCTGCTCAAGCCGCGCAGTTTCTTCAAGATGTACCAGTTTAGCCTTGGATAAAATAAGATTGGCTTTCCTGATCATTTTCTCGGCCTTCCCAATCTTGTCTTCAGCGTCAAGAAGAGCACTGGTGGAGGGTCAATCGCATTTCCGACCTCTGCCTGCCTTGTTTCCAAAGATTTCAAGTCAGAAGAGATAGCCTTAGCAGCCTCCTGGGCGGCAAGCCGGGCCTCGTGCTTTTGAGCGACGAGACGCGCAAACCGCTCATCAACTAAAGACTCCAAGTCCGAGCTGCTGAGACAGCGCCATTCCTCTACATCCTTCTCAAATTCATCCACCAGGAGTTCCAAAGCAGTGGCCTGGTGATACCCCTCAAAATCCCGAATACTTTCGATGCCACAGGAGAGGACCACCTTTAACTTTGAGAACGGCATATTTGAGCCCTTCAAAACCAGGTCGATAGTTCGCCCTAAGCCTTTATAAAAGCTATCGACAAGGTCACCTATGTAGTCGTTCTCAACCTCAGCCACTTCTGGTAAAGAGGTAATTTCAGAGAGATCCACCGGCCTGGTCGACACTGTTATGGAAGGAGCAATGGGAACATCAACAGCAGGGCAGATTGTCAATGATCTCTCCGGAGTCTTCATGGAAATCAGCGCGCTAGCCACCACTGAGGTAGGGCTGACAACCATCTCCTGAACAGCAGGCTCAACCACCAGAGTTGGGGAAGTAGGGCTTGTAATCACCCTCAGTTCCGCACTTGGTAAAATTGTCGGCGTCTCACTCGTTGATATAGCTGGGAGTGAGGATACCTCAGGAACTGCTCCCCTTTCAACCTCTGACCCTTCGGCCGACTTGGGCCGATAAGAAGGCAGGTCGCCGTATAGCGCATCCAGCACAGCAGCATCCGCCGCGGTCGAAGCACTCATGTCACCCCTTGACCCTTCGGGGGGATCTTTCGGCTCTCTTGAAGCTGATGCATCTTGGGGCTGAACACCTGTAACAAGACTGCGATTAGTCGGGACACTACATGCGGAAGAAGCCAAGAGGTTAGGACAATACCAAAGGATGATGTCGCCTCGAACATCTCGTCAGCCGCATCAGTCTCCAGGGGCTCCATCGGAAAATTTTTGCCAGAATCAGCACGAACAGTCGGCTCGCTTTCGCTTGCCGAGTATCCTGTGGACCACCCAATAGAGCTCGATGCCTCAGGACTTCCTTTAGAAGTCCCAGCGCCCGAAGGACCGATGTCGGCCACATCACCTCCGGACTCCTCCGGACGGGCAAAAGAACCAGCCTCAGCTCTATAAGTAAATAGGGGATCATAACGTTCCCCTTGCTCTCCAGCTGCCTCAGCTCCTACAATCAAAAAGGATTGATAATAAGTCAATGGGAACACACAAAAAGGCGTATTATATGGACAGGGTTAATCTTACCCAGACCCGGAGCGAATTCACCGCAAGTCGGCTCAGCAACCGACGGTTCAGCTGCTAATGGGACAGCATGAGGAATCGCTGTAGAGGGATAACCCTTTACGACAATCGTAGGAGCTTGGCGGCGGAGCTTCTTCGCCAATGATTTCCTACGAGAGCTACCTGCCCGCTTTCTTTTGAAGTGGACTTCGGAATCCTCTTCCTCCACTTCTTCTATACAGCGAGATGGAGCCATCCCCATCACACCAGAGCCAGTTGCAGGAGTCTCAGCCCCCGCTCCCACCTCGAGGCGAGGACTCTCAGCATCTGAAGCCTCGCTGTCTTCCACAGCAACAAACTCCTCTATACCTGGAGTGCGAACCCTTTTGCCTTCCCTTTTATCAGAAGCCTTCTGTCTCAGCCGCTGAGAAATTAACTTCACACCAGAACTGTTCACCTTGAACCCAAGAGGTGTGGAGTTGGATGTGGCGTACCACTGGCAAAAGCACAGGGTCATTAGGAGATTGGGATTCTTTAACGGCGTACGCAGTCGCGCCCCGGTACCGCCTGCGGTGAAGAATCGCCAAGCACGGGCCCCGTCAATAAGGCTCCCCATGAAAGCCAAATTGAGATTCGGGTTGCCCACGTACAGTTGGTCATATCCAAACTGACGGTCAAATTGACTTGGAACATAGGGCTCCAGGTAGCAGGTATCCCCGCTTCTATACAACAAATGCGAAGGCCGGATACTGACCAGCCACTCAAAGACTCCCCGGCCCAGGAACGAATGCCCCTCCTCCGCATCCTTGAACTCTTCCCCATAGCCTGCACCCCGAATACGGGGAAAACAGCGGAAGAGACTATAGATGTCATAGCGACGTACTAATTTACGGGCCTCAGCCACGTATTTCTTCTGCCATGAGCATCCTTCGAATCGGCGGAGGAGCGCCATTCGAACATCCTGCGGGGGATCCTCTCCAGCTTCAATTAAAGAAGGACAATGCAGGGCGAACCACGCCATCAAGTAAGTATACGGCAGACCTATTCTGGGGTTAGGTCTGTCGCGGGGCGAAATGGTCCCCTTTCCACGGTTCGTCTTTGGTGGCCTGCAAAAAGCCTCCGTCAATGCACTAAGGCCTCTCTGGATACAGCATACCATAGCCGAAAGAAGTCCCAGAGGGCGACCATGAACCAGACGAACAGCGGGCAGCAAAACATTCGGATGAACGATGTCACCGGAAGAAGATGGCACCACGCACCTCTTCAGCCAGACTGTTAAGAAACCAGCCAGAAGTGCCTTCCGGGACATCGGCCTGCGAGCCTGATGATGGAAGCTTCGAAGAATATCACCTTGCCCATAGGGACCATCGTCTTCCTTCACAACTAGATCCCCTTGGGAGTGCTTTCGCATCCGGTCAAAGATGTCTTCATCAGCAACTCCATAGTGAGCCGCTTCAGGAGTATTCTCCATATCTGGGAACAAGTAGTCTCCCCAGCTTTTCAAGCTACAGGAGGTCCCCTTATTGCCCCCATGCATACTGGAGCAAATATACAAATGGCACATTAGCTCCCTGTAGGTCTCGAACAAGGCAGGCTCCTGTTTTTCCAGAAGCGCCAATTCTGCCTCGCACGGGAAGTACTCTTCATAGGGAAGGGATCCAAAGGGCAGAGCAGAGACTTCCCACATCTCATGCAAGGCCATACCCAATTCGCTAACAGGGGTGAAGAAGGTCCCTGAAGCTGGGCAGTATAATTCAAAAATGGCGTAAAAGCACGCCACGTTTACCTCAATACCGTAGCAGGTTGCCCTGACGGCCTCATAGAGGTTCAGCTTCTCCAAATCCTCCTCGAAATGAGCAAGGATGTATGTAGTCAAATCCGCCCACCATGCCTTCGGAGGGTGAATCCAGCCTGGAGTTCTGAAGTCAGTAGCCGGATAGTTCCCATTGACCTTGAAGAATTGGTTGCCAAAGGTCAACGCCACTACAGGATTTTCTCCCACTGGGATGTCTCGTGACACATTCCCAGGATGCAGGCCCATTATGCAATGAGGAGGCCCCGCTCTTGCATAACCGGGAGATTGAAACATCAATTTTTCTATGTGAACAGAGTCAGTATTCCGGCTCACTTCCCACGACATCTTCCGAGCCTGCGTCACGCACTGGAAGGAAGACAAAGAAAAATGACGCTTGTTGGACGGAAGGTAGAACCTCTCGCCATCCAACTGAAAAATCCACTACCCTTCCCCTGCATGTAGTTGGTGGTCAGGGTCTGGTGCAGCATCCCCGAACATGAAATCGGGCTTCCTATAAACTTGACGGTCAATGTCTTCAAGAGGAGCTGTGGTTAGGATACTCCTAGTGGTATATTGATCACCACTATGAATGAGCGTGTCCCGAACGATGGAACTCCGCTCACTGAACAGAGAAGCCTGCCCTTGAAATTGCAAGCTCATATTGCCATCCGATCCCATGGTCATCCCGAACAGGTTGTTTGAAGGACCAGGAATATAGTGCACTGCAAGAACAAAGAGAAACTGCGATTAGTTCACCAGCCAAAGCGAACGCAAAGAAATGAATACCACCAAGGTATAGCTTCGCCCAACGAGCAAAGTAGACAAGGCAATGGCTTTAACAAAGCCTAATCTCGCAGGAAAGTCTGCGTGTCGCAGAAAGTGCCTAAGTGCTAACTTCGCCTAAACAAAAGAGGTATAGCCTTAAGGGCTGACGTCATCAAAAGGGCATTATGGTCAGGAAACCATCCTTGACGGCCACGACTGAAGGGACAGACCCTCATCCTGTTCCTCAACAGGATGAAGACAACCCAAGTAATGGCTTCGTACGGAAGCCTAAAGAAGAACTGTTCAATTCTTTATTCCCTGTGCAAGGAAAATAGGGAAATCCATGGGAACGGGTTCCCTAATAAGAACAGATCATGTTCGATCGTTCTGATAGCCAAATATCGGCTTTAAAAGAGAGACTGCAGTTTCTGATCATAAGGGAAAGTCCCTTACCGGCGACTGGTCGCTCGATGACCGGAGGAGGAGAAGGACCCTCCGCTGCAGAAGTCGCCACTTCCTTACCCGCTCGTCTTTTGGGCGCCATTGAAGAGCTACAAAAGCTCTCAAAATTCTCTGAACGAAGAAGGAAGAGGAAGAAGGAAAGTCAAAAATTTCTCTGAAAAAGGAGATCTTTTCCTGCTCAGCCCGATCGGGCTTTTATAGGCCAATTAGCGCCTGAAACGAGGCCTCGAAAAAGGCATAAAGCCACCGTTTCAAATTAATTTGAAACGCCGCCCGAAGCGTCTCCCCTAGAAGCGCTGCTTCGATCTCACTAAGGGTTAACTTCGCCCTGGCTTAAAATGCGGACTTCGCGCAATCCTTCAGGGACTTCGCCTAAAGGCTTATCTTAGCCCGCTAAAGGCACAGTTCGCCGACATGCCAGCTTCGCGCGAAGCTCATTCAAAAAGGACCTTGTCCTTAACTCCGCACGAAGTTCAGCCCCGTTCTCAATGAAGGCAGGCAAAAATCAGATGAGCAGAAGATAAACTTTCATTGATTTAAGAGCAAAGGTACATTGATACTACATTAAGGTTGTGTTTCGTACAACAGATTCAGTTGCTCAGTAAGATCATTTGCGCGAAAGGCATACAAGCGATTTTATCTGCTTCTAAGACAGACCGACTGGACATGAAAGGCCTTCCTCCTGCACAAAGCCGTAACCAGTTGTGTCACGGAAACTGGCCATAATTCTCCACAAAAATGGCAGATTTTGCCACCAGAAAGCGAGGTCATCTTTGTTGAAGCTTGGCAATAAAACTTATCGCCGCCAACACGTCAGACCACCTATAATGGGAATTGGCAGTGATGTCAGTGATCTGACAGGTGTGATGCCTGCTCTCCCGAAGTGAATCGTCCCCAACAAAGGCCACCAAAGTTGAAAGTTGGCAATGATGCCAGTGATCTCACAGGTGATGTCCACCATCCCGAAGCGGATCATCTCTGACAAAGCGGCTACCAGCCTCACCTCAGAACGAATCATCTCGGATAAGAGGCTGCCAATAGCCTCTGGGACACACATCAGCTGCCCCAAGTTGTTCCTCCTGCTTAAAAGTAAAACTTCAACCGGGGAAGTATATAGCAACTTTTCGGTCTCTTTCATCAAGACACAAGATCGGCGAACATAGCTCACTGCAATGCAAAATTGGAGCAAATTAGCAGTTAAACACAAAAGATACTGTAAAAAGCACTAAAGCCGAATTCTTTGGGGCGAAGCAATCCGATTTCGATTGGAGCAGAGGATAAGCCTCGCTTGCACAGCAGTGATGGGCTAGCTCAGCAAACACCAAGTCCTAGCCTCGCCTATATGGCTAAGCCAGACTGATCCTATGGGACACAGTCTTAGCCTCACCTATATGGCAAGACTGGCTCAACCTTGAAGATATCAGGTCCCAAGTTCTGCCTGTGCAGCGGACTTAACATGCAATGATCTTTCTGTGATCAAGTCAAGATGATAGCTTCGCTGGGAAGCTATGTCAAAAATCCTTCTCCGCAGATCAGTTAAATGGAGAACAAGGGAAGCTAATCCCTGAAGCAGCCGTTAAAGCTGAATTAAAGGAGATGAATTCCCTAAAATCGGTGAAGTCGTTGAATGATCAAGACTTACCAGTCCTTGGCTGGATAATAACCAGAGTGGGCATTCCCACTAATTCAGAGATCTGAGTATCTCTCTCAACCAAGAGAAGAGAAGAAGAGCAGATCACTTCTCTCTTCAGAGGACCTCAAGTGTCCTATTTATAGGCCCCATGGCCTGAGCACTGCCGCCTCAAGCGTGGAAGCACGAGCGCATTTAAGGCATTTACTGCGCCTTGACAAAAGGAACGGCTTCCTTTGGAACCGTGCAAAGGAAGAAACGTCTTCCTCATAAAGGCACTTATGGCGCCTTGAAGAAAGGAAATATCCTCCCTTGGAAATGCACAAGCGGAGAATATCTCCCTCGATCAGCACGAAGAAAGGAGTAATCCTCCTCGTAACCGGCCCACGGCAGTTGGCCTCGGGAAAGCGACAGATATTCCAGAGCGAACTTATCTAGCTGCGAAGCTATCCAGATGCGAGTCTACATGATTCCTCAGCGAATCTACATCCCAAAGCAGGATTCAAAGCGAAGCTGAACTCAACCATCATGGCGACGTTCATACTCCACACACCACCAATCAAAGCAGTTCAAAGTATTTCAAAGTCTGAGCCATTGCAGACTTCTAAAAACTTTGAAGGGGGTCTTGTTGACACTTAAAAAAGACAAGATTCTTATTGGTCCGAACAATGTCTAAACTTGTTGACATTTATAAAAGACAAGTGACAGACAAGCTGAAGACCAGTTTTCACCCGTCTCCGAGGGACAAGAAAGCAGTTTGGACTCCACTGATCCAGCAAGCAGACAGTGAACCCGGATTGTTTCTAAACAGACCTCAGCAGGTCTAAAATGCTAGCACTTAGCATTACTTGAGCCCAAAGGGATAGCCTCGCCTGAGAGGCTAATATCACTCGACTTCGCCTCGAAGCCATCCAAAGCCTCGCCAGGAAGCTAACTCGCAACTTCGCCACGGAGGACTTCCAGCTCCGCCAAAAGGTTTCTTTCGGAATTCGCCAGAAGATGTCTCTAGCTCCGCTGTGAGTTCAAAGCGGGCATCGCCGCTGTTGGTCTGCTATGGTCAACCTTTGACCAATCAAATCTCCAGATGAGATCGGATCCAATCAGATCAAATCCAATTAAGATCAAATCAGAGATCAAATTTGGAAGTTGATTGCCACAATCTCTTGACTCTCCTAAAAACGAGTAGGAAGATCAGGGGAAATCCTCCAACGATATGGAAAGGATCAAGAAGGTCAACCGACCTGCCAATTCTAGCTTCGCAGAAGCTGATTCTAGCCTCGCAGCAAGGCTACTTTCCAGATTTTAAACAGATTTGATTCAATCTATTTCTATATTTTCAAGGGACGATTATACCCTTACTCTCCCTATAAATAGCCCGCCGGGGTACAAGGAGGGAGGATGAATCGATCAATCGGAGAAAGAGGACTCCACAAGCAGAGGCTTCTTCATAACGCACCGTGTGTTCTCGAATTCAGAGACCTTTTAGAGAATTGCTTTCTCTATCCAGGGTGTTGATACCCTAACATCATTTTTCTTCTCAAGGAATCTCCAGAACCAGGCGAGAAGGAATTCCTAATTGAAGGCGATTTTGAGAAGCAGCAAGAGGGTTCTACTAACCTTCTATTCTCTGATTCCCGGAACCAGGCGAGAAGGGAATCTCATCGCTCGCATCGTCAAAGGGACAAAGTGGTCGCGCGCTGACCAGACTCCTATCGGCACACTTCTCCAGAATCTCTGAGGAGATCTACTTGTAATCTTTTTTTTAAGAATACTTGTAATTTAGCTCCTCAACCCTTTTATTGTAAGTTTTTCCCCTTTGCGAACATAATGGAAAACACTTAGCATGGCAAAATTTGTGCTCAAAGATATACAAATATAGTAAGCACAATCAAAACACGTATATATGTATGAAAATATAAATACCAATCAAAATTGATTTTATTTGAAGTTGAAGCATAAATATATAGAAACACATATGAGTATACAAAATAGATATCAATTGTGATACCAAACTAGGAGTGTGCTAAGTTTTTGTCATGACCTTGCATGCGGAGGATACTTTGGTTACCGCAAGACTGCAGAGAAGGTTCTACAATGTGGGTTTTATTGGCCCACTTTGTTCAAAAACTCATACCATTTTTGCAAGTAATGCGCAAACTGTCAGAAGATTGGGAAAATTTCAAGAAGAGACATGATGCCCCTGAACCCGATCCTTGAAGTTGAAATTTTTGATGTTTGGGGTATCGACTTCATGGGGTCATTCCCTAATTCCTTTGGCAATCAGTTCATTTTGGTTGCTGTAGACTATGTCTCTAAATAGGTAGAAGCTGTGCCTACAAAGACCAATGACAATAAAGTGGTTGTCAAATTTCTCAAAGAAAACATCTTCTCCCGATTTGGCACCCCTAGAGCGATAATTAGTGATAATAGATCACATTTTTGCAACAGAGTTTTTGAAGCTCTGATGCGAAAATATTTCATCAATCTCAAGTTATCCACTTTGTATCATCCTCAAACAAATGGGCAGATAGAAGTCACCAATCTACAACTCAAGCTCATTCTAGAAAAGACTGTCGGACAGAACTGAAAGGATTGGTTGGTCAAACTCAACGATGCATTGTGGGCTTACCACACTGCTTTTAAGACAGTTCTAGGGATATCTCCTTATTGAATCGTATTTAAAAAAGCCTGTCATCTACCAGTCGAATTAGAACACCATGCCCTATGAGTCATTAAACAATTCAATTTTGATCTGAGTAAGGCCGGTGAGTTAAGGAGACTGCAGATCGCAGAATTAGAGGAGATACAGAATGAAGCCTATGAGAATGCCTGAATCACCAAAAGTAGGATTAAATTGTTCCATGACCAGCTCATAACCTAGAAAAACTTTACCCCGGGAGACAAAGTTCTGATGTACAACTCGAGGATTCATATTTTTGTGGGGAAGCTGAAGACTCGATGGTCTGGACCGTTCATTATGTGCACCGTTTTCCCACACGGTGCTGTGCTTATTGTAGACCCTAAGAACAACGCGAAATTCAAAGTGAACGGGCAAAGACCGAAGCCCTTCTTGACCACTGAGCCTATGACTCCGGATGATAGTGTGCTGACTCTTTTTGCCCCATCATACACCTAACCACAACAATTAAAAAATAATAATAATAATAAATATATTTCTTATTGTTTATATGCTTACTCTTTGTACATTTTTTTTATTTTGACATTACATTTTTTTTTGACATTTCTTTGGCCTATTCGCACTTGGCCGCCCGAGTCAACGAAGACGGTGACATCCTTTCTTCACCCTATTTATTGCATTCGCATTTATATATACATTCATTGAGGACAATGCATTAGATAGATGTAGGGGAGTACTAACACTTTTTCTTTTTCTTAAAAAAAATCTTCAGATTGAAAAGAAATTTCATACTCTTTATAAAAATACCAAAAGGATGTAGGAATTAAGGGAATCTTATTAATGAATCTTTATTTTGCCTAAATAAACAAGAAAGATTGGTTTGACTAAAAAGTTAGGAGGGATAAGAAAAATAACTCATACCTTTTATTTAGCCTTAGTAGAATATGCATAAACCAAACACACATGCTTGGAATTTAGAGACATAACTCTTGAAAAAAAAAGCTGGATAATTGTGCCTCAAGAAGCATGATTACTCACGCCCAAAAATATATATATAATAATATATAAATAAATCTTGATTTCGTGGCCTACTCCACTTGCATACTTAACCTGAGTGGTGTTTTTCTACCTGGTACCATAAGACCATCTGGTTTGGGAGTCATCGGTTTGATATGTGTTACAGGAGTGAAGTAGAAAGCCTAATAGAACCAAGAATAATATTGATATGTGTTACACGAGTGAAGTAGAAAGCCTAATAGAAAGTAAATATTAATAAAATTAAATGATATTCAAAGTTGAGTTGAAAAATCCCAAGCATATCACGCTTACACATTATGCATATCTATCTAAAGCAAAATAACAGAATGAGTTAGAAGTACAAGATCCTTTCTAAATTTAAAGAAAAACCATAGTTTCTTCTTCTATGAAGGCTAAAGTATAAGAGGACTTATGAGGATTAAACCTAATTCTTACACCATTCGGTCATTTTTACTTCGATGATTGAATATTCTTTTTCTTGAAAGAGGTTTGCTAACAACTAAGTATATTTTTTCACTTATTGGATTTTGTGGGTGCAATCCGCTGAAAACCCTCAGGAGACAACACTCCTCCCCTAAGGGAAACTTAGAGGTTTAAAGGCTCGTTGCACATGCTCAGTGCAATCGCGTCACCTACGAAAGTGGTGTAATAATTTCCTTATTTTGTTTTGCTCGGGACGAGCAAAAAGATAAGTGTGGGGGTGTGATTAGTTTCTAATTTTGCATAATTTTCATCACATTCTCATATTTATTTGATGTAAAATTTTACTAATAAAGCTTTGTTTGTTAATCCTAGGTCCATGGTGTACAAATGAAGAAGAAGACCCTAAATCACTATTTAATAGGTGATTAAAGGCCTACCAAGTAGCCATTGACTTTAGGGGGAGACTTTGTCAGCTCAGGGCATCAAATCACGAATCCAAGAGATCCACCTGACGGGAGACAGACGGGACGGCGCCCAGTAGGAAGCCACACGCACGCCTCCCCAGCATTGCTGCAGAAACGCGGCCTGGGCCGCGTTTTTGCGGTAATACGGGCAGCGCGCGCCCGGGCTTTGGGACATGGGTCACCCCCCTGATACCATTTCCCCTGGTGCCTATAAATACCCCTCCAGAGATCTTCAGTGAGATATCTAGAGAAGAGAGTTGTATTTTGTTGCTTTGTTAGGAGTTGTAGTTGTTTCAGTTTTCTTCTTCTTCTAGTTTTAGTTTTAACCATTAGAGTGAAAGAGAGAGTGTGTGTACAAGTTGTATTTGAAGGGTGACAAGCTAATACAAGTAACTACTTCTCTTTCTTCTTTCTATTTATTTGACTTCTCCATTTACTTTTACTTCTTTATTGTAGTGTAACTTCTTTAATCTTCACTTCTTTTCTTTTGTTTTCTTGTAGTGTAACTAACTCTCTTTACCTCGTCTCTTTTGTTGTCTCTTTTCTCAAGCATGTCTAACTAACTCTTCATTTGCATGGCTAACTAACTACTAACCCACTAACCTCTAACAACGTGATTGATAACCCAAATGAGTCAATAGTGTCAAACAAGCCTTGTGCAAATGAGAGTTATGACATCTTAAGACGAGGGTTCTAACTCTAACTTACCTACAAGTATTTACTTTCTTATATTTCATGCTTAATGAGTTTTTGATGATCTATGATTGTGTACTTTACTTGTTGTTGTAAGTTAGAGACTTTTCCTTTTAACTTTGTCATACCATTAGTGCACTCGTGTCTTCCCTTATTCTCGCCTTCTATTGGATCTTGATAAGGGATGTCCGAGTTTTTGCCGTGTAAAGCTAAGTTTTAGGAAGAACTTTCACTTGATTTCCATGTGAATAGTTTCAATGCATAAGGGTTATGTTTGCCTATGATCCATCGTGAGGCTATATCTTCCAAAAGTTAGAGATTAGTGGGAGCACTTAGTAAAAAGTTAGCCATGCGTTTTTACCATTAAGAAAAATTCACTTTTACAACAAGCAAACAATTCAAAACTATTCTTGAAATAAACTTGTTTTCATTTTCACATTCTTTATTCGAATAAGGAACTTTCTCTTTTCTTGAACAAAGAAGCCGCATCAAGCTTTCATCGCTCTCCCTTCTTATAGATACGACCCGTATAGCCATTTCGCTACTACGAAAGAATCGCAAAAGCAGTAACATCGACCCACTCTCTTTTCACTTATTCTTGTACTTGCTTTTTGCTGATCAGTTGACAAGAAAGATTTTCTTTGCTCTCATTGATCAATTCGCTCATAAGTGAGTCTAACCTACTGATAGGCCGTGTAACATAATTTTGATTCGGAATCATGTCTTTCATACTCTTTGCAATTGGCTCTTCTTGAAAAGGTGAGTATGAAAGTTAATTTTAGAAATTGTGGTAAAATTGTAAGTCCACCGATTACTGCTCGGACTCACGCAAGGGTTCCATACTCAAGTCCAGTATTAATGGTTATTCGTTTTGAATCGGTGAGACTAGAAAAGATGAGTAGGACTCTTGAAAATTTGGTTGAGATGATGAGTCCAACATGTTTTGTATTCTTTCACAAAAGACTTCCAAACGCTTTTCTAGCTCAAATTCTTCTTCAATTGGATGCTCTAGAAAAGGAGGTTGTGGAGTTTGATGTGGGAAAGATTGTGAATTGAGCAAATTTTAAACTTGTTGTAGGAACTCTTGCATACTCCTTTCCAAATCAGATTTTTCTTCGGTTGGTGGAACAGGAAAAGAAGTATATGAACCAAAATTGGGGAATGAACTTTGTGAAAATTGTGGAGAAGGCGGTTGAGAATTTGACTCGGGGTAGGTGAATCCCCATTGACTCTGTGAAAAGTTGAAATTATTTTGAAAATTATAGTCACATGATTGAGGATATGGGTCATATTGAGTCGGATAATCTCAACTCGGCATATATGGTTGGTTCATGTTGTACAAAACCGAGTTAGAGTTATCCGAGTCAAATGAGGTCGGAGTAAAATATGGATTCATATTATGATTGAAAGAATTATTGTTGTTAAAATCCATTTCACAGTATATAAAAAAGAAAACAAACAAACAAACAAACAAAGAAAGAAAGAAAAAGAAAAAAGAAAACAAGCCTATGCTAGGGTTGACTTAGACCTAGACAACTCCTAACTGGTTAGACTATCCACAGGGGGTACATTGTCAGAATCTGACCAGGAGTTAATTGGCCAGGTAGGGGTAAGATCAGTGGGAGGTATCCGTGCCGGAGCAACGGGCCTAATTATGCCAAACTACTGTTCTTCGAGGTTTCGCCTCTCAAGCCCCAACCTTAGACACCGATTTGATAAGAGTCAACTTCTAACAACTTTCCCCTTAGGTCAATCTCTTAAATGAGTCCGAGATGTCCCTAGGGGCCAACATCTAGCAAGTTTTATTTAGGCTTCGGTTGTGTGAGTGGGGAGGTGATTTTTGGGCTAAGAAAGGGTAATGACTTCCCCACCTTATGTGGTATTGGGTTTTGCCCTTAAGTTTAATTCATGCAAGTGTGCAATATAGATAAGAATGAACACAAAAAAGCGAGTAAATCACTGAAGTGTTTGTCCTAATATATGCAATGCAATATGTACACCTCCTATCAATATCACAATAACACAAGAATAAAATATAGTATATTGGAATGAAAATTGACACGTGCCTAGATACAAATGTCTAAACCGTTTTAAAGCATCCAATTACCGTATTTTAATTCTTAAAATTATTTACAGTGTACAGATAATATAAATAAAAATTAGCAGCAGAGTATAAGAATATACAAGAAGTTACCCGATCACACAAGAGCAAGTGTGGATTTCTGCAATGCTAAAAAAAATTTAACCTGCACACCAAAAATAAAGAAGAAAGGTTAACTCAAACATGAAATCAAATCGTTCCCATCCCCAGCAACGGCGCCAAAATTTGATCGGGGAAAACCGCGCACAAAAAGTGTATGTTTTGAAATTAAGATTTAAAGTGAGTGTGCTTTGGCATCATCGATACTTCCGTTATAGCATAGAGGCTAAAACGAGTCGAATCCACAAGGACGGGAGGCGATAGAAGTTTTACCGGTTGATTCACGTATGTGTTAAAGATTCTTCAAAGTTTTAAATAATGAAAAAAAATAAACAAAAAGAATGAAAAGATAAGTGTACAGTGAAAACAAAGAAGTGGGAAACATAGAAAAGAATGATTTTTGTAGTTTTGTTTGTTTGTCTAAAGCAAAGTGAAAAAGAAAGAAAACTCACGGCTACTAACTACTAATGACTCCACCAACATGCTAACCTCTTAGTGATAGTTGCCTCACATGTATCATTGGTCATCACTAGTCCTTAGTTTAAGAGCGATTCAAAACATGACTCATATGTAACTCATCACAACCCAACTCAACAAAACAAGTACAAGCTACACTTAAACCATCAAAATTAAAAGCAAGCATGGAGTAAAATAATGTTAGCTTGTTAGAGAGTTAGGAAGTTAGAGTGTTAGATCCATCATCATGAGCCATCAATGACTCTTGCAAGAGATAGGCCAAGTAGAGCCTATTAGATTCATGTAAATTATCAAATAAGAAGTTAGACTAATTGGTGGTTAGTAGTTAGTTGCCATGAGAGAAAAGACTAGCTAAATATGTAAAAGAAATTAGATAGAAAACAAAGAGAGGTAAAGAGAGCACCTTTCATAGCTTGTCACCTTCTATTACAAGCACTCTTGCATTCCACTCATGTATCACTCTTTCTCATACAAGATCTAAAATAGATGGAAAATACAAAGAGGAAGAAGAAGAACTAACCTAACATAAACTAAACTACAACATGGAATGAAAAACTACCCTAAACTCTATATATTTCTTGCTCTAAAACCCTAGGGGGGTATTTATAGGCATCAGGAGAAAGGGGGCCAGGGGGACAACCCCTGGACCGAAGCCAGCCGCGCGCGGTCCCGTCTGTCCCTGTCAGCTTCTGCTCCTGGTTTCTGATTTTTGGCCCCTGCTTTTGACAAATCAGCTCTTCTAGGTCAATGGCTATGATATAGGCTTTTAATCACCAATTAAATGATGATTTAGGGTTTTCTTCTTCATTGCACACAATGCACCTAGAATCAAGCAAGCAAAACTTATTAGCAGAATTTTATACCAAATAAATATGCGGATGTGATAAAAATTATGCAAAATTAGAGACTAATCACTGGTATCCTTCTAGTGGGAGGTTGATCTTGTGTTGGCTTTGTGCCTAGCCTCTAGTAAAAGGTTGTATTTGTTGAGAGAGGAGTTGTGTACTCCTAGTTGTATTTGCCCAAATTCTCAGTGGAGGTTCCCTGTGTGAGAAGTCCTGTGTGGAAGATTTAGTTAAAATCCTTTGGTGTGAAAGCGGGGACGTAGAGTTGGGTGCTCGAACCTCAAAATATATCTCTGTGTTTGAGTTTGATCCACTATCTCTAACTCTCTCTCTTATTTGAAAAGGGGAACACCTAGAGGAGGGGTGAATAGGTGTTAGTGCTAATCTAAAACTAAATGCAAAAGTAAGTGCGCTAAATGCGGAAGCTAATGCAAATCTTGCACAAACTTAATACAACACAACAAGTGTAGCCGAATTCCCCGTGAAGGGCTCTGGACTAACTCCTCTTGATTCCCCTTGAATGGGTTGAGGTGCTATGTGAAGCTCTTGTTGGTTAAGTATGAGTTAGGCACACACACAAGCAAGCCAAGCAAATAAGGATGAATAGCAATAAGAATATATGCAAGGCAACACAAGCAAATAGATATGTATGATATGAATTATGCTCAACACAAGTAAATATGATATGATGTTATGTATGATGCTTTGCACAAATAAATGAGAGAGAGAGTTGAGAGATATTGGATCAAACGCAAACACACGAATATGTTTCGAGGTTCGAGCACCCTTGCTCTACATCCCCGCCTACACCACCGTGTAGGATTTCCAATCCACTATACCGTCCACCGAGGACTCCCACCGAGGGAACCTTCACCGAGAAGGATTTGTACAACAATGGAGTACCGAACTCCTCTCTCAAACAACCACCTCACAACCGAGGGGTAGGCCCGTAGCCAAATACAACAACAACCAACACCTCTACCGAAGAGGGTTTACAACCAAACTCCACCTCTCACTAGAGGGAGCAAACCAATCACCCGATCACCTCTACCTAAGAGGGATACAACAAGAATAAGGGTGTTTACAATAAGTGGTTCCAAAAACCACAAACTCAATCTCTCTTTTCTTTTCTCTTTTCTTTTCCACAAAAACAAGATCCTAAATAGATTAGGATAGAAGATAGCTCAAGTGTGGAAAAACTAAGTGTTTTGATCAAAGAAAAACTCTTGAGAAAATAGCAAATTGATATAGAAATGAAGAACAAGAAATCTATTCCCAAAATCCTATTTTTCTTTGAAAATAACAAAACACTTAAAACAATAAAGATGAATCTTTTTGCACTTAAAACTCTTTTAAAACACTAGAAATAGTCAGAAAATTTTGGCATCAAAATCTTAGAGAGAAACTCCAAACAATGAGGTATATATAGCCCCAATACAAAACTAGCCGTTAGGCTGATGTGGCAGCCTGACAGGCCTGGCGGTCGACCGGTCGGTCGACCGTCCAACGGTCATATTTTGACCCGTTGAAGCTACCGGTCGACCGCCCGGTCGACCCAAACAAACAGAGAGCAGAACTCTCTGTAGCGGTCGACCGCCCGGTCGACCCAAACAAACAGAGAGCAGAGCTCTCAGACCCGGTCGACCCGTACGGTCGACCGAGTTTGTGTCTGCCAGACGTGCACAAGTTTGTGCACGTCGGTCGACCCCATGGGTCGACCGGCCCTTGGTGCGGTCGACCCATACGGTCGACCGACCGGCCTGTCAGCACAAACCTGGGTCAGAAAAACTGGAAAAAAATGTTTTATAAAAATCTTTTATCTTTTCTGAAAATCCCATAAAACTTGTTTTAACATTTTATATTGAAACACAAACAAGTGATAAAAATTTCAAGACATATATCAAGCATATCAATTCATTTTTGTGTCTTGCCAATTTTATCAAAACCAACACTTGTATTTTATCAAACTTGATTTTTCAAAACATGAATAGAATAGTCAAAATAAGTTTGTCTAGCAAGTTTAAAGCATGTATGTATATCTAGAATACATCTAATATATATAGAATAAAGTAAACTTGTTTTGATCTACTATTCATGAAAACCAAATCCCAAACATGAAAACGTGTGTGTTTGTGCACTTGAGCATATCAACTATACTAAGCTTTACAAATTGGATCTAAAACACACTATCTAAACTATGGATACCTAAGTCTTCTTGACGATCTTCATCTTCAAGTAGACTTGCTCCAAAACTCCATCCATGGGCTAGGCAATGTGTGATCTTGAAGCTTTGGCCCTGGAATCATCATGAAAAGCTTCTAAAACATCTTGTTGAAGCTAATCACCAACTAATATCTTGGTTAATGATCTGAAACTTAAACAACACAAGATTATTAGTAAACATAACTACATGAGTTAATCATCATCAAAACTAGAGTGGAAGGCCTTTGGGCCAACAATCTCCTTTTGATGATGACAAAACTCATGGAGTTATATATGCATGGATTAAAGTTAAGCTTCAAAGAAGCTCCCCCTTAACTCATGCATAGACATAAATAATAAGATATGGAAATAAAACACATGAATATGTATGCAAGTATGGAGATAAAACATGCAACAAGCATAAATCAAAATCTTTTTCTCCTATTTGCAATACAAAAACATATATCCATAAATAACAAGGAAGACAAATACTTCTCCCCCTTAAGCAATAAAAACATGCATATAAACTCAAATACTTCTCCCCCTTTTTGTCAATCATCAACAAAGGGTTCAAAGTAAAATCAAATCAAACAAATTTTTCTCCCCCTTTTGTCAAACAAAAAGATCAAGAAGGGGTTAAACAATCCAAATAATAAAATGAGGGGTAAAAATCTTTTTCCATTTTTAAGTCAATCAAAAACAATAAAACAATGTTCTCCCCCTTTTGTCTAAAACAAAAACAAGGACAATAAGGGGTGACTATAAACAACATGATATCAATAGATAAATATGTCAATGAAGCATCTTGATATCAATTGAAAATAAATAAAGATCAATAGATATTATATGCTATATACATTCATGAAGAGGAAGACGCTAAGTTAGCTTCCCTACACATATGCATTACATGAAGGAGGGATGTTGAGCCCTAATTCACATAACACACATTATGTAATGCATAAGAGGAGATGTGAAGCTCCCCCTACACACGTGTACCAACTAACGAAGAGATGTTAAGCTCTTCAATACAAGATACACTCATCATGAATCTATATGCATATAGTCAATACAAATCAAAACTTTTGTATTTTTCAAAAAAAAATTTAGATACCAATTTTAAGTAAAAACACATGAAACATCATGATATCAATTGAAATTAAACATAATAAATTTTGAATGTCTAAACAAAATTTTGATACCAATTGTAAATAATTTTCATATTAAACATATGATACCAATATGAAATTTTCAATCATAAAGTAAGAGAGTGGGAAACAAATATCAATTGAAAAATCACCAATTGAAAGACAAAATTAAATTTTCTCCCCTTTATGAAATACTGATTGAGGTAAAACCTGCACAAAAAATACAGAATTTTAGATTTAGAAATAAAGATGTGCAAGTGCTCAATTCTTACCGCTATAGCAAGTGGCTATGCGGGTCGTGATCCACAAGGAGGGTTTTGCGATAGAAGCGTTTACGTTTCTTTATTGAAATCTTAATGAAGATAAAACGAAAATTCTTCTTTGTTTAAAGAAATGAAAATGAAAAAGAAAGTTATGTTAAAGTTAGAAAGAAAGCGATAGATGAAGAAGGTTGAGAATCAAAAAGCGACTATGTACAAATGAGTTGGAAAAGAAATGATGAAAGATTTGGAAGATGAGTGTTGGTGGTTTAATTTACAGAAATAAACGAAAAGAAAGAAGATGAAGAAATACTTACCTAGGTTGAGTGATGACTTACCTGGAAACCGTTGCATGTTCTACCTTTGCTTCGGAGGCGTTCAACGCATAGATCATAAGCTCGAGCTCAGTCCCCGTGCACATTATATCGTCAAGCCTAGCAAGAACGAAGTGATGCGGATCTTGGAAGAGGAGAACGTCTTCATGAACTATCGCTGGCTCTCACGTAGCTTAGTTATACTTGCTTTGGAATTCACTTGTAAACTCAATAGATACAACCACGGTAAAGTAGAAGAGGAAGAGGAAAGCAAAACAAAATACGAACATAAAAAGAAGCTTTTACCTTTATTGCTTGAAACAATGGAAGAAAGGAGGAGGGTACATCGGTGTCACTCTCAACTTCAGCCTCTCTCTCTTACTTACATGAATCTTCATCTAACCTAAGCTTACATATAAGTTACATAAAAAGAAAAGAAAACCTAAACTAAGAAATGGAAAACTTAGCTAAACCTATCTCTGCCTTCCCCTCCTTGCTCAGCTAAAACCAGTATTTATAGGCAAAAAACCTAAAGGAGAAGATCCCAGGAAGATTGGGGAATCTCCTGGTCTGATGTATTTCCCGTATCTTCTTCTGATTTTCTTATTTTTTTCTTCAAAAGTCGACAAAACAGCCTTTGATTGTGCTTGATTCAGGGAGGATTCTTCTCACCCTTCCTTATATGCCAAGATTTTGCCTTGATTCAAGGAGGATTCTTCTCAACCTTCCTTATATACCAAGATTTTGCCCACAGGGAGGATTCTTCTCAACCTTCCTTATATGCCAAGATTTTGCCCTGATTTCTTCATGTCAAATTTATTCTGAATTAATCAGAATTTGGTGGGCTTTTGGGCTTGTTTCTCTTCATCTCCTTAAGGAATGGGCCTGCAAATAAATTAAATATTTAATTAGGACAAAGCAGATTTTATTCTATATAAAGTATGGAAATATGATAATAAATGTGCAACATTAGTGACCAATCACACCCCCATACCTATCTTTTTCTCGTCCTCGAGCAAAACAACTAAACTGTACTAAGGATTATTAGACCACTTTCGCAGGTCACGCGATTGCACTGAGCATGTGCAACAAGCCGTTAAACCTCTAGGTTTCCCATAGAGGACGAGTTTTGTCTCGTGAGGGTTTTCAGTGGATTACACCCACGAAATCCATAAAGAAAGAGAAGCAAAGAGTTAGTATTTTCGAAAAGCATTTTGAAAGAGAAAAATATTTGAAATATAATTGTAAGATTTAAGCAATCTATAAGTTATAGGAAAACTGAATTTTTCATTCCTAAATTTAGTCTCTATTCAAAAATTTGTTATCAATCGAAGTAAGGAGTCAAATTGTACTTCTCATCTGGTTTATTACTTTACCCTAAGTCATATGCACTTTGTGATTGTGAAAATTTTGACTAAGGATTCTTTAACTCTAACTCTTATGCCTCATTTATTATTATATATATATATTTTTTTTTTGGTATTATTCCTTAGTTCTAATAGGCTTTCTAATCTACCCATGTAACGAGCCTTTAATCGATGACTCCCAAACCAAACGGTTTTAGGGCACCAGGTGAGAAAACACCCCAAGGACTTAAGGACTCGAGCAAATAAGGCCACAAAACTAAGGATTTTATTATATGAACCCCTTTTAGGCGTGAATACTTATGCTTTATTAGGCACAAATACCCAGCTTAATCAGAGAATGTTTATATATATATATTTTTTCAAACTTATCTAATCATTTTTTGCATAAATACTAAGGCTTGCTTAGGCCAAAGCACCTAGCTAATCAATAATTAGATTTGTTTATCTTTTTTTTTCTTTTTTTTTTATAAGGCATAAGAATCTTTGTTTTTGAATCCTAAGTGTGTAAGTGTATGAAGTGTGCATATTTCATCAAGGTAAAGATCAAGACTAAATTACTTTGACAAATTATCTTCCTAACCCTAAAAATCAAACAAATAATCTTATTTTGACCAAGTATAAGAAATCCTAATTTGGATTTTCCTATTCCTTAAAATTAACTTAATTTCTTACAAAAAATAAGTCAAAATATTGTTTCTATTTTTCAAAAAGTTTTTAAAAGTAAAGAAAATGTTAATTTTTTTATTTATTTATTTTTTATAAAAAGAAAAACCTAAGTTATGTTAGAACCCTCCCCCACACCTATCTCATGCATTGTCCTCAATGTATGAATATTAATGCATAGATGCATGAAAAAGAAGAAAGGGAAGGAAAATGTTACCTTAAGGTGGTGGTTCCGGTGGTGGTCTGATTGGTCCACGAAATGTGGCCCAATCAACTTTTCTTGGGGCTCGGAGGAACCCGCCAGAAATTACTCTAATATAACCCACTAAAAAGATGTGTCCATAAAGGATTTTTATTAAGTATTTGACCCCATCTAATTTCCATATCCCATAACTAATTTCGGAGTTAAATTTGTCAACCACCTCGTCCCAGAATGGAGTGTGAAAAGATAGAATGATTGAATTGGACTCAGGAAGTATAGGAACTAAGACCGACTCAGGAAGGTGACTTAAGTCAAGTAAAGGCTCAGGAGTCGAGATTGGTTCAGGAAGTGGGTCCAAGTCAAGAAATTAGAACTCAAGTCCACATTGATTTTTCAACAATGGAATGTGACTTAATGTTGGTGATTCAAGTTCAAGAATGATAGGTGGGGGAATCAAAACTGACTCTAAAATATTACTCAAATCTGGTAACAAAACAGGAGTCAGTATTGATTCGAAAATTTGAATTGGATCACAGATTTGAGAATCTAGGTCACACTTCTCATTGAGTTCAATATCAAAAAATTGAGAACTTGCCAATTTATCAATAGGATTTTCAAAATTGTATAATTGGTCAAGTTCAATATGATCCTCACAGATGGATGATTTAATTTCATGATGAATAGGCACAAGATCCAACATTGACTCGGGGAAAAGATTGAAATCAGGTGAAGATACCGGAGTCATAATCGAATCAGGAAGTAGAATTGAATCACTAAGTTGGGGTTCATGATCATATTCATTTTCAAGTTCTATTTCAGGAAAAGGATAACTTGCTAAACTGTCAATATTCTTTTCAAAATTTGGAGTTTGGGCAAGTTCAAGTGATTGTTCTGAAATGGAACCTTGTTTTCCAAAACAAAATGACTCTTCGGCTCTAACAGAATGGTTAGTGACATCAAAATTAGTCAAACGGTGAGAACGTAGAGATTCGACCATCATATCTATGTCACGATTACGAGCATTTTGAGCCTGAGTCATGGCTTCAAGCATCTTTTCATAGTTGATGGATTCATTATTTTGATGAAAAGATGAAGTGTTGTCTTGGAATTGGTAGTAAAATTGTGAGTCCATCAGATTTTGTGATTGTTGTTTGGACTCACGCATACTCCTTTCCAAAATTGATGGTTTTCTATTTTGGACTGGTGGAACTGAGTATGACTCTTGGGAATATTGTGGACTAGGTGGATAAGGGGGACAAGTTGGTTGAAAATTGGACTCGGGGTATGTGAATCCCCACTGACTCTGTGAAGAGTTGAAATCATTATGGAAATTTTGGTTATAAGATTGGGGACATGGGTCATATTGATTCGGATAAGACCAATCCGGCACACTAGGTTGGTTAAAGTTATGATATACCGGGTTGGTAATATCCAAAAATGAAGTCAGTGTGTAATATGGATTACTATTGAAGTTGGAAAAATTGCTATTATAAGCCATATCACACAATAGAATACAAAAAAAACAAACAAATAAGCAAACAAAAGAGGAAAAATTCTAACCTAAGTTAGGGTAGACCTATGACCTAGACGACTCCTAACTGATTAGACTGTCCACGGGAGGTTTAATGCAGACTTTGACCACAAGCTAATCAGCCAGGTCAGGGCAAGGTTGGTGGGAGGTTTTCCGTCAAAGACGTTCCTTAATTAAATAACCACCAACCTTCGGGCTTTCGGCCCTTAATCCCTTTCCTAGACACTGATTTGGCAGGAGTCAAATTCCAACACCTTTCCCCCTTAGGATAATCTCCTAATTGAGTCCGAGATGTCCCTAGGGCCAACGTCTACTCATTTTAAGTTAGGCTTGGGTTAGTGAGTGCTTGGAATCTGATTTTTGGGCTAAGGAAGGGTGATTAAATCCCCACCTTATCTTGTTAATGGGTGTTGCCCTTATAATCGATTTGTGCAAGTGTACAAGATAAATAAGATTCACTCAAAACGATATAAATCAACCAAAAGATGAGTCCTATTCTACATGCAATGCAAACGTACCTTGCTCCAGCACTCTTCAACAGTAAAAATAAATGAATTGAAAAGACACGTGCCTAAATGCAAACGTCTAATCAACTTTTATCTTTTTCAACAAGTATTTTACTGTTTGTTATTAGCAGGTTTATGGTGATGGCATATAAGAAAAAACAAATTGCAGAAAACTAGAATTTTGCAAGTCAAGCAGCCCTGCAAAAAACAACGTTAGTAGTCAACTCCTTTTTTGCCGTGGATCCGCGGCTTTGGCCGCGAAAATGCGGCAAATCAGAGGGTCCTTGGTCTCTGCTTTCTAGAGCAGAGGCCCAAGACCACTTGTATGTTACTGCAATCTTAATTTCCTGCTTTGATTGCCCTGTAACCTGCAACAGAGAAGAAAGTTCGTTTTAGTTCTAAAAATTTTTAATAAAAATCAGATTTCAATATAAACGTTACCCTCCCCGGCAACGGCGCCAAAATTTGATTGAGGTAAAACCTGCACAAAAAATACAGAATTTTAGATTTAGAAATAAAGATGTGCAAGTGCTCAATTCTTACCGCTATAGCAAGTGGCTATGCGGGTCGTGATCCACAAGGAGGGTTTTGCGATAGAAGCGTTTACGTTTCTTTATTGAAATCTTAATGAAGATAAAACGAAAATTCTTCTTTGTTTAAAGAAATGAAAATGAAAAAGAAAGTTATGTTAAAGTTAGAAAGAAAGCGATAGATGAAGAAGGTGGAGAATCAAAAAGCGACTATGTACAAATGAGTTGGAAAAGAAATGATGAAAGATTTAGAAGATGAGTGTTGGTGGTTTAATTTACAGAAATAAACGAAAAGAAAGAAGATGAAGAAATACTTACCTAGGTTGAGTGATGACTTACCTGGAAACCATTGCATGTTCTACCTTTGCTTCGGAGGCGTTCAACGCATAGATCATAAGCTCGAGCTCAGTCCCCGTGCACATTATATCGTCAAGCCTAGCAAGAACGAAGTGATGCGGATCTTGGAAGAGGAGAACGTCTTCATGAACTATCGCTGGCTCTCACGTAGCTTAGTTATACTTGCTTTGGAATTCACTTGTAAACTCAATAGATACAACCAAGGTAAAGTAGAAGAGGAAGAGGAAAGCAAAACAAAATACGAACATAAAAAGAAGCTTTTACCTTTATTGCTTGAAACAATGGAAGAAAGGAGGAGGGTACATCGGTGTCACTCTCAACTTCAGCCTCTCTCTCTCTTACTTACATGAATCTTCATCTAACCTAAGCTTACATACAAGTTACATAAAAAGAAAAGAAAACCTAAACTAAGAAATGGAAAACTTAGCTAAACCTATCTCTGCCTTCCCCTCCTTGCTCAGCTAAAACCAGTATTTATAGGCAAAAAACCTAAAGGAGAAGATCCCAGGAAGATTGGGGGAATCTCCTGGTCTGATGTATTTCCCGTATCTTCTTCTGATTTTCTTATTTTTTTCCTTCAAAAGTTGACAAAACAGCCTTTGATTGTGCTTGATTCAGGGAGGATTCTTCTCACCCTTCCTTATATGCCAAGATTTTGCCTTGATTCAGGGAGGATTCTTCTCAACCTTCCTTATATACCAAGATTTTGCCCACGGGGAGGATTCTTCTCAACCTTCCTTATATGCCAAGATTTTGCCCTGATTTCTTCATTTCAAATTTATTCTGAATTAATCAGAATTGGTGGGCTTTTGGGCTTGTTTCTCTTCATCTCCTTAAGGAATGGGCCTGCAAATAAATTAAACATTTAATTAGGACAAAGCAGATTTTATTCTATAATAAGTATGGAAATATGATAATAAATGTGCAACATTAGTGATCAATCAAATACCAACTAAAAAGATGCATGGGCTTGATACCAATTTAAAAGTAATCAATTGAAACAAAATTGAAGCTCAAGCACTAGCATAAACAAGATTTTGTGAAAAATTTATATCTCAAGCACAAATAAAAGTGTATGAAATAGAATGAGTACCAATCACCAATAGATGATACCAATTGAAAATATACATACCAATCACAAATAAACATATACTTGTTTTATTTATGTTTAAGATATAAAATTTCAATAAACATATGAGTATATAAAAGGATCAAAATGATACCAATTGAAAGAGTTCAATGATACCAATTGACATAACAATAAAATCAAATGTATACTTCATATTACTATACCTCCCAATCAAGGTTCAAGTTTTAAATGATTTTCATTTTAAAGCATACAAGATCATGATCTCCCATCCATCCGCCCATGGAAGGTAGGGGTTTTCAAAAATAGATTTGAAAATAAGCTTTGTTTGAAAATCACTACCATAGTGAAGAATACCGTAACTAGTTAAATGGAAAAACTTTTAAACTAGTACGAAATCCTTCAAGTAAGGAATAAAACAAAATTGTTTTTCATGAAAAATGAAATCCACATGATATCAAACACTCAAGTCAATTAAGCATAAATATAACTCATGAAAACAAAACACATGAATAAATAAGAAATGTGAGTGTACTAATAAAGTGTGAATATCATAATCATGAAAATTTTTCATTAAGCTCAATTATTCCTTAATCATGAAAACACGAAAATCATCAAAACTTATTTAATCTTCATGGCATATGTATGTCTAATACAAACTAAAGTATACATACATATCCAAAACACAACGAGTCCACAAAATATATGCATTAAGGCACGTGGCTCAAAAGGATAATCATGTATATCTAATAATTTGGACAAGATAGACATATACATGAAGTTAAACAATTAAACACAAAATCAAGAAAATCTTCACCAAAACAAATTCATTTCAAGGTATATGTATGAATTGTCAACATAATAAGTATACATACATATCCCTAAACACAATTGAGTCCATATATAGATTTGCATGAAAAGCAAATGACTCAAGGGGTATACATGTATATCTTAAAGTTTGGCAATACAAACATATACATGAAGTGAAAACTCATAAAACAAATTCAAAAATAGGAATACAAGTTTAAAATGTACGAATCATCAAAACTAGACTATACTAGCACATTTAATGGGTTCAAATAAGCAATCAAGCTCAAACATATATAAATTTATTTATGGCCCACTATATGTACAAGTGTAAATCCTAATCTTAATGAAAACTAACATCTAAACAAGTAATCTTAACATGAAGCATCAAAACACAATATAGAAATCATCATGATAAAACTAAAACATGATTACTATGTAAATTCACATGTATTAGATTCATGATGTACATTATAGGTTAAACAAAAGTGAGAACACTGAGAATGGGTTCATGCAAGCATGTGTGTCTCAAATACCATACATGTATGTCAAGGATCTAATAAACATGGTAATTACACACTAATCCATAGACAATGAAAACATGCTATAAAACATGAAATGGAAAGCATGTAAACAATAAGTTGGGAGTAAAGGATTGTTACCAAAACCGAAGAAGCAACTCTCCTTGTCTCCAAAACATGGTGGTCATCTCCACCAAATCTTCCCTTGAAAGTGATGCATCCAATTGATTTCCTTTAAGTCCAGAACGCATCCACTCCAAGGTGTCATCACTCTCACGTCATGTGAGAGCCCACACCTACATCAAAAACAATAGGAGGGGTGGTCTTTGGTACCCATACTCTTTTGGGTCCATGGGGGTTAGTCCCTTCTCTAACCCAAACAAACTTCTTTGCTAAATTCTCAACATGTAAACGATCATAGCAAAATTTAGCAAGATGACCTTTTCGGCCACAATGTGTACATGTGTACACATGAGCATACATGTGTTGATGGTGTCCGTGTGGAGCATGTGTATGCCGTGGAGGGTGTGCATGCATAAAAGTTGGAACTTATTTCTTACGAACCAAGGTTTCCAAGCGTGTGTGGTTCATGGCACATTGGCTCATAGTGGAGCCCAAACAATCAACCTTCTTCTTAAGCAAGCAAATATCATCATTAATCTTAGAAGAAGAAGTGTGGCATGCAATAGGTGGAGTGTGTGATACTACCCTAGCATGGCAAACATGAACATCAATCTTATTTTGTAAAACAACATTTTTCTTTAAATACACATCTAAATCATTTGAAATGGAAATAATTTTATTTTTCAAATCCACATTCTCTTTTAAAACAAAATCAATTTTTGAAGACAAGTTTTCATTTTTCTTCAAAATAACATGGCAATCATTTTTAGTTTTAAAAATTCATTTTCTTTTAGTGCAAGTTCCAATTGAGATCTCAATGAATCCCTTTCATTATAGACCTCAACCTTCTCTTGCAAAACACAATCAAGTCTAGAATGCAAACTTTTATTTTCTTTTTCAATTTCTAAACTTTTCTTTTTCAAAATTTTATATTTTTCTATTAACTTTTCACAAACAATAGAAAGTTCTTCATTTAAAGCATGGGGATCAATATTATCATCACATGAAGAACTATCACAATCTAAGTGGGGTTCCGAATGTACCTCAAGGGAGTCATTCCCTTGGACCATGAAGCATTGAGAATCGGATTCTCCACTAGATTCCTCTTCTTGGATTTGCACTTGAAGCTCGGAGGTGGTGGTGGTTGTTGTCAATTTGTTCCACACTGCAAAGGCGGAATCAATGTTAGAAACACACATAAGATAATCTTTAGGTAATGTGCTTCTAATGGCCTCTAGGGCTTGTGCATTGGCCCCTATATGATTGCTATCACTAAGGAAGGATTCCTTGGTAATGGCAAGGTAAACTTTATGACCTAGGGTTTGTAAATAAACGGTCATCCTAATCTTCCAAACATGAATGTTTGAAGGGTCAAACATAGGTGGGGTCATGAAGGCCATGGTAAACTATATGTGTGCAAAACAAGCAAATGCAAACAAAGGATTAGCAAGCAAATGGATCTCACTCCTAGGATGTTAAGCCTAAGTATCAGGAGCACTAGCTCTGATATCAATTGAAAGGGGAACACCTAGAGGGGGGTGAATAGGTGTTAGTGCTAATCTAAAACTAAATGCAAAACTAAGTGCGCTAAATGCGGAAGCTAATGCAAATCTTGCACAAACTTAATACAACACAACAAGTGTAGCCGAATTCCCCGTGAAGGGCTCTGGACTAACTCCTCTTGATTCCCCTTGAATGGGTTGAGGTGCTATGTGAAGCTCTTGTTGGTTAAGTATAAGTTAGGCACACACACAAGCAAGCCAAGCAAATAAGGATGAACAGCAATAAGAATATATGCAAGGCAACACAAGCAAATAGATATGTATGATATGAATTATGCTCAACACAAGTAAATATGATATGATGTTATGTATGATGCTTTGCACAAATAAATGAGAGAGAGAGTTGAAAGATATTGGATCAAACGCAAACACACGAATATGTTTCGAGGTTCGAGCACCCTTGCTCTACATCCCCGCCTACACCACCGTGTAGGATTTCCAATCCACTATACCATCCACCGAGGACTCCCACCGAGAGAACCTTCACCGAGAAGGATTTGTACAACAATGGAGTACCGAACTCCTCTCTCAAACAACCACCTCACAACCGAGAGGTAGGCCCGTAGCCAAATACAACAACAACCAACACCTCTACCGAAGAGAGTTTACAACCAAACTCCACCTCTCACTAGAGGGAGCAAACCAATCACCCGATCACCTCTACCTAAGAGGGATACAAAAAGAATAAGGGTGTTTACAACAAGTGGTTCCAAAAACCACAAACTCAATCTCTCTTTTCTTTTCTCTTTTCTTTTCCACAAAAACAAGATCCTAAATAGATTAGGATAGAAGATAGCTCAAGTGTGGAAAAACTAAGTGTTTTGATCAAAGAAAAACTCTTGGGAAAATAGCAAATTGATATAGAAATGAAGAACAAGAAATCTATTCCCAAAATCCTATTTTTCTTTGAAAATAACAAAACACTTAAAACAATAAAGATGAATCTTTTTGCACTTAAAACTCTTTTGAAAACTCTTTTAAAACACTAGAAATAGTCAGGAAATTTTGGCATCAAAATCTTAGAGAGAAACTCCAAACAATGAGGTATATATAGCCCCAATACAAAACTAGCCGTTAGGCTGATGTGGCAGCCTGACAGGCCTGGCGGTCGACCGGCCGGTCGACCGTCCAACGGTCATATTTTGACCCGTTGAAGCTACCGGTAGACCGCCCGGTCGACCCAAACAAACAGAGAGCAGAACTCTCTGCAGCGGTCGACCGCCCGGTCGACCCAAACAAACAGAGAGCAGAGCTCTCAGACCCGGTCGACCCGTACGGTCGACCGAGTTTGTGTCTGCCAGACGTGCACAAGTTTGTGCACGTCGGTCGACCCCATGGGTCAACCGGCCCTTGGTGCGGTCGACCCATACGGTCGACCGACCGGCCTGTCAGCACAAACCTGGGTCAGAAAAACTGGGAAAAATGTTTTATAAAAATCTTTTATCTTTTCTGAAAATCCCATAAAACTTGTTTTAACATTTTATATTGAAACACAAACAAGTGATAAAAATTTCAAGACATATATCAATCATATCAATTCATTTTTGTGTCTTGCCAATTTTATCAAAACCAACACTTGTATTTTATCAAACTTGATTTTTCAAAACATGAATAGAATAGTCAAAATAAGTTTGTCTAGCAAGTTTAAAGCATGTATGTATATCTAGAATACATCTAATATACATAGAATAAAGTAAACTTGTTTTAATCTACTATTCATGAAAACCAAATCCCAAACATGAAAACGTGTGTGTTTGTGCACTTGAGCATATCAACTATACTAAGCTTTACAAATTGGATCTAAAACACACTATCTAAACCATGGATACCTAAGTCTTCTTGACGATCTTCATCTTCAAGTAGACTTGCTCCAAAACTCCATCCATGGGCTAGGCAATGTGTGATCTTGAAGCCTAGGCCCTGGAATCATCATGAAAAGCTTCTAAAACACCTTGTTGAAGCTAATCACCAACTAATATCTTGGTTAATGATCTGAAACTTAAACAACACAAGATTATTAGTAAACATAACTACATGAGTTAATCATCATCAAAACTAGAGTGGAAGGCCTTTGGGCCAACATTATTTACCTTACATTGATTCATATTGTCATATCATTCATATATGCTTGGTTTGTTTATGTGTCATACTTGTGTTAAACCAAGAGAGCTTCATATAGCACCTTAACTCTTATTTAGAGGAATTTAGAGAAGATAGTCCAGAGCCCTTCACTTGAAATTCGGCTACACTCTTTGGTTACACTAAGTGTGTTGCAATTAGTTTTTAATTCCGCATTATTAGTCATTATATTAGCCATACACCTATTCACCCCCTCTCTAGGTGTACTTTCAATTGGTATCAGAACCTACGCTCCTGATATTAGGTTTAACCACCTAGGAGTGAGATCTTGGTTAGCTAATCTAGTATTTGCATTTGCACACTCATTTGTTTACACACACACTCATGGACTATATGACTCCTCCCATGTATGATACTTCCAACATTGTTGTTTGGAAACCAAGGATGTCTATGTACCTCAAAACCTTAGGTTTGCATGTTTTCCTTACCGCTACCAAGAAATCCTATCTTAGTAATAGCAAGCATATAGAGGCCAACGCATAAGCCCTAGAGGTAGTTAGAAGCACTCTAAATAAAAAATATTTGTGTATGATTTCTCATTGTGATTCCGCTTTTGCAGTGTGGAACACTTTGACCTCTCCCGCACTACAAATGATGAAATATGTGGAGGAGGAATCTAGTGGAGGAGAACCCGAACAACATTGCTATATGGTCCAAGGGAATGACTTCCTTGAGGTATATTCAGAAACTCAACTAAATGATAGTACTAGTTCTTCCGGCGATGATTATGTTGACGCCGATGCTTTAAATAAAGAACTTTCCATTGTTTGTGAAAAATTATTAGAAAAATATAAAGTTTTGAAAAAGAAAAATTTTGGACTTAATAAAGAAAATAAGGATTTGGTTTCAAAACTTGATTTGGCTTTGCAAGAGAAGGTTGAGATTTCAAATAAACGGGACTTATTGAAATCCCAACTTGAACTTGCTCTTAATGAAAACAAAATTTTGAAAAATAAAAATGATTGTGATGAAGTTTTGAAAAAAAAATGAAGTTCTATCTTCAAAACTTATTTTTGTTTTAAAAGAAAATGATTCTTTAAAAAACAAAATTATTTCTATTTCAAAGGAATTAGATTTGATTTCTAACAAAAATAAATCTTTGAAAAATGATATTGACTCACATGTTTGCCATGCTAGTTTAGCTTCATCATCTAGCATACCTATTGCATGCTCTACCTCTTCTTCCATTATCGAAAATGATATATCCATGTTAAAAAGAGTCTTGATTGTTTGGGCTACACTTTGAGTAATGTGCCTTGAACCACACATGTTTGGAATCCATGTTTTCCAAGAAACAAGTTCCTCCTATGCATACACACAAATCATGGCATACATATGCTCCTCACGTTCATAAACATAACATAATGTATGCTTATGTGTATACTTGTACACATTGTGGACGTAAGGGCCACGTTGTAAAATTTTGTTATGATAAGATACATGATTCAAATTTTGCAAACAAGTTTGTTTGGGTTAGGAAAGATACTAACCCCCATGGACCCAAAAGAGTATGGGTACCAAAAATCACGCATATTTTATTTGATGTAGGTGTGGGCTCTCGCTTAACGTGAGAGTATTGGTGCCTTGAGGTGGATGCGTTCCGAGCTTAATGGTGATTATTTTGGATGCATCACTTTCAAGGGGAGTTTGGTGGGAGCACCACCTTGGTTTGGAGCTTAGAGATTTGTCCTCATGGTTTTGGTAACGATCTCTAAACTCCATTTATGTTTACATGCTTTCATATTGTTAATTTTTAACATGTTTTGATGTTTCATGATTATTATGTTAATTGCCTTGATTAGACATGTGATATACATATGTAGTAATTTTGAGATACACCCATATTCTATATGGATTTATATTATTGTGTTCTCACTTTAGTTTAACTATGTTGTTGATCGCGTAAAAAGCAAGTATTAAATAAGAGAAGGAAGTGTGGGCTGATGTTACTGCTTTTGCGATTCTTCCGTAGTAGCGAGTGGCTATACGGGTCGTATTTACAAGGAGGGAGAGCGATAGAAGCTTGATGCGGCTTTTAAAGTTCAAGAAGAAAGAAAGTTCTTGTTTCCAAATAAAGAATTTGAAAAGTGAAAACAAGTATTTTTAGCAATTGTTGGAAAACGTTTTGTTGGTTTGTAAAAGTGATTTTTTTTCTTAGTTGTAAAAATGCATGGCTAACTTTCTACTAAGTGCTCCCACTAATTTCTAACTTTTTGAAGATAGCCTCACGATGGATCATAGGCAAACAAGACACTTGTGCATTGAACTAATCACGTGAAAATCGAGTGAGAGTTCATCCTATAACTTAGCCCTTAGCCTTACACGGCAAAAACTCGGACATTCCCATATCAAGATCCGTTAGAAGGCGAGAATAAGGGAAGACTCGAGTGCACTATCGGTATCGGCAAAGTTTAAAAGGAAAAGAGTCTAACAAGTAAAACACAACTCATAGATCATCAAAACGAATTAAGTATGAAATATAAGAAAATAGATACTTGTAGATAAATTAGAATTAGAACCCTCGTCTTAAGATGCCATAGCTCTCATTTGCACAAGGCTTTGTTTGGCACTATTGACTCATACGGGTTATCAAACAAGTGTTAGAAATTAGTGGGTTAGTAGTTAGTTAGCCATGCTATGAAAAAGTTAGTTAGCCATCAATAAAGAAGCAACAAAGTAAAAGGGGTAAAAGGGAAAGGGGGAGTTACACTACAACAAAGTAAAAGAAGTAAAGAAGAAAGAAGAAGTTACACTACAACAAGGAAATAAAAGTAAATGCAAAGACAAGTAAATGAAAGAAGGAAGAGAAGTAGTACTTGTATTATCTTGTCACCCTTCAAATACAACACTTTACACACTCTCTCTCTTTCTCTTTAATGGCTAAGACCTAAAACTAGAAGAAGAACTACAACAACAACAACAAACTAAAGACAAGACTACAACTTTTGCCTAAACTCCAATCTGCTTGCATTCGGGACCCCAGGGGGGCTATTTATAGACTCCAGGAGAAAGGGGGCCACGTGCACTGCACGTGGCCCAAAAACTGGGCGCGCGCGCCAACTTTGCCGCGGAATCGCGGCAAATGCCGCGATTCCGTGGCAAAGTCAGGGCGGCGCGCGCCTATTTTTGGGTAGCGTGTCGCCCATACTGTCCTCTGGTCGTCTGGGTTCCGGGATTTGCGATTTGACCCCCTGTACTGACCAGATCTTCACTCTAAAGTCAATGGCTAGTTGGTAGGCTTTTAATCACCAATTAAATGGTGATTTTGGTCTTCTTCTTCCTTTGCACACCATGGACCTAGAGTCAAGCAAGCAAGGTATTATTAGCAGAATTTTTTATCAAATAAATATGAGAATGTGATGAAAATTATGCAAAATTAGAGACTAATCACACCCCCACACTTATCTTTTTGCTCGTCCCGAGCAAAACAAAAATGAGACGATTATTATACCACTTTCGCAGGTAACGCGATTGCACTGAGCATGTGCAACAAGCCTTTAAACCTCTAGGTTTCCCCTAGAGGAGGAGTGTTGTCTCCTGAGGGTTTTCAGCGGATTGCACCCACAAAATCCAATAAGGAAAAGAAATTAGTTGTTAGAAATTTATATATACATATATATACATGAAAAAGAACTTTCAATTATCTAAGTAAAAATGACCGAATGATGTAAGAATTAGGTTTAACCCTCGTAAGTCCTCTTATATTTTAGCCTTCATAAAAGAAGGACTTATGGTTTTTCTTTAAATTTAGAAAGGATCTTGTACTTCTAACTCATTCTTTTATTTTGCTTTAGATAGATATGCATACCGTGGCAGTGTGATGTGCTTGGGATTTTTCAACATAACTTTGAATATTATTTTATTAATATTTACTTATTATTCCTAGTTCCATTAGGCTTTCTACTTCACTCATGTAGCACACATCGAACCGATGACTCCCAAACCAGATGGTCTTAGGGCACCAGGTGGAAAAACACCCTTCAGGTTAAATATGCGAGTGGAGTAGGCCACGAAATCAAGATTTATTATAATTTTTTTTTTTTTGCGTGAGTAATTATGCTTCTTGAGGCACAATTATCCAGCTTTTTCTTTTTCTTTTTTTTTTTGGCATGAATAATCATGCTTCTTGAGGCACAATTATCCAGCTCTTTTTTTTTTTTTTCAAGAGTTGTGTCTCTAAATCCCAAGCATGTGTGTGTGAATTATGCATATTCTACTAAGGCTAAATAAAAGATATAAGTTATTTTCCTTATCCCTCCTATCTTTTTAGTCAAACCATTCTTTCTTTTTTACTTAGGCAAAAATAAAGATTTATTACTAAGGTTCCCGTAATTCCTACAGTCTTTTGGTATTTTTATAAAGAGTATGAAATTTCTTTTCAATCTGTATATTTTTTTTATTTTTATTATTTTTATTTTATTTTTATTTTTTTATAAACAATTTTTTTTTTGTTGAAAGAAGTAAAAGGAAAAAGGAAAACTGTTAGCACCCCCCACACCTATCTAATGCATTGTCCTCAATGAATGTAGATGAAAAATGCAAATACAATAAATAGGGGGAAGGAATGATATTACCGTCTTTGTGGACTCGGTTTGTCCAAGTACGAAAAGGCTAAAGAAATGGCAAAAAGAATGTACACGGGGTAAGCATATAAACATTTTTTTTTGTTTTTTTTGTTTTTTGTTTTTGTTTTTGTTTTTTGTTTTTTTGTTTTTTTGTTTTGTTTTTTTGTTTTTTTTTTTCATTTTTTTTAAATAGTTGTTGTGGTTAGGTGTATGATGGGACAAAAAGAGTCAGCACACTATCGTCTGGGATCATCGGCTCTGTGGTCAAGAAGGGCTTCAGTCTTTGCCCATTCACTTTGAACTCCGTGTTATTTTTAGGGTCTGCAATAAGCACAGCACCGTGTGGGAAAACAGTGCGCACAATGAATGGTCCCGTCCAACGAGTTTTCAATTTCCCCGCGAAAATATGAAGCCTAGAATTGTATAGCAGAACCCTATCTCCTGGTGCAAAGGTTTTCCGGGTTATGATTTGGTCATGAAAAAGTTTGGTTCTGCTCTTGGTGATTCGTGCATTTTCATAAGCTTCATTCCGTATCTCCTCTAATTCAGAAATCTGCAGTTTCCTAAGTTCACCGGCCTTGGTCAGGTCGAAGTTGAGTTGCTTAATTGCCCAGAGGGCCCGGTGTTCTAATTCTACTGGCAGATGACAGGCTTTTCCAACACGAGTCTGTAAGGAGACATCCCCAGAATTGTCTTAAATGCGGTACGGTAAGCCCATAATGCATCGTTGAGCTTAACCGACCAATCCTTTCGGTTTTGACTGACAGTCTTTTCCAGAATGAGCTTGATCTGTCGGTTGGTGACCTCAACCTGCCCATTTGTCTGGGGATGATACGGGGTTGATAACTTGTGGTTGATGGAATATTTTCGCATCAGAGCTTCAAAAACTCTGTTGCAGAAATGTGATCCATTATCACTAATTATCGCTCTCGGGGTACCAAACCGGGAGAAGATGTTCTCTTTGAGGAATTTGACAACCACTTTGTTGTCATTCGTCTTGGTTGGTACAGCTTCCACCCACTTAGAGACATAATCGACAGCAACCAAAATGAATTGGTTGCCGAAGGAGTTGGGAATGGTCCCATGAAATCGATGCCCCAAACATCAAAAATTTCTACTTCAAGGATTGGGTTTAGGGGCATCATGTCTCTTCTAGAAAGTTTCCCTATCTTCTGACAGTTTGCACATGACTTGCAAAAATGATATGAATCCTTGAACAGAGTGGGCCAGTAGAACCCACTTTGTAGAACCTTCTCTGCAGTCTTGCGGGGACCGAAGTGTCCTCCGCATGCAAGGTCATGGCAAAAACTAAGCACGCTCCTCTGTTCCTCCTCGGGTATACATCGTCTAATTATTTGGTCGGGACAATACTTAATGAGATACGGCTCTTCCCAGAAGAAGTACCGTACTTGGGCAAAGAAGCGGTATTGGTCTTGCTTTGTCCAGTCAGCAGGTAATTGTCCTGTGGCCAGGTAATTAACGATGTCAGCATACCAGGGTTCCTTAAGAATGGCTAGGATGTGCTCATCAAGGAAATCCTCATTGATCGGAACTCGGATGGTTGGTGAATTCGGAATTCTCGAGAGATGATCAGCGACCACATTTTCTATACCTCTTTTATCCCTGATTTCTAAGTCAAATTCTTGAAGCAAAAGAATCTACCGAATCAGTCGGGCTTTTGCTTCCTTCTTGGACATGAGGTATCTAAGAGCCGAGTGATCTGTGAAAATCACAGTTTTTGAACCTAACAAGTAGGGCCGGAACTTTTCTAATGCAAAGACAACGGCTAAGAATTCCTTCTCTGTCGTTGTATAGTTCTGTTGAGCATCATTTAAGGTCCTACTCGAATAGTAGATCACGTGCTGCCTATTATTGATGCGCTGTCCTAGAACAGCGCCAATAGCGAAGTCAGATGCATCACACATGATCTCAAATGGCTGGGCCCAATCAGGGGCAGAAATGATAGGTGCAGAAATCAGTTCTTGCTTAAGCTTCCCCCATGACTTGAAACATTCCTCGTTGAAATCAAAGGGCACGTCCTTAGCGAGCAGGTTAGTTAAGGGCCTAGTAATTTTGCTAAAGTCCTTAATGAACCGTCGATAGAACCCAGCATGCCCTAAAAAGGATCTAATATCCTTGATGCTTTTGGGGGGTGGAAGCTTAGCAATTACTTCAACCTTAGCCTTGTCTACTTCTATGCCTCTCCTCGAAATCTCATGGCCCAAGACAATCCCTTGTCTCACCATAAAGTGACATTTTTCCCAGTTTAGAGTTAGGTTCTTCTCAATGCATCTTTGTAGCACTAACTCTAAGTGATGAAGACATTGATCGAATGAATCTCCATAGATGGAGAAATCATCCATGAAAATCTCAAGAAAACGTTCCACCATATCAGAGAACAAACTAAGCATGCACCGTTGGAACGTTGCAGGAGCATTGCACAATCCAAAAGGCATGCGCCTATAAGCAAAGGTTCCGAACGGGCAGGTGAACGTCGTCTTTTCCTGGTCTTCTGCAGCAATGGGGATTTGATTGTATCCCGAGTACCCATCCAGAAAGCAGTAGTACTCATGTCCAGCCAAACGCTCCAGCATTTGGTCGATGAAGGGTAGCGGGAAGTGGTCTTTACGGGTAGCAGCATTCAACTTCCTATAGTCGATACAAACACGAACCTTGGTAGGTAGTCTTGTTTGTACCAACTCTTTTTCCTCATTTTCTACTACCGTAAAGCCAGCCTTCTTTGGGACCGCATGAACAGGGCTAACCCATTGGCTATCAGAAATGGGATAAATGATCCCATTATCTAATAGTTTCAGAATTTCAGCCTTCACTGCCTCTTGCATGAGAGGGTTAAGCCTACGTTGTGGGTCCCTCCTAGGGATTGCTTCATCGATTAAATGAATCCTGTGTTGCACTGTGGCTGGACTTATTCCCTTGATGTCCTTCATTGTCCATCCAATGGCTTCCCTATGTCTCTCCAGAATGGACATCAAGCTATCCTCTTGTTGCTCAGTCAGGTGGGATGCTATAATGACTGGCAAGGTGTCCTTTCCGCCCAGGTAGGCGTACTTGAGATGTTCAGGCAGGGCTTTCAGCTCTAGGGAAGGTGTTGCTTCATTGGAGGGAGTCTCTGGGCTTTCGATCCTAAGATGGGGTACACTGGGGCTTGATGCCCAATCCACTGCTGAATCTACGATCTGGTCTAAATTGAATTCCTCATCCTCCAGATCGAACTCTGCCTCAGCTTCTATCTCCATGCATTCCTCATGCTCACTCGTTAGGTTTTCAATAGAATTGACCTCAAACGTCTGATCATTCACATCCCTAGGTTGTCTTCCAAGATTGAAGACATTGACTTCCTTCGTCATGTCTCCAAAAGTTAATCGCATGGACCCGTTCCTACAGTTGATTATGGCGTTGGCTGTAGCAAGGAATGGGCGTCCTAAGATGACGGGAGTCTGAGACCTAAGATTGGACACAGGTTGGGTCTCGAGCACAATGAAGTCAACGGGGTAAATGAAATCCCCGACCCGGATGAGGACGTCTGTGATTTCCCCTTTCGGGATCTTCACAGAACGGTCGGCTAGCTGAATGGTGACTCGAGTTGGGCTTAGCTTACCCAACCCAAGTTGCTGGTATACCGAGAGAGGTAGCAAGTTGATACTTGCTCCCAGGTCAAGAAGCGCTCTACTTATTTCGGTCTGTCCTATGGTGCAGGAAATGGTGGGACATCCGGGATCCTTGTATTTCACCGGAATGGGACCAGACAGAATTTCGCTTATGTTAGTGGCCAAGAACACTTTCTTGGGCACATTGGTCTTTCTCTTCTTAGTACACATATCCTTCAGGAATTTGGCATAAGCCGGGACTTGTTGGATAGCGTCAAGAAGTGGCACATTCAATTTGACCTGGTGGAACATCTCTAGCATTTTCTCCATGTGCATGTTTTTATTGTTGTTCCTAAGCCTATTGGGAAAGGGTGCTACAGGCTTATGAACTTGTTCAGCAGCTTTGTCCTCATCAGATGTTTGTGGAGCGGACTGGGAGGAACTAGCAGAGGTGGAGGCTTGGGTGGGATCAGGATGGACTGGACTTTTCTGCTGGTAGACCTGGTTGTCTACCTTCTTTCCAGATCTCAGTGTGTGAACAGCATTACAGTGGTTAATTGATGGGTCCTGAACTTCATATGCTTGGTTGGAGGTTTTTGGGTTAGCTAATGGCTGACTAGGCAAAGTACCCTTAGGTCTCTCACTTAGGGAGCTAGCTAACTGGCTCATCTGTAATTCCAACCTTGAGATGGCCTGTGAATGACTGTTCAGAGTTTGTCCCCGGTTCTGCATGAAAGCAGACTGGGACTTAATGAAAGCCTCAATGCTCTCCTCCAATTTATTGATTTTCTTTTCCATTGGAGAGCCTTGGGAGGAGGAAGATGGGGCTTGACTGGGAAAAGGTGGTGGAGGAGAAGGATGGTGAAAGTTGTTGGAGAAATTGGGCCTGGGAGGATTGTTTGGGGCCCATGAGAAATTGGGATGATTCCTCCAACCGGGATTGTATGTCTGTGAGTAGGGGTTGTGAAGCGGCCGTGAGTAAGCCGCGTTCATGTGTTCCTGTGGCACTTGTTGGGCATGGAAAACAGGGCACTCTTCGAAGACATGGTTCGGTGCCTGACAATATGAACAACCCGGATTGTGAATTGGTGGTGGGTTGATCTGGTTGACACTAGCAGGCTCTTTTGTTTCTAGAGCCTCTATCCTTCTCATCAGGGTAGCAATCTTGGCCTCAGCAGCTATGGATGTTTCTAAAGATAGGAGCCCTCCTCTTGAAGCTATAGACTGTGAATTCCTAGGTTTCTCTGAGGTTGGCTCCCACTGCAGGGTTTTCTCAGCTAAGTCCTCAAATAAATCCCAACCCTGATTCTCATCCTTCTGCAAGAACCCTCCCTGACACATCGTTTCTAACAGGGTCTTAGTCTGATAGTCTAGACCATCGTAGAGAATCTGGCACTGACGCCATTTCTCCACACCGTGATGAGGGCATTGAGCTAGGAGATCTTTGAATCGCTCAAAGTATCTCCAAAAGGGTTCGCTCGGGTCTTGCTTAAACTGCATGATGTTCTTCCTAATGAGGGCAGTTTTGTGAATTGGGTAAAATTTCTTCAAGAAAGCCTTGACGAAATCATCCCACGTAGTGACTGAATCTGCTGCCAGACTGTACAACCATTTCTTAGCTAGATCCTTTAGGGAAAAAGGGATGAAACGTAACCTAACGGCATCGTCTCCTAGCTGGGGTATTCGCATCATGAGGCATACTTCTTCAAATTCCCTAACAAAGAAGTATGCGTCCTCTGATTCTAAACCATGGAATTTCGGAAGAGTGTTAATGAATTGGGGCTTTAACTCGAAATTATTTCCGTTTGCTTCAGGAAGTTTTATGCAAGATGGAAGTGAAGTTCTTATCGGGTAAAATCTATCCTGAAGTGATGCCATCACCGGTTCTGGATGCAAGGGTAACGAGGTGTTTCTTGTTAATCTGGAAGTTGATGGATCTCTCACCCACTCTTGCATTCAGCACACCACAACCAACGTGAAAACAACAAACAATCGAAAAAAGAATAAAAAACAAACAAAAGAGAAAAACAACCACAAGCCTTAGTCTAAGGTACCTGGACCTAGACGACTCCTAACTGGTCGATTCTCCGGGGAAGGTTGTTGCAGGAACTTGACTACAAGCTAATCGGCCAGGAAAGGGCAAAGCTCGGGGGGAGGTATCCGGGCGGAGCCACGGGCCTAATTATGCCAAACCACGGAGCTTTCGAGGCTTTACCTCTAAATCCACTTTCCTTAGACACCGATTTTGCAGGAGTAAAGTTCTTACAATTTCCAACCTCGGTTAATCTCTTAGTGAGTCCGAGATGTCCCTAGGGCCAACGTCTATTGATTTTTAATTAAGGCTTGGGAAAATGTGAGTGCACTTGGAGATGGTTTTTGGGCTAAGGAAGGGTGATGAAATCCCACCTTATCTTGTTTATTTGGGTTTTGCTCTTAAAGTCAATTGTGCAAGTGTACAGTTTATTCACAACAAGGTAACACTCAAAGCGGTAAATCACTTCAAAATGTTGGTCCTATTCTATATGAATGCACACGTACCTTGTCTCCAGCACTCTTCAACAGAAATTGAAATGAATTGAAATAGACTCGTGCCCTAAATGCAAAAGTCTAATCCAATTTTTAATTAAGCAACAAGTGAATTTCTGTTAAACTTATTAGACATGCATATGGTGAAGCATCCAAGGAAACTAAAAATTTCGAAAGCACTTTTTTTTAGCGGCGTTCGGCAACCCTGCAAACGAGTTTGTTAGTACTTCAATCGGAAAAACTCGCTTTTACACGAATTTTTCCGAGGGCAAATAAATCCTCGCGCAATGTCCTTGGCCACCTCTTTTGCTTCCCGTGATGGTAAGCTCCTTGATTCTTCTCCTACACACAAAAGAAAACAAAGAACAATCTTTAGTAGTGAACAATAAAGCCGTTCCCTCCCCGGCAACGGCGCCAAAATTTGATCGCGTAAAAAGCAAGTATTAAATAAGAGAAGGAAGTGTGGGCTGATGTTACTGCTTTTGCGATTCTTCCGTAGTAGCGAGTGGCTATACGGGTCGTATCCACAAGGAGGGAGAGCGATAGAAGCTTGATGCGGCTTTCAAAGTTCAAGAAGAAAGAAAGTTCTTGTTTCCAAATAAAGAATTTGAAAAGTGAAAACAAGTATTTTTAGAAATTGTTGGAAAACGTTTTGTTGGTTTGTAAAAGTGATTTTTTTTTCTTAGTTGTAAAAATGCATGGCTAACTTTCTACTAAGTGCTCCCACTAATTTCTAACTTTTTGAAGATAGCCTCACGATGGATCATAGGCAAACAAGACACTTGTGCATTGAACTAATCACGTGAAAATCGAGTGAGAGTTCATCCTATAACTTAGCCTTACACGGCAAAAACTCGGACATTCCCATATCAAGATCCGTTAGAAGGCGAGAATAAGGGAAGACTCGAGTGCACTATCGGTATCGGCAAAGTTTAAAAGGAAAAGAGTCTAACAAGTAAAACACAACTCATAGATCATCAAAACGAATTAAGTATGAAATATAAGAAAATAGATACTTGTAGATAAATTAGAATTAGAACCCTCGTCTTAAGATGCCATAGCTCTCATTTGCACAAGGCTTTGTTTGGCACTATTGACTCATACGGGTTATCAAACAAGTGTTAGAAATTAGTGGGTTAGTAGTTAGTTAGCCATGCTATGAAAAAGTTAGTTAGCCATCAATAAAGAAGCAACAAAGTAAAAGGGGTAAAAGGGAAAGGGGGAGTTACACTACAACAAAGTAAAAGAAGTAAAGAAGAAAAAAGAAGTTACACTACAACAAGGAAATAAAAGTAAATGCAAAGACAAGTAAATGAAAGAAGGAAGAGAAGTAGTACTTGTATTATCCTGTCACCCTTCAAATACAACACTTTACACACTCTCTCTCTTTCTCTTTAATGGCTAAGACCTAAAATTAGAAGAAGAACTACAACAACAACAACAACAAACTAAAGACAAGACTACAACTTTTGCCTAAACTCCAATCTGCTTGCATTCGGGACCCCAGGGGGGCTATTTATAGACTCCAGGAGAAAGGGGCCACGTGCACTGCACGTGGCCCAAAAACTGGGCGCGCGCGCGCCAACTTTGCCGCGGAATCGCGGCAAATGCCGCGATTCCGCGGCAAAGTCAGGGCGGCGCGCGCCCATTTTTGGGTAGCGTGTCGCCCATACTGTCCTCTGGTCGTCTGGGTTCCGGGATTTGCGATTTGACCCCCTGTACTGACCAGATCTTCACTCTAAAGTTAATGGCTAGTTGGTAGGCTTTTAATCACCAATTAAATTGTGATTTTGGTCTTCTTCTTCCTTTGTACACCATGGACCTAGAGTCAAGCAAGCAAGGTATTATTAGCAGAATTTTTTATCAAATAAATATGAGAATGTGATGAAAATTATGCAAAATTAGAGACTAATCACACCCCCACACTTATCTTTTTGCTCGTCCCGAGCAAAACAAAAATGAGACGATTATTATACCACTTTCGCAGGTAACGCGATTGCACTGAGCATGTGCAACAAGCCTTAAACCTCTAGGTTTCCCCTAGAGGAGGAGTGTTGTCTCCTGAGGGTTTTCAGCGGATCGCACCCACAAAATCCAATAAGGAAAAGAAATTAGTTGTTAGAAATTTATATATACATATATATACATGAAAAAGAACTTTCAATTATCTAAGTAAAAATGACCGAATGATGTAAGAATTAGGTTTAACCCTCGTAAGTCCTCTTATATTTTAGCCTTCATAAAAGAAGGAATTATGGTTTTTCTTTAAATTTAGAAAGGATCTTGTACTTCTAACTCATTCTTTTATTTTGCTTTAGATAGATATGCATACCGTGGCAGTGTGATGTGCTTGGGATTTTTTAACATAACTTTGAATATTATTTTATTAATATTTACTTATTATTCCTGGTTCCATTAGGCTTTCTACTTCACTCATGTAGCACATATCGAACCGATGACTCCCAAACCAGATGGTCTTAGGGCACCAGGTGGAAAAACACCCTTCAGGTTAAATATGCGAGTGGAGTAGGCCACGAAATCAAGATTTTATAATTTTTTTTTTTTTTTTTTTGCGTGAGTAATTATGCTTCTTGAGGCACAATTATCCAGCTTTTTCTTTTTCTTTTTTTTTTTTTTTTTGGCATGAATAATCATGCTTCTTGAGGCACAATTATCCAGCTCTTTTTTTTTTTTTCAAGAGTTGTGTCTCTAAATCCCAAGCATGTGTGTGTGAATTATGCATATTCTACTAAGGCTAAATAAAAGATATAAGTTATTTTCCTTATCCCTCCTATCTTTTTAGTCAAACCATTCTTTCTTTTTTACTTAGGCAAAAATAAAGATTTATTACTAAGGTTCCCGTAATTCCTACAGTCTTTTGGTATTTTTATAAAGAGTATGAAATTTCTTTTCAATCTGTATATTTTTTTTTATTTTTATTATTTTTATTTTATTTTTATTTTTTTATAAACATTTTTTTTTTTTGTTGAAAGAAGTAAAAGGAAAAAGGAAAACTGTTAGCACCCCCCCACACCTATCTAATGCATTGTCCTCAATGAATGTAGATGAAAAATGCAAATACAAAAAATAGGGGGAAGGAATGATATTACCGTCTTTGTGGACTCGGTTTGGCCAAGTACGAAGAGGCTAAAGAAATGGCAAAAAGAATGTACACGGGGTAAGCATATAAACATTTTTTTTTGTTTTTTTTGCTTTTTGTTTTTGTTTTTGTTTTTTGTTTTTTGTTTTTTTTTGTTTTGTTTTTTTTGTTTTGTTTTTTTTCATTTTTTTTAAATAGTTGTTGTGGTTAGGTGTATGATGGGACAAAAAGAGTCAGCACACTATCGTCTGGGATCATCGGCTCTATGGTCAAGAAGGGCTTCAGTCTTTGCCCATTCACTTTGAACTCCGTGTTATTTTTAGGGTCTGCAATAAGCACAGCACCGTGTGGGAAAACAGTGCGCACAATGAATGGTCCCGTCCAACGAGTTTTCAATTTCCCCGCGAAAATATGAAGCCTAGAATTGTATAGCAGAACCCTATCTCCTGGTGCAAAGGTTTTCCGGGTTATGATTTGGTCATGAAAAAGTTTGGTTCTGCTCTTGGTGATTCGTGCATTTTCATAAGCTTCATTCTGTATCTCCTCTAATTCAGAAATCTGCAGTTTCCTAAGTTCACCGGCCTTGGTCAGGTCGAAGTTGAGTTGCTTAATTGCCCAGAGGGCCCGGTGTTCTAATTCTACTGGCAGATGACAGGCTTTTCCAAACACGAGTCTGTAAGGAGACATCCCCAGAATTGTCTTAAATGCGGTACGGTAAGCCCATAATGCATCGTTGAGCTTAACCGACCAATCCTTTCGGTTTTGACTGACAGTCTTTTCCAGAATGAGCTTGATCTGTCGGTTGGTGACCTCAACCTGCCCATTTGTCTGGGGATGATACGGGGTTGATAACTTGTGATTGATGGAATATTTTCGCATCAGAGCTTCAAAACTCTGTTGCTGAAATGTGATCCATTATCACTAATTATCGCTCTCGGGGTACCAAACCGGGAGAAGATGTTCTCTTTGAGGAATTTGACAACCACTTTGTTGTCATTCGTCTTGATTGGTACAGCTTCCACCGACTTAGAGACATAATCGACAGCAACCAAAATGAATTGGTTGCCGAAGGAGTTGGGGAATGGTCCCATGAAATCGATGCCCCAAACATCAAAAATTTCTACTTCAAGGATTGGGTTTAGGGGCATCATGTCTCTTCTAGAAAGTTTCCCTATCTTCTGACAGTTTGCACATGACTTGCAAAAATGATATGAATCCTTGAACAGAGTGGGCCAGTAGAACCCACTTTGTAGAACCTTCTCTGCAGTCTTGCGGGGACCGAAGTGTCCTCCGCATGCAAGGTCATGGCAAAAACTAAGCACGCTCCTCTGTTCCTCCTCGGGTATACATCGTCTAATTATTTGGTCGGGACAATACTTAAAGAGATACGGCTCTTCCCAGAAGAAGTACCGTACTTGGGCAAAGAAGCGGTATTGGTCTTGCTTTGTCCAGTCAGCAGGTAATTGTCCTGTGGCCAGGTAATTAACGATGTCAGCATACCAGGGTTCCTTAAGAATGGCTAGGATGTGCTCATCAAGGAAATCCTCATTGATCGGAACTCGGATGGTTGGTGAATTCGGAATTCTCGAGAGATGATCAGCGACCACATTTTCTATACCTCTTTTATCCCTGATTTCTAAGTCAAATTCTTGAAGCAAAAGAATCCACCGAATCAGTCGGGCTTTTGCTTCCTTCTTGGACATGAGGTATCTAAGAGCCGAGTGATCTGTGAAAATCACAGTTTTTGAACCTAACAAGTAGGGCCGGAACTTTTCTAATGCAAAGACAACGGCTAAGAATTCCTTCTCTGTCGTTGTATAGTTCTGTTGAGCATCATTTAAGGTCCTACTCGAATAGTAGATCACGTGCTGCCTATTATTGATGCGCTGTCCTAGAACAGCGCCAATAGCGAAGTCAGATGCATCACACATGATCTCAAATGGCTGGGCCCAATCAGGGGCAGAAATGATAGGTGCAGAAATCAGTTCTTGCTTAAGCTTCCCCCATGACTTGAAACATTCCTCGTTGAAATCAAAGGGCACGTCCTTAGCGAGCAGGTTAGTTAAGGGCCTAGCAATTTTGCTAAAGTCCTTAATGAACCGTCGATAGAACCCAGCATGCCCTAAAAAGGATCTAATATCCTTGATGCTTTTGGGGGGTGGAAGCTTAGCAATTACTTCAACCTTAGCCTTGTCTACTTCTATGCCTCTCCTCGAAATCTCATGGCCCAAGACAATCCCTTGTTTCACCATAAAGTGACATTTTTCCCAGTTTAGAGTTAGGTTCTTCTCAATGCATCTTTGTAGCACTAACTCTAAGTGATGAAGACATTGATCGAATGAATCTCCATAGATGGAGAAATCATCCATGAAAATCTCAAGAAAACGTTCCACCATATCAGAGAACAAACTAAGCATGCACCGTTGGAACGTTGCAGGAGCATTGCACAATCCAAAAGGCATGCGCCTATAAGCAAAGGTTCCGAACGGGCAGGTGAACGTCGTCTTTTCCTGGTCTTCTGCAGCAATGGGGATTTGATTGTATCCCGAGTACCCATCCAGAAAGCAGTAGTACTCATGTCCAGCCAAACGCTCCAGCATTTGGTCGATGAAGGGTAGCGGGAAGTGGTCTTTACGGGTAGCAGCATTCAACTTCCTATAGTCGATACAAACACGAACCTTGGTAGGCAGTCTTGTTTGTACCAACTCTTTTTCCTCATTTTCTACTACCGTAAAGCCAGCCTTCTTTGGGACCGCATGAACAGGGCTAACCCATTGGCTATCAGAAATGGGATAAATGATCCCATTATCTAATAGTTTCAGAATTTCAGCCTTCACTGCCTCTTGCATGAGAGGGTTAAGCCTACGTTGTGGGTCCCTCCTAGGGATTGCTTCATCGATTAAATGAATCCTGTGTTGCACTGTGGCTGGACTTATTCCCTTGATGTCCTTCATTGTCCATCCAATGGCTTCCCTATGTCTCTCCAGAATGGACATCAAGCTATCCTCTTGTTGCTCAGTCAGGTGGGATGCTATAATGACTGGCAAGGTGTCCTTTCCGCCCAGGTAGGCGTACTTGAGATGTTCAGGCAGGGCTTTCAGCTCTAGGGAAGGTGTTGCTTCATTGGAGGGAGTCTCTGGGCTTTCGATCCTAAGATGGGGTACACTAGGGCTTGATGCCCAATCCACTGCTGAATCTACGATCTGGTCTAAATTGAATTCCTCATCCTCCAGATCGAACTCTGCCTCAGCTTCTATCTCCATGCATTCCTCATGCTCACTCGTCAGGTTTTCAATAGAATTGACCTCAAACGTCTGATCATTCACATCCCTAGGTTGTCTTCCAAGATTGAAGACATTGACTTCCTTCGTCATGTCTCCAAAAGTTAATCGCATGGACCCGTTCCTATAGTTGATTATGGCGTTGGCTGTAGCAAGGAATGGGCGTCCTAAGATGACGGGAGTCTGAGACCTAAGATTGGACACAGGTTGGGTCTCGAGCACAATGAAGTCAACGGGGTAAATGAAATCCCCGACCCGGATGAGGACGTCTGTGATTTCCCCTTTCGGGATCTTCACAGAACGGTCGGCTAGCTGAATGGTGACTCGAGTTGGGCTTAGCTTACCCAACCCAAGTTGCTGGTATACCGAGAGAGGTAGCAAGTTGATACTTGCTCCCAGGTCAAGAAGCGCTCTACTTATTTCGGTCTGTCCTATGGTGCAGGAAATGGTGGGACATCCGGGATCCTTGTATTTCACCGGAATGGGACCAGACAGAATTTCGCTTATGTTAGTGGCCAAGAACACTTTCTTGGGCACATTGGTCTTTCTCTTCTTAGTACACATATCCTTCAGGAATTTGGCATAAGCCGGGACTTGTTGGATAGCGTCAAGAAGTGGCACATTCAATTTGACCTGGTGGAACATCTCTAGCATTTTCTCCATGTGCATGTTTTTATTGTTGTTCCTAAGCCTATTGGGAAAGGGTGCTACAGGCTTATGAACTTGTTCAGCAGCTTTGTCCTCATCAGATGTTTGTGGAGCGGACTGGGAGGAACTAGCAGAGGTGGAGGCTTGGGTGGGATCAGGATGGACTGGACTTTTCTTCTGGTAGACCTGGTTGTCTACCTTCTTTCCAGATCTCAGTGTGTGAACAGCATTTACAGTGGTTAATTGATGGGTCCTGAACTTCATATGCTTGGTTGGAGGTTTTTGGGTTAGCTAATGGCTGACTAGGCAAAGTACCCTTAGGTCTCTCACTTAGAGAGCTAGCTAACTGGCTCATCTGTAATTCCAACCTTGAGATGGCCTGTGAATGACTGTTCAGAGTTTGTCCCTGGTTCTGCATGAAAGCAGACTGGGACTTAATGAAAGCCTCAATGCTCTCCTCCAATTTATTGATTTTCTTTTCCATTGGAGAGCCTTGGGAGGAGGAAGATGGGGCTTGACTGGGAAAAGGTGGTGGAGGAGAAGGATGGTGAAAGTTGTTGGAGAAATTGGGCCTGGGAGGATTGTTTGGGGCCCAGGAGAAATTGGGATGATTCCTCCAACCGGGATTGTATGTCTGTGAGTAGGGGTTGTGAAGCGGCCGTGAGTAAACCGCGTTCATGTGTTCCTGTGGCACTTGTTGGGCATGGAAAACAGGGCACTCTTCGAAGACATGGTTCGGTGCCTGACAATATGAACAACCCGGATTGTGAATTGGTGGTGGGTTGATCTGGTTGACACTAGCAGGCTCTTTTGTTTCTAGAGCCTCTATCCTTCTCATCAGGGTAGCAATCTTGGCCTCAGCAGCTATGGATGTTTCTAAAGATAGGAGCCCTCCTCTTGAAGCTATAGACTGTGAATTCCTAGGTTTCTCTGAGGCTGGCTCCCACTGCAGGGTTTTCTCAGCTAAGTCCTCAAATAAATCTCAACCCTGATTCTCATCCTTCTGCAAGAACCCTCCCTGACACATCGTTTCTAACAGGGTCTTAGTCTGATAGTCTAGACCATCGTAGAGAATCTGGCACTGACGCCATTTCTCCACACCGTGATGAGGGCATTGAGCTAGGAGATCTTTGAATCGCTCAAAGTATCTCCAAAAGGGTTCGCTCGGGTCTTGCTTAAACTGCATGATGTTCTTCCTAATGAGGGCAGTTTTGTGAATTGGGTAAAATTTCTTCAAGAAAGCCTTGACGAAATCATCCCACGTAGTGACTGAATCTGCTGCCAGACTGTACAACCATTTCTTAGCTAGATCCTTTAGGGAAAAAGGGATGAAACGTAACCTAACGGCATCGTCTCCTAGCTGGGGTATTCGCATCATGAGGCATACTTCTTCAAATTCCCTAACAAAGAAGTATGCGTCCTCTGATTCTAAACCATGGAATTTCGGAAGAGTGTTAATGAATTGGGGCTTTAACTCGAAATTATTTTCGTTTGCTTCAGGAAGTTTTATGCAAGATGGAAGTGAAGTTCTTATCGGGTAAAATCTATTCTGAAGTGATGCCATCACCGGTTCTGGATGCAAGGGTAACGAGATGTTTCTTGTTAATCTGGAAGTTGATGGATCTCTCACCCACTCTTGCATTCAGCACACCACAACCAACGTGAAAACAACAAACAATCGAAAAAAGAATAAAAAACAAACAAAAGAGAGAAAAACAACCACAAGCCTTAGTCTAAGGTACCTGGACCTAGACGACTCCTAACTGGTCGATTCTCCGGGGAAGGTTGTTGCAGGAACTTGACTACAAGCTAATCGGCCAGGAAAGGGCAAAGCTCAGGGGGAGGTATCCGGGCGGAGCCACGGGCCTAATTATGCCAAACCACGGAGCTTTCGAGGCTTTACCTCTAAATCCACTTTCCTTAGACACCGATTTTGCAGGAGTAAAGTTCTTACAATTTTCAGCCTCGGTTAATCTCTTAGTGAGTCCGAGATGTCCCTAGGGCCAACGTCTATTGATTTTTAATTAAGGCTTGGGAAAATGTGAGTGCACTTGGAGATGGTTTTTGGGCTAAGGAAGGGTGATGAAATCCCACCTTATCTTGTTTATTTGGGTTTTGCCTTTAAAGTCAATTGTGCAAGTGTACAGTTTATTCACAACAAGGTAACACTCAAAGCGGTAAATCACTTCAAAATGTTGGTCCTATTCTATATGAATACACACGTACCTTGTCTCCAGCACTCTTCAACAGAAATTGAAATGAATTGAAATAGACTCGTGCCCTAAATGCAAAAGTCTAATCCAATTTTTAATTAAGCAACAAGTGAATTTTTGTTAAACTTATTAGACATGCATATGGTGAAGCATCCAAGGAAACTAAAAATTTCGAAAGCACTTTTTTTTTAGCGGCGTTCGGCAACCCTGCAAACGAGTTTGTTAGTACTTCAATCGGAAAAACTCACTTTTACATGAATTTTTCCGAGGGCAAATAAATCCTCGCGCAATGTCCTTGGCCACCTCTTTTGCTTCCCGTGATGGTAAGCTCCTTGATTCTTCTCCTACACACAAAAGAAAACAAAGAACAATCTTTAGTAGTGAACAATAAAGTCGTTCCCTCCCCGGCAACGGCGCCAAAATTTGATCGCGTAAAAAGCAAGTATTAAATAAGAGAAGGAAGTGTGGGCTGATGTTACTGCTTTTGCGATTCTTCCGTAGTAGCGAGTGGCTATACGGGTCGTATCCACAAGGAGGGAGAGCGATAGAAGCTTGATGCGGCTTTCAAAGTTCAAGAAGAAAGAAAGTTCTTGTTTCCAAATAAAGAATTTGAAAAGTGAAAACAAGTATTTTTAGAAATTGTTGGAAAACGTTTTGTTGGTTTGTAAAAGTGATTTTTTTTTCTTAGTTGTAAAAATGCATGGCTAACTTTCTACTAAGTGCTCCCACTAATTTCTAACTTTTTGAAGATAGCATCACGATGGATCATAGGCAAACAAGACACTTGTGCATTGAACTAATCACGTGAAAATCGAGTGAGAGTTCATCCTATAACTTAGCCTTACACGGCAAAAACTCGGACATTCCCATATCAAGATCCGTTAGAAGGAGAGAATAAGGGAAGACTCGAGTGCACTATCGGTATCGGCAAAGTTTAAAAGGAAAAGAGTCTAACAAGTAAAACACAACTCATAGATCATCAAAACGAATTAAGTATGAAATATAAGAAAATAGATACTTGTAGATAAATTAGAATTAGAACCCTCGTCTTAAGATGCCATAGCTCTCATTTGCACAAGGCTTTGTTTGGCACTATTGACTCATACGGGTTATCAAACAAGTGTTAGAAATTAGTGGGTTAGTAGTTAGTTAGCCATGCTATGAAAAAGTTAGTTAGCCATCAATAAAGAAGCAACAAAGTAAAAGGGGTAAAAGGGAAAGGGGGAGTTACACTACAACAAAGTAAAAGAAGTAAAGAAGAAAGAAGAAGTTACACTACAACAAGGAAATAAAAGTAAATGCAAAGACAAGTAAATGAAAGAAGGAAGAGAAGTAGTACTTGTATTATCTTGTCACCCTTCAAATACAACACTTTACACTCTCTCTCTCTTTCTCTTTAATGGCTAAGACCTAAAACTAGAAGAAGAACTACAATAACAACAAACTAAAGACAAGACTACAACTTTTGCCTAAACTCCAATCTGCTTGCATTCGGGACCCCAGGGGGGTTATTTATAGACTCCAGGAGAAAGGGGGCCACGTGCACTGCACGTGGCCCAAAAACTGGGCGCGCGCGCGCCAACTTTACCGCGGAATCGCGGCAAATGCCGCGATTCCGCGGCAAAGTCAGGGTGGCGCGCGCCCATTTTTGGGTAGCGTGTCGCCCATACTGTCCTCTGGTTGTCTGGGTTCCAGGATTTGCGATTTGACCCCCTGTACTGACCAGATCTTCACTCTAAAGTCAATGGCTAGTTGGTAGGCTTTTAATCACCAATTAAATGGTGATTTTGGTCTTCTTCTTCCTTTGCACACCATGGACCTAGAGTCAAGCAAGCAAGGTATTATTAGCAGAATTTTTTATCAAATAAATATGAGAATGTGATGAAAATTATGCAAAATTAGAGACTAATCAGTTGTATATCATAATTTTAAAACATGTGCATTTGCCATAATGATCACATTGTTTTGGTTTATAATTTTTGTACTTCATGTTTTGATTACATGTTTAAATGTAATCTTTTATTAAAACTTGTGTATATACTTGTACAACTAGTGAGCCACAAATAGATTATTATATGTTTGTACTTAATTGCTCATTTGTACCTATTAGATGTACTAGTATAGCCTAGTTTTGATGATTAATGCATTTCAAGTTATATTCCCTATTTTTGGACATATTTTTCATGATGATGTGTTTTAGCTTCATGTATATGTTAATTTTGCCAAAACTATTGAATATATATGTATACCCTTGAGTCATTTGCCTTACATGCAAAATCTCTTTATAGACTCAATTGTGTTTGGATATGTATGTATACCTTTAGTTTTGACTAAACATGCATATACCTGGAAGTAGATTTACTTTTGATGATTTTTATAAAGGAATTTCATATTGAGCTTAAATGCCTTATTCCATGACTTTTGTTGATTACATAACTTTTTACACTCTATATTTGTTGTTTACTCATGATTTGTTTTCATGAGATTATATGAGCTTTATTGCAATTTGAGTGTTGATGATTGTATGATTTTCATATTTTCATAGATATGTTATTGTTTTATTCCTTACTTGAAGGATGTCATACTAGTTTTCAAGTTTATCATAAAACTAGTTGCGTATTTCTTCATTTTGGAAGAGTTTTCAATTATGCTAAACTTATTTTCAAACTTATTTTTGAAAACCTCTTTCATCAGAGGGCGGTTGGATGGGCGGCCGTACCTTGTATGCTCTTAATTGAAAATTTATTTAAACATGTACATGAAAGGGAGGCAAGCATGAGTTATACACTTGATTCTCATCATATTTTCAATTGGTATCCCAATTGATATTTTCATGTTTGTATACTCATCTTTGATTTTCTATATATGTATGTTTCAAAACTTCAAAAAGTACCAATTTCTATTGGTATTTACTTTTTCATACATATATATATGATTTGATTGTGCTTACTATATCTTTACATCTTAAAGCACAAATTATGTTTTGTTGGCCCGGAGGCCTTCCTCTCTAGTTTTGATGATGATTAACTCATGTAGTTATGTTTACTAATAATCTTGTGATTTTAGTTTTAGATCATTAAGCAAGATATTAGTTGGTGATTGCTTCAAAAAGAGGAGTTTGGAAGCTTTCACAAGTGATTTCAGGGCCCGAGCATCAAGATCATACATAGCCTAGCTCGTGGATCACGACGGTTTGGGATCGAGTCTACTTGAAGATGGAAGATCATCAAGAAGACTTAGGTATCCTAGTTTAGTTTAGTGTGTTTAGATCCATTTGTAAAGATAAGAATAGTTGATATGCTCAAGTGCACAATACACACACGTTTCATGATTTGGATTTGGTTTTCATGAATAGTTGATCAAAACAAGTTTACTTTATTTTTATGTATATTAGATGTGCTCTATATACATACATGCTTACATTACTTATACAAACTTAGTTTGATATACCTATTCATGTGTTTTAATGTTTTGGTATTTTTAACAAAACATTATTTTGGAATTAAAGACAAAAACTATGATATATATTTGTTTCTTGTATATTGGACTTATGTCCATATGCAACATGCTTCAATGTGTTTAAATATCATGTTTTTGTATCTCAATAAGTTTTAGGAAAAATCAGATTTCCTATTGAAAAATTCAAGTTTGATAAAATACAAGTTTTGGTTTTTGATAAAATTTGCAAGACACAAAAATGATTGAATATGTTGATATATGTCTTGAAATTTTTATCACAAGTTTGTTTATCAAAGTAAAATGATAAAACAATTTTTATGGTAATTTTAAAAGAGATAAAAGATTTTCTAAAATAATTTTAACCTCAGTTTCTGACCCAGGACTGTGCCTGACAGGCCAGGTCGGTCGACCGCACGGGTCGACCGCACCAAAGGCCGGTCGACCCTTGCGGGCGACCGACGTGCACAGGCTTGTGCACGTTTGGCAGACACAGGGACGGTCGGCCGGACGGCCGACCGGACCAGAGAGCTTTGCTCTCTATATCTGGGCGGTCGGCCGTGTGGTCGACCGGGTTGCCCCAACGGTCACATTTCTGACCGTTGGCGGTCGGCCGGCCGACCGACCACTAGGCCTGTCAGGCTGTCAGATCAGCCTAACGGCTAGTTTCTGTTTTGGCCTATATAAACCCCAATTCTTTGGGATTTTGGCTAAGATTTTCAAGAGCAAAAATTCCTACTTTTCTGAAGTATTTTTACAAGTTTTAAAAAGTGTTTTAGAGCTTAAAGATTTCATCTTTATTATTTTTTAAGGGTTTTGAAAAATCAAAGAAAACTAAGTTTTTGGGATATTGTTTTGGTTTTTCATTTCTATCATCTACAAGAGATTCCCAAGTAGTTTTTCTTTGTTATTTGATTTCCAAAAACACCTTGATTCCACACTTGAGCTATATCCTCTATCCTATTCTATTAGGATCATTTGTTTGTGGAAAAAGAGAGATTGTTTGAGGTTGTGGAAACCTCCAAGTTGTACACCCTTGTTCTTGTTGTATCCCTCTTTGGTAGAGGTTGATCGGGTGATTGGTTTGCTCCCTCTTTGGTAGAGGTTGAGTTGGTTGGTTTGCTCCCTCTAGTGAGAGGTGGAGTTTGGTTTGTAACCCTCTTCGGTAGAGGTGTTGTTGGTTGTTGTTTGGCTACGGGCCTACCCCTCGGTTGTGAGACAGTGTTTGAGAGAGGAGTTTGGTACTCCTATTGTTGTAACAAATCCTCCTCGGTGGAGGTTCCCTCGGTGGGAGATAGTGGATTGGAAATCCTTCACGGTGGTGAAGGCGGGGATGTAGAGCTAGGGGCTCGAACCTCGAAACATATCTTGTTGTTAGCGTTTGATCCATTGTCTCTTAACTCTCTCTCTCTTTATTTTGTGCAAAGCATCATTCATTTCATATCATTCATATTGCTTGTGTTGCCTTGCATCTTTCATATTGTTATATATCCTTTATATGCTTGGATTGCTTGTGTGTGTGCCTCACTTATACTTAACCACAAGAGCTTCATATAGCACCTCAACCCATATTTAGGGGAATCAAGAGGAGTTTGTCCAGAGCCCTTCACAGGGAATTCGGTTACACTTGTTGGTTGTATTAAGTGTGTTGCAAAATTTGTTTAAGCTTCCGCATTTAGCGCATTTAGTTTCTAGATTAGCATTAACACCTATTCACCCCCTCTAGGTGTTTTTCAATTGGTATCAGAGCCAACGCTCCTGATACTTTAGGCTTAACATTCTAGGAGTGAGATCCTTTATTTGCTAATCTACCATTTGCATTTGCTTGATTGCACACATATAGTTTATACCATGGACTTCATGACCCCACCTATTTTTGACCCTTCCAATATTGTTGTTTGGAAGTATAGGATGTCCATGTACCTAAAGACCCTAAGATTGCATGTTTTCCTTGCCGCTACCAAGAGATGTTATCTTGGTGACCGCAAGCATATAGGGGCCAATGCACAAGCCCTTGAGGCCATTAGAAGCACATTAAATAAAGAATATCTTATGCTTGCTTCTAACTTTGATTCCGCATTTGCAGTGTGGAATATGTTGACAACCACTACCACCTCCGAGCTTCAAATGCCAATCCAACATGAGGAGGAATTTAGTGGAGAATCTGAGCCACAACAATGCCATATGATCCAAGGGAATGACTCCCTTGAGGTACAATCGGAATCTCAACTAGATAGTTTTGATGCTTGTTCTTCAAATGATTATGTTGATGCCCATGCCTTGAATGAAGAACTATCAATTGTGTGTGAAAAATTATTGAAAAAATACAACCTTTTGAAAAAGAAGACTTGTGCTTTAAATAAAGAAAAAGAAAATTTGTCTTCTAAGCTTAACATGGTTTTGCAAGAGAAAGTGGAGATTTCTAATGAAAGGGATTCATTAAAATCTCAACTAGACCTTGCCTTAAAAGAAAATGAATTTTTGAAATCTAAAAATGATTGTAATGATGTTTTGAAGAATAATAAAGTTTTAACTTCAAAAGTTGATTTTGTTTTAAAAGAGAATGTTCCTTTGAAAAACAAAATAATTTCTATTTCTAATGATTTAAATGTTTGTTTAAAGAAAAATGATTGTTTGCAAAATAAGATTGATGCACATGTTTGCCATGCTAGGGTAGTATCACACACTTCACCTATTGCACGTGCCACCTCTTCTTTAATTGAAAAAGATATATCCATGCTTAAGAAGAGTGTAGATTGTTTGGGCTCCACTTTGAGCCAATGTGTAGTGGGTCATACACATTTGGAATCTTTGTTTCGAAAGAAACAAGTTCCATCTATTATTCATGCACACAATCCACGGCATACACATGCTCCTCACGGACACCATCACTACATGTATGCTCATGTGTACACTTGTACACATTGTGGACGTAAGGGCCACCTTGCTAAATTTTGTTATGATAGATTACATTCTTCAAATTTAGCAAAGAATTTTGTTTGGGTTAAAGAAGGTACTAACCCCCATGGACCCAAAAAGTTGTGGGTACCAAAGACCACCCCTCTTGTTTATGATGTAGGTGAGGGCTCTCACATGACGTGAGAGTAGCGGTACCTTGGAGTGGATGCGTTCCGAGCTTCATGGAAATCATTTGGATGAATCACTTTAAAGGGAAGGTTTGGTGGGAGGACCACCTTGTTTTGGAGACTTGGAGAGGTGCCTTCATCGGTTTTGGTATCGATCTCTAACTCCCGTTTATATTTACATGCTTTCATAATTCATTGTTTATAGCATGTTTTATTGTTTGTAGATTATTATGATAATGCCATGCTTATTAGATCCTTGACATGCATGTATAGCCTTTTGAGACACCCATGTTTAATATGGACCATTATCTTTGTGTTCTCACCATTTGTTTAGCTATCATGTTTATCATAGGTTTAATAACATGTGGATTTACATAATAATCATGTTTATGTTTATCATGTTTTTGTTTATCATGATGAATTTTGTTTTGTTTTTATGCTTCATGCTTTGAATATATGTTTAAATGTTAGTTTTCATTAAGACTAGGATTTATACTTGTGCATATAGTGGGCCATAAATAAATCTATATATGTTTAAGATTGAATGCTTATTTGAACCCATTAGATGTGCTAGTATAGTCTAGTTTTGATGATTCATGCATCTTAGACTTGTATTCCCATTCTTGAATTCGTTTTATGTGTATGAGTTTTCATTTCATGTATATGTTTATCTTCTCTAAACTATTAGATATACATGTATACCCCTTGAGTCATTTGTCTTTCATGCAAATCTTTATTATGGACCCAAATTACGTTTAGGGATATGTATGTATACTTTATGTTTGACAAAACATACATATGCCTTGATATGAAAATTTGTTTTAATGAAAATTTAGCTTTTCATGTATTTTTGTTTAACTTCATGTATATGTCTATTTTATCCAAACTATTGTTTATACATTTACATCCTTTTTGAGCCACGTGCCTTCATGCATATATCTTTGTGGACTCGTTGTGTTTGGCTATGTATGTATACCTTAGTTTGTATAAGACATACATATACCTTGAAGATTAAATAGTTTTGATGATTTTCATGTTTTCATGTTTCAAGGAATTTTGAGCTTGACTGTCAAGTTTCATGATTATGATCTTCACATTTTATTTGTACACTCACATTTATTGTTTACTCATGTGTTTGTTTTCATGAGTCATATTTATGCTTAATTGATTATGAGTGTTGACTATTTTGTGGATTTCATGTTTCATGAAAAATAATTTTGTTTTATTCCTTACTTGAAGGATTTCGTACTAGTTTTCAAATTTTTCACATAACTAGTTACGATATTCTTCATATGGTAGAGTTTTCAAACATACTTTATTTTTCAAATCTATTTTTTGAAAACCCCTACCCTCCACGGGCGGATGGATGGGCGACCATGCTTATGTATGCTCTATATTGAAAGAATCCAATGATACATGTGCATGAGTTGGGTGGTAGTTATATGATGTATACACTTGATCATTATTGTTGTTTCAATTAGTATCATTGAGATTCTTTCAATTGGTATCAATTTTGACCTTTCTTGTATACTCATATATGTTTGTATGTATGTATGTTTTTCAATTCCAATAGTATCAATTTCGATTGGTATTAACTTTTTCATACATATATATTTTGTTTATGCTAAGCTTGAGCTTCAACTTTGTTTCAATTGATTCAATTTTCAATTGGTTTCTTAAACAAGCTTATGCATGTGTTTTGTTGGTATTTCATAAAGGGGGAGAAAATTCAATTTTCATATTTCAATTGGTATTTGTATTTCCCCTCCCTTTCTTTAAGATAGAAAATAGTCATTTCTTTTGATATCATATACTTAAAAAGAAAAATACTCTATTTTGATATCAAGATGTTTATTTGAATGTTTTAAAATTGGTATCTCAAAATTTTGTTTTAAAAAAAAATAAATATAAAAGTTTTGATTTGTATTGCCTATATGCAAGGAGAGCTTAACATCTCTTCTACATATAGATTCATGATGAGTGTATCTTATATTGAAGAGCTTGAGAATCTCTTCTTTATGTGGTACACGTGTGTAGGGGGAGCTTCACATCTCCTCTTATGCATTACATAATATACGTTATGTGAATTAGGGCTTGTCATCCCTCTTTCATATAATGTATATATGTAGGGAAGTTACTTTACCGTCTTCCTCTTCATGAATGTATATAGCATATACCATTTATTGATCTATGTTTACTTTCAATTGGTATCAAGATGCTACTTTGACATATTTTCAATTGATATCCTAATTGATTGTCACCCTTATTTGGTTTTTGTTTTTGTTTTAGACAAAAAGGGGGAGAACATTATTTTGATTAACCCTTTATTGATTCTTTGTATTAAAAAGGGTGAGAAGATTTTATTTTGTTTTGATTGTTTACCCCTTTGTTGATGATTGACAAAAGGGGGAGAAAGATTTTGAGTTTGTTTGATTTTTATATATGCATATTTATGTTTTGCATATATTAAGTCTAATTTAGTTTAATTTTAATTGGTATCTAGAGCATGTTTTGTTTTTGAACATTTCATTGGTCTCTAGAACCTTTTTATTATTTATGCATATCTATGTATTCATGTTTAAGAGCCTCCATTGCATATTCATTATGTTTATTTGTTTATGCATGAATTAAGGGGGAGCTTCTTTGAAGCTTAACTTTAATCCATGCATATATAACTCCATGAGTTTTGTCATCATCAAAAGGGGGGAGATTGTTGGCCCGGAGGCCTTCCTCTCTAGTTTTGATGATGATTAACTCATGTAGTTATGTTTACTAATAATCTTGTGATTTTAGTTTCAGATCATTAAGCAAGATATTAGTTGGTGATTGCTTCAAAAAGAGGAGTTTGGAAGCTTTCACAAGTGATTCCAGGGCCCGAGCATCAAGATCATACATAGCCTAGCTCGTGGGTCACGGCGGTTTGGGATCGAGTCTACTTAAAGATGGAAGATCATCAAGAAGACTTAGGTATCCAAATTTAGTTTAGTGTGTTTAGATCCATTTGTAAAGATAAGAATAGTTGATATGCTCAAGTGCACAATACACACACGTTTCATGATTTGGATTTGGTTTTCATGAATAGTTGATCAAAATAAGTTTACTTTGTTTTTATGTATATTAGATGTGCTCTATATACATACATGCTTACATGACTTATACAAACTTAGTTTGATATACCTATTCATGTGTTTTAATGTTTTGGTATTTTTAACAAAACATTATTTTGGAATTAAAGACAAAAACTATGATATATATTTGTTTCTTGTATATTGGACTTATGTCCATATGCAACATGCTTCAATGTGTTTAAATATCATATTTTTGTATCTCAATAAGTTTTAGGAAAAATCAGATTTCCTATTGAAAAATCCAAGTTTCATAAAATACAAGTTTTGGTTTTTGATAAAATTTGTAAGACACAAAAATGATTGAATATGTTGATATATGTCTTGAAATTTTTATCACAAGTTTGTTTATCAAAGTAAAATGATAAAACAATTTTTATGGTAATTTTAAAAGAGATAAAAGATTTTCTAAAATAATTTTAATCTCAGTTTCTGACCCAGGACTGTGGCTGACAGGCCAGGTCGGTCGACCGCACGGGTCGACCGCACCAAAGGCCGGTCGACCCTTGCGGGTGACCGACGTGCACAGGCTTGTGCACGTTTGGCAGACACAGGGACGGTCGGCCGGGCGGCCGACCGGACCAGAGAGTTTTGCTCTCTGTATCTGGGCGGTCGGCCGTGCGGTCGACCGGGTTGCCCCAACGGTCACATTTCTGACCGTTGGCGGTCGGCCGGCCGGCCGACCGCTAGGCCTGTCAGGCTGCCAGATCAGCCTAACAGCTAGTTTCTATTTTGGCCTATATAAACCCCAATTCTTTGGGATTTTGGCTAAGATTTTCAAGAGTAAAAATTCCTACTTTTCTGAAGTGTTTTTACAAGTTTTAAAAAGTGTTTTAGAGCTTAAAGATTTCATCTTTATTGTTTTTCAAGGGTTTTGGAAAATCAAAGAAAACTAGGTTTTTGGAATATTGTTTTGGTTTTTCATTCTATCATCTACAAGAGATTCCCAAGTAGTTTTTCTTTGTTATTTGATTTCCAAAAACACCTTGATTCCACACTTGAGCTATATCCTCTATCCTATTCTATTAGGATCATTTGTTTGTGGAAAAAGAGAGATTGATTGAGGTTGTGGAAACCTCCAAGTTGTACACCCTTGTTCTTGTTGTATCCCTCTTTGGTAGAGGTTGATCGGGTGACTGGTTTGCTCCCTCTTTGGTAGAGGTTGAGTTAGTTGGTTTGCTCCCTCTAGTGAGAGGTGGAGTTTGGTTTGTAACCCTCTTCGGTAGAGGTGTTGTTGGTTGTTGTTTGGCTACGGGCCTACCCCTCGGTTGTGAGGCGGTGTTTGAGAGAGGAGTTTGGTACTCCTATTGTTGTAACAAATCCTCCTCGGTGGAGGTTCCCTCGGTGGGAGATAGTGGATTGGAAATCCTTCACGGTGGTGAAGGCGGGGATGTAGAGCTAGGGGCTCGAACCTCGAAACATATCTTGTTGTTAGCGTTTGATCCATTGTCTCTTAACTCTCTCTCTCTTTATTTTGTGCAAAGCATCATTCATTTCATATCATTCATATTGCTTGTGTTGCCTTGCATCTTTCATATTGTTATATATCCTTTATATGCTTGGATTGCTTGTGTGTGTGCCTCACTTATACTTAACCACAAGAGCTTCATATAGCACCTTAACCCATATTTAGGGGAATCAAGAGGAGTTAGTCCAGAGCCCTTCACGGGGAATTCGGCTACGCTTGTTGGTTGTATTAAGTGTGTTGCAAAATTTGTTTAAGCTTCCGCATTTAGCGCATTTAGTTTCTAGATTAGCATTAATACCTATTCACCCCCCCTTTAGGTGTTTTTCATATTTATGCTAAGCTTGATTTACTTCTTAATGACGATTAGTTTTCAAATTGGTATTTTATGCAAGCTTATGCATCATTTTCATTGGTATTTCATAAGGAGGGAGAAAACTTCATGTTTTAGTTTTCAATCGATTGTATTTTCAATTAGTATCTTACCCCCACTCTTTATGATGAAAAATAATATTATTTGGTATATTATTTTTCAATTGGTTTCCTATGCTCTTAATGAAAAACTTTTTAATTTGGAATATGCTAAAATTTTCAATATTGGTATCAAAAATATTAAATTGGCTTTATTCTAAAATTTGGTATCTTTATTGCAAAATGAATTGTTTAATCAAATAGTTGGTTTGTTTTTCAATTGGTATCATATTTCATTTTAAATTGGTATCTATATTGAAATGAGTTATATTTACATAAAAATATTTGGCTTTCACTTTCAATTGAATCAAAATTATAAAATATTCTCATTTGGTATCAAAATTATAAGATATTTACAATTGGTATCAAGATTCTAAATACATATATATTTCTATTGGTATCAAAACATACAATGCTTCATTTTCTATTGGTATCAAAAGTTTACAAGATATTTTCAATTGGTATCTTTTGGTATCTTAAATTTTTTATTTATTTTCAATTGGTATCATAATTTGGTATCAAAAGTTTTGATATGTATTGCTTATATGCAAGGGGAGCTTAACATCTTCTCTATATATAGATTCATGTTCAGTGTATCTCATATTGAGGAGCTTGACCGCTCTTCTTTATGTCTTACACGTGTGTAGGAAGAGCTTCACATCTCTTTTTATATATTGTATATTATGCTTTATGTGGTTAGGGTTTAGTCATCTCTTTTCATATAAATGCATGTATGCAGGGGGAGTTAACTTCACGTCTCTCCTCTTCATGAATGTATATAGCATATACACCTTTATTGTTTTGATTTATGCAAAAAGGAAGAAAAATATTATTTATGTCTTAAGTGTTTGTACCCTTTTGTTGATGAATTGACAAAAAGGGGGAGAGAAATTTAGAGTTTTTATATATGCATGTTTTGTTTAATTTGTTATCTTTTACCATTGGTATCAAGAGCATCTTTTGTTGGTATCAAGAGCATGTTTATTTCATTGGTATCAAATATCCTATTTATGCATATTTATGTTGAGCATTCACGGCATATGTTTATTGTTTATTGCTATGCATGAGTCAAAGAGGAGCTCCTATGAAGCTTAACTTTAATCCATACATATATAACTCCATGAGTTTTGTTATCATCAAAAAGGGGGAGACTGTTGGCCTAGAGGCCCTTCACTCTAGTTTTGATGATGATTAACTCATGTAGTTATAGTTTATTAATAATCTTGTGATATTTAGTTTCAGATATTTGATCAAGATATTAGTAGGTGATTAGCTTTAACAAAGGAGTTCTGGAGCTAACACATGGTGATTCAAGAGCTCGCGCGTCAAACTCGCATCTAGCACTCGGTTAGAGTCAAGCTCGTCGGATCGTGTTTGGATCAAGTAGACTTAGAGAAGGAGTTCTATAAGAAGACATCGGTTTGTTTAGTTTAAGATTGTATTTAGATCATTGTAAAGATTAGATAGTGTTGATATACTCAAGTTCTCATACACACACTTGTTTTAAAGTATCATGTTTTGTTTTCGATTTATTCGGTTTTAGATTTCTAGTTCAAATATATGGTGTTCATGAATAGATAGAATCAAACAAGTTTACAAGTTTTAATGTATATTAGATTTAATCTATATACATCTATGCTTTATATACTTAGAAAAACTTATTTTGAAAAGCCTATTCATGTGTTTGGAGTTTTGTATTTAAACAAAACTTATTTTTGTATTTAATGTCAAAAATATAGATTTAATATCTTTCATGTATATTGGATTCTATTCATATACAACATGCTTAAAAATTGTTTCAATATCATGTTTTTGTATTTGCATGAGTTTTGGAGAAAACGGTTTTCCATTTCAAAATCTTAGTTTTTGGAAAATACGGATTTTGGTTTAAGACAAAATTTCAAGAACACAAAAATGGTTCAAATTGTTTATAATATGTGTTGAATTTTAGTCACACATATTTGTATTTCAAAGATTTAATAAGAACTGATTTTTATGGAATTTATGTGTATTTTATGGGATTTAATTAAAGTCAAAAACTCAAGTTTTTAATCCCTAAAATGTTTGACCTGGCTGTCTGCCGGTCGACCGTAGTAAAAGTCGGTCGACCGGTCCGGTCGACTGACGTGCACAGGACGTGCACGCAGCCTGAGCTGGTGGGCCGGTCGACCGGACGGTCGACCATCCAGAGAGCTCTGCTCTCTGGAAATGGCCCCGGTCGACCGGCCGGTCGACCGGTAGAGAGCTGCTGCTATCTGTATCCAGTCCCGGTCGACCGGGCGGTCAACAGGTGGCACAACGGTCATAAAAATGACCGTTGGGCCGGTCGACCGGGCAGTCGACCGGAAGGGCAAATTTGCCCTTTCCTGCTGCCAACAGGTAGAATTTTTGTGGGGTTATAAATACCTACTTCTTTGTGCTGTTTTAGCCAAGAATTTTAAGAGCAAAATTTTCAATTTTTCAGCAAGTTTTCAAAAGAGTTTTTGTGCCAAAAGATTTGATCTTTTATTTGTTTTTAAAAGGGTTGGAAAAATCAAGAAAAGGAGCAGTCTTTGGGATTGGCTTTTGATCTTCATTTCTATAACTATTTTAGAATTTTTCCCAAGAGTTTTTCTTTGTGATTTTGATTTCCAAACTCTATGTTTTTCTCATGCTTGAGCTATCATATTATCCTATATATAGGATCTTGTTTAGTGAGAAAATTGGTTTGTGGTTTGTTGAAACCACCAAGTGTTGTAAACCCTTATTTTTGCTTGGCTTTGTGCCTTTCCCTCTAATTGTAGAAGAGGTTGTGCAATTGGATTGTTGGTATCCCTCTAAGTGTAGAGGTGATTGAGTTTGTTGGTATCCCTCTAGTGAGAGGTTGATCTTGTGTTGGGTTTGTGCCTAGCCTCTAGTGAGAGGTTGTATTTGTTGAGAGAGGAGTTGTGTACTCCTAGTTGTATTTGTCCAAATCCTCAGTGGAGGTTCACTGTATGAGAAGTCCTGTGTGGACGATTTAGTGAAAATCCTTCAGTGTGAAGGCGGGGACGTAGAGCTAGGTGTTCGAATCTCGAAACATATCTCTGTGTTTGCGTTTGATCCACTATCTCTAACCCTCTCTCTCTCTTACTTACCTTGCATTGATTCATATTGTCATATCATTCATATATGCTTAGTTTGTTTGTGTGTCATACTTGTGTTAAACCAAGAGAGCTTCATATAGCACTTCAACTCTTATTTAGAGGAATTTAGAGGAGATAGTCCAGAGCCCTTCACCAGAAATTCGGCTACACTCTTTGGTTACACTAAGTGTGTTGTAATTAGTTTTTAATTCCACATTATTAGTCATTAGATTAGCCATACACCTATTCACCCCCTTCTAGGTGTACTTTCAAGAGTATCCTTCTTTTGCGATCACTCCTTCTCCAGCCATCCTTAAGCTTCTCACTTTGACAACTATCTCGACCAGCATCCTGAGGGGACTGCTTGGGCAGAGGATGGCAAGGAGGTCGTAGATGGTGAGGACGAAGAGGAGGGTCTTCGTGGTCCACTTGGGGAACTTGGTGAACCAAGCAGCGTCAATGATAGCGAGGGCGAGCGTGTAGGCCTACTTAAGGAGGATGGGATGGAGGTGAAGACGGAAGCAACGCCAAGGGTGGAGAAGTTGAGGAGGACGAGGGAGGAGACGGCGTCGAGGGGGAGGGAGAGGGCCTTGAGGAGAGAGAGGATGGTGGCACCACCTATGGAGGAGAGGACTACGAAGGCAGAGAGGCAGGCGATAGAGGAGGGAAGCAGTGGAAGAAGACGAAGAAAACAGAAGACAGAAGACTTTGTTTTCCTTCAAAATTTGGTTCGGGTGAAAAAAATGTAGATGCGGGTTCACAAAATCCAGACCTAAAATTGTTTCAATTTTTGTGTTCAGTTTCGTCAAACACGGACAAAAAAATAACTACCCCGTGGGTGGTCCAACGCCACGCGTCGAGGCGAAACCGTTCACCACCAACGTGCGCTATCAAGATTAACTTTGTTAATTAAATTCTAAGAAAGTATTTTCTTGCAATTAAATTTCAAAAGAGGATGTACTTAAAATTGTATACTATTATCAATATCAACTGAGAAGAAGTTTTCTTGCATGAGTATTTTTACAAATTTTATTCCTCTGTCCGTCTCCCCTTAGGGGTGGCCAACGGGACGAATCGGGTTGATTCGTCCCGTCTGACAAACGAATCCCGGACGAGACGGGTTGGACCCGTCTCGTCACGGGTTAAACGGGACGGGTTGAAATCCCGGGTAACGAATCGGTCTCGGATTCGGCGAGACGGGTTGGATCCGTCTCGCCTATTTTTTTTTTTAATTCGATAATTCATAAATTTTAAAATTTAAAGTTAAAAAGAAAATAGGAAAAAATAGGAAAAAATAGGGAAAAAAGAGGAAAAAATTTTAAAATTTTCTAAAATTAAAAAAAAATAGAATTGATTTTCACTAATTACAAGTTTTTTTGTAAGGCAAATTATTTTATTAATATGAAAAAATCATATACATTGCTCATCACATATACAATGTACATAAAACCCATCTCGTATACATAACAAAACTCTGGTGCTAATCTCATACAATGTATATAAAAAACTCTGGTGATTCTCTATTCGTCATCCTCGTCTTGTTCAAATTCTTCATCCAGAATAGCTTTTCCTTGTGTGCGTCTTTCTGCATCGAACCAGTCCTTTAAGCAAACCGCCATCTCCAAGTGTTTCGGCGTCAGCCTGCTCCTCCAGGGTGTCAAAACTCTACCACCTGCAGAAAACGCGCTCTCGGACGCTACTGTAGAGGCCGGAGGTGTTAGTATATCTCGGGTCATGGTAGAAAGAACAGGAAATTGTTTTCTCTGTTCTTTCCACCACGACAAAACATCAAATGTTTCCCATGGTTCATCATCATTTTCATTTATTTCAGCAGGCATTGTGTTCAAATATAAATTAAGTTCATCAAATGAACCTGCTCCTGAAGAGTGTTTCTTTCTAGTATTAGAGGAAAGTATACTTTTAAAATTAGATAATCTTTTACCTAGACTACTAGAAGAAGTTTGTGATGGTGTAGGTGCCCTAAATTCAGAAGAAGAAGGTGGAAATAACTCATCTCTGTACAATGAGTACATTTCTTCTAAAAGAGATCTAATTTCTAAAAGTAATTTATCTACATCTTGTTCATATTTTAACATAAAATAAAATTAGATAATAAAAGTTTTAAATTATATATTTTAATTCTAGGATCCATAATTGCAGCTAAGTAAAATAAAAAAAGGCATATTTTCAAAATATTTTCGAAATTTTTCTTCCATATCATGTATAGCCTCTTCAAGACTATCATCATCTCTATATGCAGCAAATACTTGAGCAATTTCATTAAGATTATAAAAACTAAGTTACATGTGGATAATACATACCAGAAAGTGCTTTTGTGGCAGTGTCAAATTTTTCTAGAAAAGTACAAAAATTTTCATATAATTTCCACTATTCATCACTAATATAAAGAGATGAACATTCATTTATTGTAAAAAATTGAATTGCTTGTTTAAAAGGAATGCAATCTTTAATCATATAGTAGCTTGAATTCCAACGAGTTTTCACATCTGCTTGGAGCAGTTTTTCCTTTAGTCCACATTGTCGGCAGTAACCTTTAAAAGATTGTCTCCTAGGTTCACTGTGTTTTATATGTAAAATAATTTCTTTAACTTTATAAATATATTTGTCTAAGAGTTTTAGACCATCTTGTACACATAAATTCAATATATGGTACACATCTAACATGAAAAAGTTTACCATTTAAAATTGGATCTAATATCGTTTTCAATTGTCTTATTGAAGCAGTATTTTCACTTGCATTATCAAAAGAAATAGAAAATATTTTATTTTCTATACCATAATTTCTACAAGTAAGAAAAATTGAATTTGCTACATTTGTAGCAGAATATTTCTCAGAAAATTTAGAAAATGATAAAATACGTTTTTGTAAAATCCAATTTTCATCAATAAAGTGAGCAGTAACACATAAATAATGAATAAGATTAAGAGCTTCCCATATATCGGAAGTTAATGAAATTTTTCTGACATCACTAGTAAAAAGAGCCTTCAAAATATTTTTTCTATTTACAAATAAATCTTCAATTTCTCTAGTTATAGTTTGTCTGCTAATTCTCTTATAATCAGGAGCAAAAACAGATTTAAGATAATCAACTAATGCATCTGATTCAGTAAAAGAAAATGGAAGTTCTGCTCGAACAATAAATTCAGCTAACTTATATTTATTTACTTCAGGCTTATATCTCCAAGTGGAGAGTGTGCCTGAATCAGCTAATATTTGTGCTTGTTGTGGTGGTAAACCGTGACTTTTAGCATGCTTTTTTTCATAGTGTTTATTAAGAACACATGTACCGTATCCTTCTTTATGATCAAATAGTTGATGACAGTACTTACATTCTGCCTTTCTTCTACCTTCAACAATTTTTAAGACAAAATGGTTCCACACTGCAGAAGTTTTGGCTCTTTCTTTAGTGGTTGTGCTTATGCTTGTGCTAGTTGGTTCAGGTTGTTGTGTTTCTGGAACTATAGTGTCATGCTGTGTTGGTTGTGTATCGTGTTGTTCTTGTGTTTCAGTAAAAAAAGGAGCCAGAGATTGTGCGTGCATTGGTGATGTTGACATTAAAAGTTGAGAATATGAGGCATATTGAGGAGGGAAGGAAATAGAATGCCGACCTGTACCACTATCACTGGCATATGCAGCATGTGTATATGGTACAAAACCACTGTAGTCAAATGCATAGCTTGACGAACTGTGATAGGGAGCAAATGCGGATGTTGGTGGAGCATAGCTGTATGGTGGGTAAGCGGTATATGCTGACGATGAGCTACCGCCAACATCGGTGTAAGGTGTGACAGCTGACGGATTGTGTGTTGATGAAGAGCTACCACCGGCTTCGGATGAGGAACCGCCAGTACTCCAGTTGGGCTCCATTAGACTAGATTGAAAGTTGGTAGAGATTTGTAATTGTAAGAGAATAAGAGTGAATTAGAGGATGAAATTAGAAGAGAGAGAGTTGAGATGAAGTGAGAATGTGAGATGAAAATGAATGAGAGTAGAGGGTATTTATAGAAAATTAGAGGTTAGGGTTTTTATTTTTTTAATTTTTTTAATGGGCCAACGGCTCATTTTTGAGCCGTTGGGGTGAAAAAAGAGGGTGCCACGTGGCACCCTCTTTTTTCACCCCAACGGCTCAATTTTGAGCCGTTGAGGGTTTAAAACAAAAAAATTTTTAATATAGGGGGCGCAGAATAATTTTCCCCTCTAACGTTCTTAAAAAATTATTGGACTAAAAAAAAAAAAATAAGAAGGGGGGTCGGGAAAATTTTTCCCGACCCGACTCGTCCCGTGATTCGTCACGGGACGAATCGGATTTGTCCCGTGACCACGGGACGGGTCAACCCGTTTGGACCCGCCCCTTAACGGGACGGGTACGGGTTGACCCATCAACCCGTCTGTGTGACTCCGACGAGTCGCACAGTACGGGTCGGGGCGGGTCGACGCGGGTCGACCCGCCCCGGTGGCCACCCCTATCTCCCCTCCCTCGCTCTCCGCCCTCCCGCTCTGGCTCTCCGCCTCTCTCGCTTTGCTTTCTCTTTCTTTCCTCTCTTGCTTTTGCTTTCCCGTCTCTTCTCTCTCTCTCTCTCTTCTCTTCTCTCTCGCTCTCTCCCCTCCGCCCTCTTCGTTTCCGTTCACTGTCTGCCGATTTCTCATCTCTCAATAAATGTATACTAGTTAAAACCAATTGAAATTTTTTTTTCTCCGGTGCACGAATTTTTTGTCCGCCCGTCCCCCATCTTCCGCCGAAGAGAGAGCGCCCCTCCCCACTTCCTCTTCCCCCCGTCCTCTATCCTCCTACGCTCAATCCTTCGCCCTCTCACCATCCCTTTCCTCCCTCCCTTTTCTTACTCTTCCTTTTTCTCTGTCTTCCTTCCCCATCTTCTCTATTGCTCTGACGGTCGATTTCCACCGCCGACGGAGCACTATGCTAGTTATTGTTATTGTTACACCTTAAACCCTGAATCCCTCCCTCCTCTCTCACTCACTTGTTCTCTCATGGAGGGCGTAGGCGCCCGGCTCGGCCGCTCCTCGTCCCGGTTCGCGCCGGCCGCCGTGTTCACCGGACCGGTGAGGAAGTGGACCAAGAGGTGGGTCCCGCTTCCAAGCTCTAAGACCACCGGCCCCTCAAACCCTAGAAACAACAACGCCGGCAACGGCGAGTCCCATCTCCTCCTCTACAAATGGACTCCAACCTCTTCTTCTTCATCACGTGACAATGAGCCCGCCACCGCAACTGCCGCCGTGGGCCCACCGGCTCCGCCGAAGAGGAGGTTCCGCTATGTCCCGGTACGATGCGACCTTTCTTTTTATTTGATTTGATTATCTCGTAAGCTGTTCCATGATGTGGGTTTTTCCTTGTGTTGTTTATGGAATGAGGAAAAAAGTTCATGTTTTGGGAATTCCCCTTTTGAAATTGTTAATAACTCGGGCGATTGTTGGTTGCACGATCAAAATACCGGTTAGTTTAAAGCATTCATTTTTTGTAGGCGGCTCAAATAAATCCTTGTGCACTTTATGTTGTTAGGATTGGAAATTTGACATGGAGATTAACATATTACATTGATGGCCTTAACCTATGCTAAAAGATAGTTTGGGGGGTGGGGTGGGGTGTAAATCCCTCCTCTAAGCTAGGTTAACATCATTTGGTCCATGGCCTCGGGTTATTTCAACCCATGTTGATTAAATTCTTTGGCAATATAAAGTTGGGCTAAACTCTCTTGACCTTGTTGCCAAGCATGGCATCTTGTTACAATTTATATTGTAATAAGGTTCGAGCTGGACTGGTTGTGAAAGCAAACACGAGAAAGATGTTACTATAACAAACATGCTACCATAGCATTCTAATGATTAGGTGATGAATTGCATGCAATAGATTGGAGATTTCTCAAGTAAAAGATTGCAATAACTTGATGACAAAATGACCGCTATGGAGAATAGACTGGATGAAGACAATGAGGTTGCGTGATCTTGACAAGGAGACATATTGAAACTTCTTTGCAAATCTGTTTCTTCTTTTGTTTTAATAGATTTGAAATTGATAATAGGAAGAGAGTTTATTGATTAAACAAAATAGACGTTGCCAAGAGGAACGGGAATGTTAGCTCAAACTCAAATCAAGGATGGAAAGATTTGACGAGCAACTGAACTATATGAATTGCAGAATTGATGAGAGCATCAAACTCTTTCAATGTCGTCTCGTTAAGACCACCCATATTCTGTTATTGCAATGAATCCTCTGTACTAGAGCCTTAGCAAGTGCTTGCAATCATGTGCAAGCCGAATCAACAACAAATACTACAGATAATACCACACATAAAAAACAGCTAGGTCTTGTTCATGGTACTTCAAAAATGAAATAATCCTAGAAGTTGTCTCAGCCAATTTTAGTCTCTCTACAATCATATGCTTCTAAGTATGAGCCAAAGCACAGGCATGTTAAGCAATTTGTGCTAATTTCAACTGCCGTGTGATCATTGCATGAGTACTACCATTTATACCGACACCCCCATCTCAAATTTTGCTCTATCTTGGCTTGGGCCTAATCATGAAACTAAACGCTGAGGATTAGTTTGAAACAACAACTTCAGTATTTCCTCCATCTTTTCCTACAATTTCCATGAAGATTAATTTGAAACAACTTGTAGTTCCTCCATCTCCTATATTTCGATCACTATGCCCTTCCAACTCAGTGTCTTATCACTGATGATTTGTAAAGATGATTTGCTTCAAAATTTGGCTATTATAGTAAAAGATACTAAAGAAGAACGACTTTCACGGAGTTCTTTTTCTGCAAACTTGTTGACGGGTCATCTCCTTTTTGGAGGGAGAACTGATGTAGAGCAACTTAATACATATTAAAAGTGAATTTGCCTTTACTTTAGGGGTTATGTATAAGATATGTTTTCAAATTATTGAAGCTATCCTTTAGAATATGATTTTGTTTTATTTTTATCTTTATTCTTTTCATTTGAATTTGATTTGGACATTAGGTTTATAGCTATTTTTTTATTTTTAATTAGAATTTGAAGTCTATTAGGGTTTTGAATTTATCTAAAAGTTTTATGTTTTCTTTATGTTTTATTTAATTAGCAATTTTAATTTATATTTCGTTTTTAATTTTATCTCTTATTTCAATCTTATCTAGGTTAGTTGAGATTTAATTAGTGCTTACTTTTCAGTTGGAGTCGCTGAATAGTTAAGGCCTTAAGGGGTTGGTGTAATCTTTGAGATTCTGGGATGGAGCTAGGATTTGTGGGTTGGAGGGCAAAAAGTTATTGAATAAAAAACAAAATCAAACTTCATAATACTTTGTTTGATTTAGAACGAGACAAACTACAAGTTGCTTTATAAACATCTCATGCATTCTTTTATGCATACAACTTAACCAAACTCTTGACATGTATGATCCAGAGTTTAGAAAAAAATTCTTAATGTCAACTCGTCAACTTCGGTTTAATTAAAATAGCCAATTTTGATAATATCAAAAACAAATTACTGGCTATAGAGAATACGCTCAATAATTTTTGTAATGAAATGTACAATTTATATATTCGATAATAAAGTTAGATACTAATTCATGCAAAATTTGTTAGAGATTGATTTGTTTAATTTGATAGATAAGGCTTCGACAATTTCATATAAATAAAAGAATCCAATCCAAAAGGATGAATTATGATAACAATTATAGGATGAAAGTCAAAAGAGATTTGTTGAATGTAGAGATCTATGCTTTCCTAGGTAAAGATCTTTCTATGGAAAGATGTTGTAATTGGTTCCTTAAAATGGGTATGCACTCTCACACTATTTAATCCATGCCCACCCACAAGGCTCGCAAAACCTGTAATGTGATAGAATTGCATGAGTAGATATAGATATGGAAGGAGTTGGTTATAATTTGACTAACTAAATTTAGGCTGAATTTTAGGGAGCATGCATATAGGAAATTCTAGATATAGTAATGCTGAAAGATATTTGCGAGGGCTCTCTGGGCTCTGCAGCCCCCGAGAACATTTTGGCTGTGTTTGAGATTAGACACGGTTGATGAACGAAAAATGATTATTCATTAATTAGAGTATTTTATTTCTCAATTTCTTCACTAAATTTCTCCCTCCCTCCCTCCCTCCCTCGCATTTGTAAAGGGAGCAGCTATAGACATAACAATAATTTCTTTTGATGTTGGAAGTGTTTGGGAGATAGACATTGTATTGTTAACTAAGTTATTGAATAAAATTATACTCTAATAAAATGTTGGAGGTTAAACACTTTGGTACCTACTTATAAGAACAAAGTAGATAGACAAAGGTGTTCAGGTTATGGTCAAACCAAGCTTTTGAGCTATACAAAGAAATCTCTTAAGAGAGTAATCATACAAAGACTAAGAAATGAAACTTTTGTGTCCAAACATCAATTTGGTTTTCTGTTAAAGAAGTCGGTCACAAACTATTTATTTACTAGATGACTGGTGGAGAGATATGGGAAGAAGAAAGGAGATTTAAGTATGGTTTTCATTTAGTAAAAGCTTGTGATAGGTCCCTAGGGATTAAAGATATGTATGGCGGTTCTAAAGAAGAAACAAGTATCTAGTATCTATGTGATTAAAGATATGTATGCCGTAGCAATAACTGGGTTGAGAACAGTTGGAGGGAGATGGATCCGTTTCTTATTACCATAAACTTACACCCAACATGGTCATTAAATTCTTATATTTGCATTGGTTATGGATCTCGGCATATTCAAAATGAAGTGCAGTGGTGCTTTTTGTTGTAGATAACATTGTTTAAGTTGACAAGACTTGGGGGGGATAATTTCCAAGGTAGCACGGTGGAGAATCTAACAAACCAGAATTAGCATAATGAAAAACAAAATATAAAATATAACTTTAGCAAAACTATGTGAGAAGAAAATGCGCTACCTAGTGGGGAACATTTTTATTACGATGAATCATTCAACATGATGGTGAGATGAGGATGGGTACAGAAAAGCAAAGAGGAATGGTTAAAAAGTGGCGAAAACATGGGATGCTTAAAGTTAAGTGCTTCCGAAGTATTATGCGATCACAAAATACCCATGAAGTTGAAGGAAGATTATATGAGAGCTATAAGGCCAACAATGAGTATATAATGCAATAAAACCGATTGATGGTTTGGGCATGTGAAACAGAGCGCGGTAACTAAACACAACTCTAATTTGGAGTGATAGGATTGTAACTAATGGAGCGACAAGAGGAATAGGCTTAAACAAACATGGATAGAGGTTATTAAAAAGTAGTTTAATCAAGGAGATGGCTCTTAGCAACGCTGAATGAAAGAAAAAGATTCACATCTTTCTTAGGTTGCTCAAGTTCTTCACGTTTATCCTTTTCCATTTTTATATGTTTTTTTTTTGAATTTCTTTGGCTAACTTGGTAACTGAATTTGCCAGCTTGCCAGTTCAACAGTTTGTGGCAGGTGTTGAGAGACCACTTCGCCCTAATATTAAAATGAGTAAATAGCATAAAGGCTCATGTTCAATTGACAGGGGAGAGCTAATAACCCGTAAACTTGTAGTTAGCAGAAATATCCCTTAACACTCGAGGTTAAGAATTTTTTTTATTTCCAATTTCACCCCTTTCTTATTTCACTCTTTTGCTTATGTTTCCCCACTCTCTTCTATTTTCTTGAACCTGTCTCTCCCCGCTCTTAGTTAGCCCTTTCCCTCCTCTCTTTCCCTCTCTTCTTTAGCTAACTCTTTTTTCCCTCTTTTTCTCACACTGCGCTCTTTCTCTCAGTTTCTCATTGCTCTCTATATATTTATCCTCTCTCTTCTTTCTCCCTCTCCACCTTTTCTCATCTCTCCCCTCTCCCTCTCCCCCTCTCCCCCCTCTCTCAACTGTGGCAATGGAGTGTATTAGCCATAGCAAGCTATAGCAATAACAATCGCAACAATAGCTCACAAGGGGTCGTGAAAAGATAGGGGGGTTGGGTTTTAGAGAAGTTTTGTTTTTAGGTTCAGATTTTGAAAGGGGGAGAGAGATTTTGGGGCTGGGGTTGGGTTTGGGTTATATATATATATATATATATATATATATATATATATATATATATATATATATATATAAACTTGTGGGCTTGTGACACTCCAGAAGGATTTGAGGCCAAATCCTTCCCGTTGTCCAAACCCTACAACATTCGAATGTAAGATCCACTCCATTGAAGTTGATCTACATTACTTCAAGTAATTAAAAATCAAAAATCATATATTTGAGTACTTTTTGCCCATCCATCAAGTAGGCGCAAAATGGACGGCTGAAATAGTGAGTTGGTTAGTTTAATAGTGTAGAATATTTTAAATCTAACAAAACATGATGTGTGAGGGTTTTTAAGTGTTTACATCACGATGAAATGGTCTGATCGAGAATTTGTATGTCTAAAGACGTAGATCTAAGCAATATGCTATTTTCGACCGTCCATTTTGCGCTTACTTGATGGATGGGCAAAAATTATTCAAAATACATGATTTTTGATTTTTAGTTATTTGAAATAATGTAGGTCAATTTGAACGGAGTGGATCTTGCATTCAGATGTCGTAGGGTTGTATTTGAGTGGGAAGGATTCGGCCTCGAATCCTTCCGGAATGACACAAGTCTGTCTCCTATATATATATATATATATATATATATATATATATATATATATGAGAATAAGAGGTATGAGCTTGAGCTCTACACCTTTTTTCTATATATGAATCATTTATGTGGATGATCCACACCGTTCATAATGAGCAAAATTCATAGGCTTTGAAGATCATTTGCTCTCCCATCATGTGGTTGCAAATTGAATATTTTTTGTGAATAAATAAATTTGGATAAGTTTGCACTGCTTGTTTAATGGGCAAACGATCTCCAAAACTCAGTTTTTTATCCACTACTTCTTGAGAACATGTAGATCACATTGAATGGCGTGAATCATTGATCCACACATGAAAACTAGGTGTAGCTAATATGAGGTTATATGAGCTTAAGCCCATATTCCATATTCTCATATATGTGTGTGTATACATATGGGTAAGGTTATATTACACCTTGATGTAACATAAAAGTTTATACTCACTTATTAATACACTATATGTTGCTCATATTCATGATCTAAACCGTTAATTGTGATCTATATACTCTAAAACTTACATGGATCAAAAGTTATGTGAAATGAATCTTCTATCCTACAAATCAAACAAATAAAAAAATTGACTTTTAAGACTACTATAGACCATTCATTATTACATCATGAGATAAATATGCTAGAAAGTTCCAATGCACATGACTTTTGATCCATATGAGTTTTAGAATATGTAGATCACAATCAACAGTTAGGATCATGACCATTCATTTTTTAGGTCATGAGATGAAGAAGTTAGGAAGTTCTAATGCACATGATTTTTGATCCATGTGAGTTTTAGAGCATGTAGATCTCAATCAACTGTTATGAATGGCTTACGGTGTATTTTAATAGGTGAGTATAAACTCTTATATTACACCTAGGGTGTAATATAACCTTACCCATCTATATCCATATATATGTGCACGTGCACACAATAGTCAAAAGGCACGCGCAATGCATATGCTAAAAAGCTGCAATTCAAATTAAAGTGGATCAATAAGTACTACGATAGCAAGTGCCACTATAGTCGAGTGGTAAAACTTCTTTGCAGTGAGCAAGAGGTTTAGGGTTTAAATCTTGCTTGCGCCAGGCCATAACCTATTTTCCAGAAAAAGTACTATAATAAATTATATACAAATATTCATGAACTTAATATTATAATAATTATGTCATTATCATATACAGACAATTGAGCATCATGTGTATACTTAATGCATGAAAAATCAAGATCAAATCAATCTTTGTGCTTTTTTAGAGGTTCCACAAAATGTGATATGAGAGAAGGGGAAGCACGAATAGATATTAGCTCCTGTGAATCTGGTCTCCATGCATAGGAATAATTTAAACAAGTATAGTCCAGTAAATTATGGCTCAACATCAATATTCTTACTTTACAACTATTAGTGCTAAAACATGTGTTGCATTAAAAATCGATGGGAACATGATGCCATAGGCCACAATCTTGATCACACTCATGCTGATTTATCTTTCTCATTTCAAAATCCTCACATTTGCAAAGGCAAAAAGGGATGTATAACATCTTCCATAGATGTGACAACTTGAATCTCAATTCATTTCAGATGGATGTCATGTAGTACATATATTACTCAATGTGCAATTAGCAAAACATATAAATCTTACCTTTGTTAGTCTTGATAATCCAATTCAAGATCAAAATCAGTCGATCCAATCAGTCAGGTCGGTGAAAATCAGGTGGGAGATTTTCTGTTTAATTGAATGTTCCTTAATTAAATAATCATCTCTCAAATCCCTTCCTTAGACACCAATCAGACTGATATTTAGTCAGTCTCGTATTAGTAATAAATTAGCAAGATAAATAATTCAACAATAATTTATCTAGCAATAATATTTATTAAAATAAATATTTCAACATAAATACTTTATTCAGCATAATTCTTGCAATAAGAACGTTAGTTCAAATAGATAGAGAATATATTGGAATTCAATAATTCCTGCAACTATTGAGCGTTAGTATAAACGATAGAGTAACAGAATAAAATCAGATTTTAGAGTGAGGTACGCGTATAGCGAATCTTCTTAAGACAATTACGTCACTTGATACGATGTATACAGGATAATGGATGTTGCTCTTTCAAGATACAACACTCTTTCATGTGTTCTGCGCAGTACTTTACAAAATCACGTACAATCGAAGCAAAGTTGACCTGTACCTTCCACTTGTTCAAAGAACGGAGTAGAAAAATGACACAGACCAAAAACCAAAATTTAGATAGAATTCTGAGAGGAATTCAATAAAATTTTCTTGAAGTCATTTATTCTTGTGGTTATTTTGAGTTTTTTGGGTGATTTATTTTGTAGTGGAATTCTGCCTTTATATAGGAATTTTGGAGGTCGGAGTAGACACATCTGTTCGATCAGAATGGGCGCAATCATTTTGAATAGAGACATCTGTTCAGTTGGAACGGGCGCAACTGTTCCGACCAGACACATCCATTCGTCGAACAGACACATTCACCGGTCGAAACGAGTTGTCCCCGAATAGACACATCTATTCGGTTGGAATGAGCGCAAACCGTTCTGAAAAGACACATCCGTTCGCCGAATTGACACATCCTTCAACCGAAACGGATTGTCCCCAAACACACAGCCACTCGGTTAGAACTGGCGCAACTATTCTGAACAAACATATCCGTTTGCCGAATAAACACATTCGTATACCACTTTCAATGTGGGCCTAAGGAGTTTTCACACTTTTTGGTCCCATTTAGTTCTTATTTTATGCCAACTTCTAACTTGAATATCTTATTCATTTGGAAACGGAATTGAACATGTGAATATACCTCGTTCATCGCCAATGGAAGAACACATTCCAACCATCTCCTGCGCATTCCGAGCAGCGGGTCCCGCTTAAAATTCAACTCAATTTTTCCTAAAAACTCACTTGGACAATTTCAAGTTTCCAACAATCTCCCACAAAGAATAGGGATTCAAGAAAATATACACTATGAGATTGACTCTATAATGAAAGGCATTTTAGACTGCATCAGGGTAGGTGAACTAAGTCTTGAACCTTCTACAGCGAAATCCTTGTCAGACTTATTGGCCAATCAGTGAACTGGCTCTTGAACTGTCGGCTGTTTGTGTAAGCCAAGTCAACAAGCCTAACAGAGTAATTTTTCAAATTGAATTTTGGTTTTCGATTGTGTCCATTTCGGCTCAGTGACATTCTTGATTTCAAATAGTGTGTTTAGGGAATTACATCCTCCATAGAGACTCCCAAAGAGATGGTCCCAGCTCTACACTCTATGGTGATCGTTTCATTAAGAGTAGTCTAACAAAAACTCACATGGACAATTTCAAGTTTCCAGCAGTCCCCTGTAAATAATAGGGCTTCAAGAAAATATACAGTATGAGATTGACTCTATACTGAAAGGCATTTTAAGAAAGAAACTACATTAGGGTAGGTGAACTAGGTCTTGAACTTACTGTAGCGAAAGCCTTGTCGGACTTACTGACCAATCAGTGAACTAGGTCTTGAACTATGATTGTTTGTGTAAGCCAAGTCAACAGGCCTAACGCAGTAACTTTTCAACATTAACTTTGGTTCACGATTGTGTCTATTTCGACCCTAGACATTTCTTGGTGTGTTTAGGGAATTACAGGCTCCATAAAGACTCCCAAAGAGCTCTACACTCTATGTTGATCGTCCCATTAAGAGTAGTCTACTCTACCCCACTTGTTTGGATAACAAGCTATAAGCATCATTAAAAGCATTAAGCTATCCTAGATCCAATTGTAGAAAATACTTGGGTGCACCATAGGAATGGGTAGGAATCAAGCTCCTAAGTGCTTGCTTGCAAAGTCAATCATAACTATTTTTTCTCTTGAACTTAGTCTGTGGGATCTCCAGTCGTTAAATGAGATTTCTATTAAGCTGACTTGGTATGGTTAGGCTTTCAGTCCTATTCCCTTTGATGCACAGTTTATACGTTTTTCACTCAAATCTTTAGTGAACGGCTCCGCTAAGTTAGCTCCTAACAGTGTTATCTCTATGATGGATGTGTCTAAACTTATTGTTATATATAAAATTTTGTGCCATAGAAATCGCTGCTTGGTTGTCGCAGTGAATGCATATGGCGTACACTGGCATAGGTCATAATGGGTATATCTTCCATAATTATCCTTTTGCCTTTTCTCCAGCCTTATCCAAAGCTATAAATTTCAGTTCCATTGTGAAATACGGGTTATGCAAGTTTGTTTGGAGGATTTCCAATATATGGTCGCGCCTTCAGGAGTAAGATGCATCTGCTAGTTGATTTGATTTCTCAGAATCTGCAATCCAATTTACATCACTATACCCTTCAAGTACATGTAGATGCTTCTCATATCTTAAGGCATACTCTTTGATATTCTTCAAGTAGCTCACTACTCGTAGTAGGTCAGTCTAATGATGGTCACTAGGATTACTGATGTACCTACTTAATTTACTTATAACATAAGCTATATCAAGTATAGTGCAATTCATTAAATACATTAGACTTTCGATGATTAAAGAATACTCTAACTATCGCTTTTCAGTTCTTATATTCTTTCGAAGGTGGATATGTTGGAGAAAAAGATTTGTATTTTCTTTGATTATATGTTTCTTGAGTCTTTCTATTATCTTGTCTACGTAATGTGACTGAGATAAACTGATTCCATCGACGTTCTAGTAATTTTAATTTTTAAGATTACATCAGCAGTACCCAGATCCTTCATATCATTTTTTTGGATAACATCTTTTTAGTGGACTTAATAACTTTAATATTAGTCTCGAGTATCAACACGTCATCTATATAGAGACAAATAATAATACATGCAATTCAATTGTTTTAGTGCAAATACACTTGTTGCATTCCGTTGATAGTGAATCCATCATTGATCATGACACTATCAAACTTCTCATGCCATTTGTAGAGATAAATTTCTGAGGGAATTTATCTACACTCAAATTGTAAATTAGGAGAATAACTCAATTGCAAATACTAGAGAATTACGTGAACAACCCGAGGGGGAAATCACAGTGAAAAGAGAGAATTCACTAAATCAGAGAGATTACAATGAGTTCTCAATGCTCTATTACAAGTTCAATTTCTAGAGTTCGATCTTTTGCAAAGGAGGAAGAGATGTGCTTTTATAGCTGAGGGTTGATAAGCTGAGTCGTGATCTCCGAGATCTCCAATTATGGATCAACCCACGATCGTAACTGCACGTAACGCCCCATCTGCAATTGGTAGAGTGGTGCGTGATCTTCAGGGATCGCACTGGTTGGCGAGGATAACGGCTCAAATTTGCAGTTATTGCTTATCACGTGCTGAGTTGTAACCGCCTTATTAGCCAAGTAGTTGGGTAAGATCAGCTGGATGAGATCGAATATGAAACCTCCATGATCTGTGAGTTTTATCAAATGTCATGATCTCACAAAGGTCAAAATAACCACTATAGATGCCCCCTCTGCCTCTTTCTCAGAGTCTCCTAGTGAGAAAGAGGGGAGCAGACTAATCCATCTTCTATGTCTGATACCTGTCCTCTTGTCCGACACATGTGTTTTGCAGAAGAGATGCCGGATGAACGAGTATGACAACGATGCCGAGGAGCTGGAGAGGATGATGACAGTTGTGGGCGGAGGCTCCAATCCTGAAGAGGGAGACGGAGTCGAGCAGGTCCCAGTGTAATGGGACAATTGGAGTCCCATGACTCAATCTTCGAGATCGAAGTCCTCGGAGTGGCGATGCTCCCGAAGGGTACCTCTGATGTAGAAGCCCTCGGAGTGGCGGTGCCCCCAGAGGACACCTCCAGGTCTGGAGCCCGTACTCTGAGTGGTAAGAGTCGGCGAGGTCGGCGCTGCTGCTGGGTCCTCGGAGTTGGAGAGGAGTAATTATGAACTTCTGTTATTTGTTGTAGCTTGATGAGGCTGTGGAAGGTACGACACCGGCCTCTCGAGGCATCTCCCCCGGCTTGGTCGGACCTACTTGGGGGTGTTGACGAATGTGGGGCTTCGGGTCTTGAAAGTCGGATGAGAAGTAGATCCACGGTATTAGACTTATTGAAGAGTTCGTGGTGATTTCGGATGACTCCGACTTCGAAGACTCGGAGGAAGGTCCCGACCTAAGTCTCGACGAGGAGCTCAGATCTTTGCTTGACTGCTTACACGCTTGACGTGAGAGAGTGAGAGTTAGGACGTGGAGTTGACAGTCATCAGAGTGACTTGACAGTTGTCAGAGCTTGCCCTCTGCTTATTCCCTGGGTCATCCTTCTTCGAGTAGTCAGAGCGTCTTCTTGTACGCTGAGGGAGTGAGAGTTAGAACGCGGAGTCGATAGTTGTGGGAGTGACCTGATAGTTGTTTGAGCCTGATCCTTTGGCGTGACCCTCAGAGCGTCTTCTTGTACTTCGTGGAGAACAACTGGAGAGCACGAGAGAGAGCAAGTTAGGGCGCGGAGTGGATATTTGTCAGATTGACTTGACAGTTGTCGAAGCTTGCCCCTAGGTGATCCTTCACTGAGTAGTCGGAGCGTCTTTTTGTACTCCGAGGGAGTGAGAGTTAGGACACAGAGTCGATAGTTGCGCAGTGACCTGAAAGTTGTCGGAGCATGATCCTTCGGTGTGACCCTTCACCGAGTAGTCGGAGCGTCTTCTTGTACTCCGTGGAGAACAGTTGGAGACAATGAGGAAGAGCAGTTGGGGCACGAAGTGGACAGTTGTCAGAGTGACTTGACAGTTGTCGAGCTTGCCCCTGGGTGATCCTTCATCGAGTAGTCGGAGCGTCTTTTTGTACTTCGAGGGAGTGAGAGTTAGGACACAGAGTCGATAATTATAGGTCAGTGACCTAACAGTTGTCGGAGCCTGATCCTCAAGCATGACCCTTCATCGAGTAGTCAGAGTGTCTTCTTGTACTCCGAGTGAGAGAATGCGAAGTCAACAATTGTCGGAGTGACCTGACAGTTGTCGGAGCCTGATCCTTCAGCGTGACCCTTCACGAGTAGTCGGAGCGTCTTCTTGTACTCAATGGAGAACAGTTGAAGAGCATGAAGGAGAGCAGTTGGGGCGCAGAGTGGACAGTTTCAGAGTGACTTAACAGTTGTCAGAGCTCCATCCTCCGGCGTGACCTTTCACTGAGTAGTCGAAGCGTCTTCTTGCACTCCGAGGGAGTGAGAGTTAGGGCACGGAGTCGGCAGTTGTCGGAGTGACCTGACAATTGTCAGAGCTGCCCCCCGGGTGATTCATTTTAATATCTTCGCAATGCCCTTTAGTCGTTAGGGCGAAAGTTTGACATAAGTTGTAGGAGTTAGCCGTCAGGGTGAGAACCTGATATATTCTGTCGTAGTAGGCCTGTCAACGGGTCGGGTTCGGGCGGTACAGGTGGTATCAGAACCGAACCCGTTTACCCAAGAGGGTACCATACCCGCCCCATTTACCCGCAGGTCCAAAATGTGGGTTTCCATACCCGGATCTATTATACCTGCGGGTCCAGGTCCGTTTACCCGGACCCATAACAAAAGAAAAAAACAAGATACAAAAACAGTAACAAAAACACATTGCAGCTAAAGAACAGAAACATAAACAGTAACAACTTCGTGTAGAGGGGGAAACTTTTGTAAAAAGAAAGAAAGCATGCTTTAATATCAATAAAGGATGAAATGCAACCAGGTGCAAGAGGTGGAGGGAAAATTTTCGATGAAAGACTCTAATAAAGAAAAAAATTTAAAGCAAAGCCCCCTAATTTATTTGGGGAAACACAACAATAGGATCATTCACTAATCAACCAACAACCTTCAACACTTAAATCACAAATGGATCATTTACTGATCTACCAAGACAAAAATCTAATAACTATAGCTGAAAGATTGACATTGGACACTTAAAGTTAAAGCACCTGAGGGGAGCTGGAGTCTGGATGCTCGCCTGAGGGGAAGCTGGAGTCGTCAACGAGGAGAGGGAGGCGGCGAGGAGAGGGCCAGAGGGGAAGATGGAGTTGGAGCCTAGATCTAGGGTTTTAATTTTATTAATATTATTTATATTTATGTTTTGAAATGGGTAAATGGGTAACCGGGTTTGGTTCAAGTAAAATCAGACCTATCCCATTTAATAATCGGGTATACGGGTATGGGTCCAAAGCATCCCTTTCCATACCCGCTTAATCGGGTCGGGGTCGGGTCCGGGTCTGGATCCGACCCATTGATAGGCCTATGTCGGAGCCATCAGGAAGGCTTCTATCTTTCAGGAGAGTTTACGTGTAAACTTAGTCGTTAGGGTGAGGACCCAATATAGGCTGTAAGAGCGACCTTCATGAACGCTTCCGTCATTCAGGAGTGACTCCATATAGGTCTGAGCCGTCAGGGTGAGGACCCGATATAGGTTGTAAAAGCGACCATCAGGAGCGCTTCCGTAAATGTCTGAGTCGTCAGAGTGAGGACCCGATATAAGCTGTCAGAGTGACTGTCATGAGCACTTCCGTTTTTCAGGTGAGCCTCCGTGTAGGTCTAGCCGTCAGGGTGAGGACCCGATATAGGCTGCCCGAGTGACCGTTAGGAGCGCTTCCGTCTTTCAGGAGAGCCTCCGTGCAGGTCAGTTGTCAGGGTGAGGACCCAATATAGGCCTTTGGATGACCGTCAGGAGCGCTTTTGTCTTCCAAGAGGGCCTCTGTTTAGGTCTAGTCGTCAGGGTGATGACCCGATATAGGCTATTGAGCATGCCTCCGTCTTTCAGGAGACTTCCCAAGAAAGGGTAGCTGTCTGGGCGAGGGCTTACTATAGACTGTTTCCCTAGTAGCCATCAGGGCGAGGGCCGGCTATAAGCTGTTGAGTCACTCGGGATGTCATCAGGGCGGGGGCCCGATGTAGGCGGTACTCCGAGTAGTCGTCAGGGCGGGGGCCCGATGTAGGCGGTACTCCGAGTAGTCGTCAGGTGCATGCTGTTGATTCTCGAGATGCCATTAGGGCGATGGCCCGATGTAGGCAGTTCACCGAGTAGTCAAGGCGAGGGCCTGGTGCATGCTGTTGAGGCACTCGAGATGCCGTTAGGGTGAGGGCCTGATGTAGGCGCTTCTTAGAGTAGTCGTCAGGGCGAGGGGGCGAGGGCCCGTTGCATCCTATTGAGACACTCCATATGCCGTCAAGGGCCCGATGTAGGCGGTTCTCCGAGTAGTTGTTAGGGCGAGAGCCCTATGCAGAGTGAAGTGTTAGCCCAAAGGCTCTTCACCTTAGTTTTGATGATGACTAACTTATGAGGTTAAGTTACTAATGATCTTGTGTTTAATGTCTCAGATATTGATCAAGATCTTAGTAGGTGTTTAGCTTGAACGAAGGATTCAAAGTCAAGTTTTGGAGCTAACACGTGTTGATTCAAGAGCTCGCTCGTCAAGATCGATAGCACTCGAGAGGAGTCAAGCTCTATGGATCGAGTTTAGATCAAGTTGACTTGAAGAAGAAGACTTGTATCTAGGTTTGTTTTTTAGATCTTGTGTAAGGATTGATTAGTCTTGATATGCTCAAGTTCACACACACAAGTTCAAAAGTTTTGTTTGGTTTAACCATTTCAGATTTTCAAAAATATATCTTTTGGTTTCATGAATAGAGTTCATCAAAAGAAGTTTTCATGGTTTAATGTAGATTGGATTTATCCATATACATTGTTTGGTTCTTAATGTTTAAAAACTTATTTTGATGTGTATCTAGTTCATGTGTTTCAAGTTTTGTTTTTAATCAAAACTTGATTTTCAATTTATTGTCAAAAACATAGATAAATCATTTACATATGTATTGGATTCTATCCATGCACACTATGCTTCATATGTGTTTCAAATATCATGTTTTTGTATTTATTTAAGTTTTAGAGAAAACGATTTTTCATTTCAAAAACTAGTTTTTGAAAAATACGGTTTTTGTTTCAAGCTTAGTTTCCATGCCTTAAAAATAGTTCATAATATGTGTTGATTTTTGATCACACATATTTGTTCGTCAAATATTTACATGAATTTATTTTTGTAGATTTTATGTGATTTTATAGGAATTTATAGGTGTTTTAAAGACCAAAAATTTCAACCCTAAATTTCTATTCTGGGCTATCTGGCGGTCGACTGATCCAGTGGCTCGGTCGACCGTCCAGTCGACCGATGTGCATAGCAACGTGCACATGCCCTGGCCATTGGGCCGGTCGACTGAACGGTCGACTGATCTAGAGAGCTTGGTTGACCGACAGTGAGAATTTTCTCACTGTGCCTTGGGGCGGTCGACCGGACAGTCGACGATAACCCTAATGGTCAGAAATCTGACCGTTGGCCAGTCAACAGACAGGTCATTTTTGACCTGTTCTGGACCCCAACGGCTATATTCTGGATCCCCTATATATATTGGTTCCTTTGGCCTGTTTTTAACAAGATTTCTAAGAGCAAAAATTCTACACTTCTTTAGTGTTTCCAGCAAAGTTTTTTAAAGAAGTTTTTGAGCCAAAATTCTTATTCTTTATTTGTTTCAATGTTTTTGAAAAATCAAAGAAAACAAAGCTTTGGGAAATCAAGTTTAGAGTTTTCAATTCTTCATCTATCAAGAGTTTTTCCCAAGAGTTTTTTCCCAAGAGTTTTTTTTTGTGTTTTCTTTTCAAACATTTTGTTTCTCACATTCTTGAGCTATCATCTCAAATCTATCTTTAGGATCTTCGAATTGTGAGAAAAATTGTTTGTGATCCTTTGAGATCACTAAGTGTTATTTGTGATCGTTGGATCACCAAGTTATAATCTTTTTCTTTTGGCTTTGTGTCTTCCCTCTTGTGTAGAGGTGATTATGTTTTTGAGAGAGTTGTGTACTCCCGGTGTTGAGTTGTAATTTCTCAGTGGAGGTCCCTTTGTGGAAGGTTATGTGTGGACATAGTGGAAATCCTTCATGTGAAGGCGGGGACGTAGGGTAGTGACTCGAATCTCAAAACATATCCCTGTATTTGTGTTTGATCTACTTTCTCTCAACTCTCTTATATCTTGCATGGCTTTACATTGTTCATATGCATATATATGTTTGATATAGTTTGTGTGCCCACACCTGTATTGAACCAAGAGAGCTATTAAAGCACCTCAACTCATTATTCAGAGAAATCGTGAGGAGTAGTTCTAAAGCCCTTCACGGGGAATTTAGACTCACTCTTGGTTATACACTTAGTGTGTTAGCAATTAGTTTTCAAAATTCCGCATCATTTTTCCTATATCAGCTAGTACACCTATTCATCCCCCTCTAGGTGTACTTTCAATTGGTATCAGAGGTAACACTCCTGATATTCGGTTTAATCACCTAGGAGTGAGATTCTCATTTGCTAATTTAGATTTGCTTTGCACACATATAGTTTATATTCATGAATTTTCTTACTCCACCTATGTATGATGTTTATAACATCGATATGTGAAAGTTTAAAATGAGTTCATATTTAAAAGCCTTAAGTTTGCATGTTTACCTTGCCACTACCAAGAAATCTTATCTTGATAATGACAAGCATATAGAGGCTAATGCACAAGCATTGCATGCACTTAGGCAAACAGTAAGCAAAGAATATTTGTCTATTGTTTCTCATTGTGATTTCGCATTTGCAGTGTGGAACACATTGACCTCTCCCAAAGAACAAGCTTCACACATTTTGGAGAGAATCAAGAAGAGATGAGTCCGACCAAGCTTGCTTCATGGTCCAAGGGAATGACTCCCTTGAGGTAAAATCGGATACTCATCTAGATGATTATGATAGCTCTTCCAATAATAATGCCATGGATGCACATGCTTTAGATGAAGAGCTTTTCATATTTTGCGAAAACTTGCTTTCAAAATATAAACTATTGAAAAACAAGAGTTTTGAATTAAAAGAAGAAAATAAAATTTTGTTTTCAAAACATAATACGGTTTTACAAGAGAGGGTTACGATTTCAAATGAAAGGGATTAAAAACCCAACTTGACCTTGCTTTAAAAGAAAATGAATTTTGAAAAATAAAAATGATCTTGATATTGTTTTGAAGAACAATGATACTTTATCTTCAAAACTTGAGTTTATTTTAAAAGAAAATGATTCTTTGAAAAATAAAATTGTTTTAATTTCTAAAGAATTAGAATGTATTTTTTTTAGAAAAACCTTCTTTGAAAAGTGCTTGATTCTCATGTTTGTCATGCTTCCATTTCTTCATCTTCTTGTGATAAACATGTTGCGTGCTCCTCATATTTTTTTCACTATTGATAATGATATTCATGCCTTGAAAAAGAGTGTTGATCGTTTGGGTTCTACTTTGAGCCAATGTGCCATGGACCACAATAGATTAGAATTCATGTTTCGGAAGAAACATGCTCCACATATGCATGCACACAAATCACACACATGCTCATCTTGCTTACACACATGATTCTATATATGCAAATGTGTACACTTGTACATATTGTGATCGTAAGGGTCACCTTGCAAAATTTTGTTATAATAGAATAAATAATTTAAATTTTGCAAGTAAATATGTTTGGGTTAGGAAAGGTGCTAACCCCAATGGACCTAAGAAAGTATGAGTACCAAAAGCCACTCCTATTGTATTTGATGTAGGAGTGGGCTCTTATACGACGTGAGGGTATTGGTACCTTGGTGGTGGATGCGTTTGAGCTCAATGGACACAACTTGAGATGCATCACTATCAAGGATATTTGGTGGGAGGACCACCATGGTTTGGAGACCTAGAGATTAGTTCATTCGGTTTGGTAACTATCTCAAAACTTTTATTTTTTATTTACATACTTTTTAATTGATGATTTTTAGCAAGTCATGTTTTCATGTTCATTATGTTAAATGCAATATTTATTAGACTTGTGATATACATGTATAGTATTTGAGATATACCCATGTTCATATGGATTCACATCTTTTGTTTTCTCACTATAGTTTAGCTATTGTATATATCCTAATTCTAAAGCACTTGCATTTAGCCCAATGATCATGTGTTTATGTTTTTGTGCTTCATATTTTGATTACATGTTTAGATATAGTTTTCATTAAAACTTGTGTTTATACTTGTACAAAGTAGTGAGCTACACTTGATTATTGTGTTTGGGTGCTTCATTGCTCTTGTGAACTCATTACATGTATTTATATAACCTAGTTTTGATGACTCTTGCATTTATACTTGTATCACCTATTTTTGTACATGTTTTTATGTTTAGCTTCATGTATATGTTAATTTTGTCAAAAACTATTAGATATACATGTTTTATCCTTGAGTCACTTGCCTTCATGTAATATTCTTTTGTGGACTCGTTTATGTTTATGTATGTATACTTTAGTTTCAACAAAACATACATATACCTTAAAGCTTGTTTAGTTTTGATGGAAAAATGAATTTTCTATGATTTTCATTTTATAAAGAAATTTCTGCTTGAGCTTCGTTACCTAACTCCAGGATTATGTTCATTACATGATTTTTACACTCTATGTTTGGTGTTTACTCATGATTTTTGTTTCATGAGCATATATGTGCTTTATTGCTACTTGAGTGTCGATGATCGTGGGATTTTCATATTTCATGGATATATATTGTTTTATTCCTTGCTTAAAGAATTTCGTACTGATTTTCAAAATTATCTTAAAACTAGTTTCTTTATTGTTCAATTTGGTAGAGTTTTCAAACTATGTTAAAATATTTTCAATCATATTTTTGAAAGCCCTTGCCATAAAAGGGCAGTTGGTCAGGCGATCATACCTTGTATGCCTTATCGAAATATCTTTTAAACATGTGCACGATAGGGTGGCAGTTTTGAGTTATACACATGATTATTTTGCTATATCATTTTGTATACTCATATTTTCTATATGCGTATGGATCATATCTAAATTGATATTATATTGCTCTGATCGTCATACATATATATGATTTTGATTGTGCTTATTTTACAATGTCCATACATGTTTTAAAAGCACAAATTGTTTTATGTTAAGCTTGATTTATATTCTTAAATGATAATTGGTATCCTATATGCATTGTTTTTATTTGTATTTCATAAAGGGGAGAAAAATTCTTGGTTTATCTTTCAATTGGTTTTACTTTCAATTGATATCTTACTCCCACTTTTATTAAGAAAAATATTTTGTTTTGAAAAATGCTAACATTTTCAATATCGGTATCAATAACCTTCAATTGGTATTATTTTCAAATTGGTATCTATATTGCAAAATGATTTTAGTATTTACCTAAAAAAATTTGGTTTAAGATTTACTTTTAATTGGTATCATGTCTTTTTATTGATATCAATTGGTAAAAAGATTTTGTGTTTCCTTTCAATTGATTTATTTCAATTGATAGTTTTTATTGGTATAAAAAAAATATTTTTATTGGTATTGTTTATTTTTCTTCACCCCTTTGTTGATGAGTGACAAAAAAAGGGGAGAAGGATTTAGGTTTATATATGCATGTTTTATTAATTGTTTATGCATATATACATATGTTTTATGAGTTTATTGCATATTGTTTTTATTTTTGTTTATTGAGAGTTGAGCTACATTGCATATCTTTATGTTTATTGCTATGCATAAGTTAAGGGGAGCTTTTATGAAGCCTATTCTTAATGAATGCATATATAACCTCATAAGTTTTGTCATCATCAAAAAGGGGGAGATTGTAAGCCCAAAGGCTCCACTTAGTTTTGATGATGACCAACTTATGAAATTAAGTTACTAATGATCTTGTGTTTAATAAGTCTCAGATATTGATCAAGATCTTAGTAGGTGTTTAGCTTCAACAAAGAATTCAAAATCAAGTTTTGGAGCTAACATGTGTTGAATCAAGAGCTCGGCGTTAAGATCGCATCTAGCACTCGAGAGGAGTCAAGCTCTATGGATCGAGTTTGGATCAAGTCGACTTGGAGAAGAAGACTTGTATCTAGGTTTGTTTTTATTTAGATCTTGTGTAAGGATTGATTAGTCTTAATATGCTCAAATTCACACACACAAGTTTAAAAGTTTTGGTTTCGGTTTAACTATTTTGGATTTTCAAGAATATTTCTTTTGGTTTTATGAATAGAGTTCATCAAAAGAAGTTTACATGGTTTAATGTAGATTGGATTTATCCATATACATTGTTTGGTTCATAATTTTTAAAAACTTATTTTGATGTGTATCTAGTTCATGTGTTTCAAGTTTTATTTTTAATCAAAACTTTGTTTTGGATTTATTGTCAAAAACATAGATATATTATTTACATGTGTATTGGATTTTACCATATATATTATGCTTCATATGCGTTTCAAATATCATGTTTTTGTATTTATACAAGTTTTGGAGAAAACGATTTTTTATTTCAAAAATCTAGTTTTTAAAAAATACGATTTTTGGTTTCAAGCTTAATTTTCATACCTCAAAAATAGTTCAAATAGTTTGTAATATGTGTTAATTTTTGATCACATATATTTGTTCTTCAAATATTTACATGAACTTATTTTTGTGGATTTTATGTGATTTTATAGGAATTTATAGACCAAAAATTTCAACCCTAAATTCCTGTTCTGGGCTGCCTGGCGGTCGACCGATTCAGTGGCTCGGTCGATTGAACGGTCGACCGATGTGCACAGCAACATGCACAAGCCTTGGCCATTGGGCCGATCGACTTCACAGTCGCCCCGGTCGACCGAACGGTCGACTGACCAGAGAGGGTGCTATCGATCCTGGTCTCGGTCAGCCGCGCGGTCAACCGACGGTGAGAATTTTCTCACTGTGCCTTGGGACGGTCAACCGGATGACCCCAACAATCAGACCGTTGGTCAGTCGATTGGATGGTCGATTGACAGGTCATTTTTGATCTGTTCTGGACCCCAACAGCTATATTCTGGATCCCCTATATATATGGGTTTCTTTGGCCTGTTTTCAACAAGATTTTAAGAGCAAAAATTCTACACTTCTCTAGTGTTTCCAGCAAAGTTTTAAAAGAAGTTTTTGAGCCAAAATTTTTATTCTTTATTTGTTTCAAAGTTTTTGAAAAATCAAAGAAAATAAAGTTTTGGGAAATCAAGTTTAGAGTTTTCAATTCTTCATCTATCTAGAGTTTTTCTCAAGAGTTTTTCTTTTTGTTTTCTTTTCAAAAATTTTGTTTTCTCACATACTTGAGCTATCATCTCAAATCTATCTTTAGGATCTTTGTATTGTGAGAAATTGTTTGTGATCTTTTGAGATCACTAAGTGTTGTTTGTGATTATTGGATCACCAAGTTGTAATCTTTTTCTTTGCTTTGGCTTTGTGTCTTCCCTCATGTGTAGAGGTGATTGTGTTTTTGAGAGAGGAGTTGTGTATTCTCAGTATTGAGTTATAATTTCTCAGCAGAGGTCCCTTTGTGGAAGATCCTATATGGACATAGTGAAAATCCTTCTGTGTGAAGGCGGGGACGTAGAGCAGTGGCTCGAACCTCTAAACATATCCTTGTGTTTGTGTTTGCGTTTGATCTACTTTCTTTCAACTCTCCTTATATCTTGCATTGCTTTACATTGTTCATATTCATATACATGCTTGATGTAGTTTGTGTGTCCACACTTGTATTAAACCAAGAAAGCTATTAAAGCACCTCAACTCATTATTCAGAGGAATCGTGAGGAATAATTCCAGAGCCCTTCACGGAGAATTCAGACTCACTCTTAGTTATACACTTAGTGTGTTAGCAATTAGTTTTTAAATTCCGCATCATTTGTCCTAGATTAGCTACTACACCTATTCACCCTCTCTAGGTGTACTTTCATGAAGTTGCCTTCATCCCCGTGGGCCTTGGCGAGGTTCCGAGCGGGCTTGTTGACAGCTCCGACCACTCGGCTCGGGGTCTTTTTCAGAGGAACAGATGAGCCTTCTGTTCTCCACTTCGCCTCCTCGCTTGGGGGATGGTTGGCAAAACTTTTCATGTAACATCCTTAATTTGAATATACTTCTGGGCGCGAGTGGGGATGCCCCTCATCTTAGTGACCTCGTGTTTCACCAGATGCTTGCATAAAAAGTGGGTGACTTGCAGCCCACAGATGAACGCGACGGCAGCGACGTCGTCATTGCAGTTATACACCAAAGCCATTTGGCTCTTGAAATAGCTAATATCTTGCTTGATGTTCTCCCCAGACTTCATCTTGATGGTAAGGAGGTGATTGATGTTCTTCTTAAGCTCCTATCGGGAAGTGTATTGGTGATAAAAAGCCTCCTTTACCTCTTCGAAACTCCAAAGTGAGTCCTCGGGAGAGAGTAGAACCAGTTGTAGGCGGAACCTTCTGAGACTGGATGAGAACACACGACTCAATAGGAAGTCGTCGTGAGAGTGGACCGCCATCTTGTCTTGGTATTGACGGAGATGTTGGACGAGACCAGTTGCGCCCGAGAAGCACTTAAAACTCGACATCACGAACTTCTTAGGGAAGTGGTGAGAAGTGATCTTGAGAGAGCGGAGAGTCGAAGGTGCTCAACCCACAAGGCTCTGTCTTCTTTTGTAGAAGACTTGCTTTCTCAACCTGCTTTCGGATGATCTTCTTGATGTCCACGCGAGGAGCCTTTGAGGCCTTGTGCGACCCAGAGTTCTCGGAGCGCTGACTGCCACTCGGGGAGAGTGATCTGACGCGCCTTTGATTGCTCTCGGTACGGGCGGCCTGAGTAGTGCTCGGTGGTGGAGATGGAGGAGTGTGAGGCCTTTCTATTCTTTAGTTCCTGATGGATTACGATTTACGAATGATCTCTATCTAGGTGACTACCTGGTTGTGGAGGCGGGCCGCTGCTTCTCTGTTGGAGGTAGCCTTCTCAGGATCACGAACCGCCTCGGCCCGCTGTTCTTGCATCTGTTTCTGAAGGTCAAAAAGCATCTGGATGAGTTGGTTCTCGGGAGCATTGTCCCTGTCCTCGGGGCAGTAGGCGGGGAAGACAATCCTTCCCCGACATCTTCGATGTGGACGTCGAGAATGGCAGGTTGTAGATCAGAAGGCCATGCGCCTCTAGCTGCGGTTGACCGAGTTTTTAAGGTTGTTGTGGTGGCGACGTGGGAAACGTTCCTCCTTGATGGGGCCATTGCGACTCCGAAGAGGCTTTTTTTAGGGGAAAGGGTTTGGAATTGGGAGAATTTTGAGCGTGAACACAGAGATCTCAATGAAAGTACCAAGATGTAAAGAAAATTTTCTGAGAAAATTTATCTACACTCAAATTGTAAATTTAGGAGAATAATTCAATTGCAAACACCAGAGAATTACATGGAATACCCAAAGGGAGAAATCACGGTGCAAAGAGAGAATTCATTAAATCAGAGAGATTATAATATTTCCATTACAAGTTCAATTCTCTAGGGTTCGATGTTCTGTAAAGAGGAAGAGATCGTTTTTATAACTAATGGTTGATAAGCTGAGTCATAGTTTCTGAGATATCTGCCTATGGATCAACCCATGATCGTAACTGCATGTAACGCCCCAGCTGCAATTGGTAGAGCGGTGTGTGATCTTCGGGATTGCGTTGGTTTGCGAGGATAACAGGTTAGATCCGCACTTATCGCCTGCCACGTGTCGAGTTGTTGTAACCGTCTTGTTAGCCAGGTGGCGGGTAAGATCAGCTTGATGAGATCGATTCTGAAACCTCTATGATCTGTGAGATTTGTCAGGTGTCGCGATCTCGCAGAGGTCAAAATCTGACCAATACACCATTGTTTTGGAGCTTGTTTCAGACCATATAAGGATCCGACAGTTTACACACTTTGTGCTTCTGGGATAGACATAACTTCCTTAAATGTTTAAGACTCGCTTTCAAGCACATATGCTATGAAGTCTGGCCAAAAGATTTAGAGATTTTCAATCTTACTCCTTGGTTCAACTTTCGCATCAACTGTTGATTCACTGGGCTCTGTCTCTAAATGTTATTTTATGTGTTCTTTTTTCAGGAGCATTGTTTTCTTCCCGTTTGTACGAAAAGACGTCTTCAAAGAACACATCATCTTTTGATTCAATAACCATGTTTACATGAATATCTGATATTCTGATTTGTGTACCAGAAAACTGGAGGCACTGCTATTCAAGGCATATGAAAATGCAGTCCACGGTTTTAGATCCTAACTTAGCCTTCTTAGGTTGTGGTGCTGGTACCTTTGCAAGGCACCCCATATTTTGAGGTAACGGTAGGAAGAAGGCCTTCCATGCTACAACTCAAATGGAATAAGACCAAGTTTCTTGTGGGGTACCCTGATTTGCGGTTAATAAGGCTTCCACCCACAAAGTTCTGTGGTGAGCTAGAACTTACTAGCATGGAATTGACCATATCTTTTAAAGTTCTATTCTTTCTTTCAACAATCTCATTCTGTTGAGGAGTGTGTGGTGCTGTGGTTTGGTGGATTATACCAAATATAGCACACAACTCACTGAATTCATTTGATTCATATTCTCTGCCTTGATCAGAATATTGAATCTTTATGTTTTTTTTTAAGTTGGTTCTCAATCTTGACTTTGTATGCTATAAACATACTTATTGATTCGAATGAGCACAATCTTACCATACATCATTTAGTACTCAAGACAATGTCATATGATGAACTTTTTAGTACTAGCATCCTCTATCTTCAGATAGGAAAAGGAGCAGTTATTCTGAGTTTTTTGGGTAATTTATTTTGGAGTGAATTTTTGCCATTTATATAGGAATTTGGAGGTCTTTCGGAGAAGACACATCAGTTCGACCAGAATGGGCGCAACCATTCCGAACAGACACACCTATTCAGTTGGAACGGACTCAACTGTTCCGACCAGACACATCCGTTCGCTGAACAGGCACATTCATTCGGCCGAAACGGGTTGTCCACGAACAGACACATCCATTCGGTTGGAACGGGCGCAACCGTTCTAGACACATCCGTTTAGCCGAAACGGATTGTCCCCGAACGACACATCCATTCGGTCGGAACGGCTGCAGCCATTCTTAACAAACATATCTGTTCGCTGAATACACACATTCTTATACCATTTTCAATGTGGGACTAAAGAGTTTTCATACTTTTTGGTCCAATTTAGCTCTTATTTATGCCAACTTTCAACTTGAATATCTTATTTATTCAGAAACAGAATTGAACATGTGAATACACCACGTTCATCGCCAATGAAAGGAGAACACATTACAACAAGTAGCGGGCCTCGCCTAAAATTAAGCTCAAATTTTCCCTAAAAACTCACTTGGACAATTTCAAGTTTCCTACAACCTCTGCATCCATCAGAATAATAAGAAATGTTCTACATATTTTGATATTCTTTAATTTTGTTTTATTGATCAATTAAGAATCATCTAATCCTTCAGCATTCTTTGACGGAATTCAATAGTTCACCAAGTTGTAGAAAAATGTTTGCTCTGGCGAGAAGAATGGAGAGACAAGAAAACATAAAGAAATAATGAGAGAAAATAGATTTTACTTTCTAATTCTAATTCATACTTGCCTATTCAATGAAGCATATATTTGTTCTGCTCCTTTTAAGGTAAAGGTAAACAAGCAATTAAGCAAGGAAATATAAAAGCAAGTATATTGGTCAAACTCTCAAGATGTGTGTTATCATGTCATGGTTCATATAGCATTATATATTCATGGGAAATTAGTTTTAGCACCGTAGACAGGACTGTTTGTATTCCTCTTCCCTCCATGCTATTTTAGATTAACTACTCTAAAAATAACTAAACTAATTTTTTTTCTTAAGAAAAGCCTATGTTGATTTGAAAATTAATCTCAAAGGTGACAACTAAATAACTTGAGTAATAATCCAATTTTTGTTATTTTAGAAGTTAAGTGATGAGAGATTGTAGATGACTTTCAACATGAAAAGGAGGAGCTGGTAGAGGATTTTGTAGAGTTCTTGGGACTGAATGTAGAGCCCATTTTCAAGTCTATCCAAAACCTGCTCATGAGAATATATAATATGCTTCGTCAAAAACTTGTGCTTTACAAATGATAATTCAAGAAGCAACACAAAAGGGAAAAAGATACGGTCAAAAGTTTGCACTTTCAATTTCCGGGGGGTTCAAAATGAGAATGAATTCAGATGTTGTGTCATGCCAAGAAAGATAATTGGCAGCGTTAGGAAACATGATATGTATAAGGAGTGATATATGAGTTGTATTAGGAGTAGTGTAAGAAAAGAGTAGGATTAAGCTTTGATGTATCTATATAATATAAATGAGAGGAGAGATCTTTATCTCATTCTCTCCAAAATATTCTCTAAATTAACATGGTATAAGAGCCCTAAGGCTTAGATCCAAAATCATGCCTCTTTTCCTTTCTTGTTCCTGTTCTTTTTCGTCGTCTTCTTTTTTTTTCCTACCCACACCCAAAATCAAACCCATCACCTAATCTTCAATCTCCGACAGCCCTTAACTCAGACTTTGCTTGCTGTCGCCTTCGCCTCTCGACATCATCTGAACTAGAATCGATTTCGATTCAATTCGTATCGACTTCAAATCCAACCCGACTCGCTCCCTTTCTCGTCTTCATCCCTTCTCGTTATCATCCGACTCGAATCACATTGATTGACTTCGTCTTCGACCCAGACAACAGGACTCAGACTTCACTTTGTCTTCATCCCAACCAGAACTCAGACCAAATCGTTTGACTTCGTCTTTGACCCAGACAACACGACCAGATTTCGACTTCGTCTGCTTTCCGACCTGAGTGTTCAGTACGCACACTTGGAGATAGGATGATGCACTTCTTCTAGGACATATCTTGAAGTGCATGGAACCAAGTGTTCAGTATCTGGTTCTACATTGCAGGACTATGAAGAAGATATGGGTCTATTTGGATAGGTTGTATTAAGGTGGCGGCAACCTGAGTTTTGCTTATGATGTTATTCAGGAGCTCTTGAGGAGTAAAAATGAGAGTTGAACGTTGGCCCAACTTTAATTACTTTTTTCATTTTTTTATTATTTGATCTCATTTTAAATGATGAATGCATGTATGTATATGTTATTTCAAGAATACTAAATATCAGTCTAAAGCTTAAATTTTTTTTAAGGGACTATGAAATTTATATATTTATGACTTTTGCTCTCTCTCTCTCTCTCTCTCTCTCTCTCCCCCCCCCCCCCCCCCCCTCTCCCTGTGTGTGTGTGTGTGTTTCCTTGAAATAGATATGTTACTCATTTGAGGCTTTCATACCTCGGTGTGCATAATTCATGCAGGGAATCTTTTATTTAAAGTTAGTTCTTTGTGTTTTCGATCTCAATTTTTAAAAAAAATCTCTCTTCAGAAATTGATTCCTTGTATAGGATTTAATTATTTTGATTTGAAGATAAAGGACCATTTAATGGATTGCTCTTTTATAGTATTCTTTAATCCATTCTAATAGAATGGTGTTGCCACTTTGTAACTTGCCACTGATTTTCACTAAAATTTAGTTGTTATTATGTATTAAAAGAATCTTGACTTGGTTGACTTTGTTGCTTGCCACTATTTCTTGGCTGATTAATCCCATTTTGCAAAACATCAATCTGTTTGTTTCCTTCCACTCCCTTACCATTTTCACATTAATCCATTTGTATTGCTACTGCTCCCCGTCTTTAACCAGACAAGATTACTAGAAGGGCTACATGCTTTTGATAGGAATCCCATTTGGAAAACTGATTCCGGTAGAATTGTTTAAGGGTATGTCATATTTGATTGTCAAAAACTCATCGATTTGGATACTCATCCCAGTGATCTGACTAATTGCTGCACATTCAATTCGATTATCTTCAGTTACATGGTTATGCTGCAATTAAGCTATTGTATCCTGACATTAGTTTGTTTATATATAAATTGACAGATTGGAATATATCATATATTCCAACTCTACATTGAATGCTTATTCTCTTATAAGCTTCTACCTCGTCGTAAACCTTAGTACTGGAAATATATTGCTCTCTGCTACAGTAAATTGGATGCATTATTTGCTGTCATTGCCAATGTAATTAATGCATAAATCTATATAGTGACAAGTTGATTGCTTTATCACCGGCATATAAGGTTGTTTTCTACTACTAAATTAAGCATAAAGCCATAAAGTGACAAACTTGATATAATAATGCCAACTAAAAATTCACTTTGGACTGTAGATTTATTGGCTATAACAATGTCTCAAAAAGGGGATTCCTCTGGAGAGCAACTTAACAGGTTTGACGGCCTCAACTTCCAACACGGCAACAGCAAATGATGGCACCCCACTTTAGACCTCTGCTATAAAGGGTACCACACCTAGGCGCGCACTTGCTTCAAACTCAATACCTCCCTGTCATTGTTTATTGCTGCTGGACCTTAACTAAGAACACTCGAGGAGGTAGACTAGCACTGCTATCGTAGGATTCTGATTGCAAACGAGCTGCACAATATATGGCACGTACAAGGTAAGTATGGAATGCAGTAGAATTAGAGTATTACTTGGATGATGTTGGAATCCAGAAGTTTAGCTATGTGGCCTTTAACAAGTCCATCATGGTAATGAATATGCCCGTTATGGCAGTTACATGAATTGCTTGGTTGTGTCAGACATTTTCAGTGTAAGAGTAACTTTTACCGAGGACTATAAGCCTACAAGTTTTGTGCCTGATAGATTTACTTCCACACAGCTGGTGATATTTTACGTAGGACTTCGATGGCTTTATGCAAGGATTCCAAGCCATGTCAACAATTAAGGATCAGTGAGAAACCCAAGATTGAGAGAAGAGCTTAGGTAAAGCTGATGGAATCAGTCTAGCCTCAAGCCTTACTCACAAATCAATTAAAACCATGGAGGAGAAATATCAAGAACTTTAATCACCCTAACAATTGGAATTGCACAGCTAGTTGTCAGAAGCAACACCACAAAGGGGTCCTTTAGATAGAAAGTATGGCCAAAATTCTAATGGGTTTAGAGTGATGTCCTTTCCTCAAACTGAAGAACCACAAGTAGACGTGACAATGGAGGTTCACAAAGTTTATGGAAAGAAGAATGCTGGTTTGAACTAGCAAATCAAATGCGAGCAAGGCTCACATCTCTGATCCTACTTTCCCAGGAGTAGTAGACTGCCTTTACTCAATATGACTAACCATTTTTGTAATTTGTGATTAGATTATGGAGCTTTACTACCTTTCAGGAGTCGTGTAGAGGAGGGGGAAAAACTTGGCAGCACAAATAAAAATGAAACATGGATTCTGGAAAAATCCTAATCCTAAGATGTTTTGTATGTATCACAGGTAAGGAGGAAGCTAATTAGTGAATATTGAATGTTGGATTAGTTTCAATATTGTCCTTGAGTTAATAGTTGAAGCTTTAGTGGAGGAAAGAAATAATTAGAGGAGGAGAAAGGAAGCCCTTAACCAGGGAATCTAGAGGAAAAACAACCTTAACTGGGGACGAAGAAAAATAATTAATAGTTCAATAATCAATCATAAGCCAAAACTGAAAACAAGCTTGTCATATTTGTAATAACCTAACATAGAATCTAAGTTCAACTAAAATTCCAAGTAAACTTTAATTCTAAATAAAGGTAACAATAAGATCTTAAAGCAACTAAAACTCTTAACAATGATAAATTCTAATTGAAGACAAAAACCCAAATTTTAAACAATTTCAAACTCTAATAAATCCTTACCTAAGCAAACTCCTAATATTTCAAATTCTGATTTTCTAATTTTAATCAAATTCCTAAAAGTTAATGATAACTTTTAATCCCAGTCTAATTAGAAGTACAATTCAAGAGGGTTGTGGAGGTATGCATCACGAGTCAAATAAAGTCGTTTGCAATTTTATTATGTTGATATATTTTGTGAAAAGTCTTTCTGAACTGAAAATAACACATATTAGTGAAATGCCTTAATCTCTCATTCTAAATACTGTCTTGTGATGTATGTCGTGTTGGCTAGAACACACAAACCTAGGCTCTATTAATGAAGTGACTAACATGGATTAATCCTTAAAGTCAACATAGATCGTCCTACTGAGTGTGGAATATGTCTGCAGGCCCAAAAAGACCAGAAATCCACTCAACCCTATAGCAGACCACGACTTGTCTTTAAAACTGATTCACTCTGAAGTGTGCGTCTCTCATAAGGTGCTCACTAGGGGTGCTAGGAGATATTTTATTTCTTGCATACCACCCTAGGTATCTAATCTGGAACTGCAGAAATTGAACCCTCTGATTGGCGTATGCACCTATAATTCATAGTGATCATAAAAGATACAGAATGGGCAGAAAATAAAATTGAAATCTCGCTCTGGATCTGCATAAAAGATAAGAGTGTGGGCAGAAAATAAAAATTGAAACCTCAGATGAAACTCCAAGACAGGATCCATGATTGCAACTGAAACTGAAACTAATAGTTTAAACCTTGTGTTTTAGCAAATATTCACCCCCTGATTGTAGTACATTGGTTGACCCAACTTGATGCTTAACCCGATGTTTAAATGGGTTGCGCGGGTTGAGTCAAGATCACCCACCCATTACCATTTTTAACTGGCGACGTTCAAGATTAAATATTTGGAACTCTGCTCTGCAATTAGGCAAGCAGACTATTGTATTTTTACCCTTAAAAGAAAGCCTAAAATTACAAAGAAAAAGACAAAACATCAAATGTACAAATTCCCAACAGTCCAAAATAGCTTATTTTGTAGCTAAAAGATGTGAAGATAGTGATGAGAACTCTCTATTGTGTATGAGTAATGACAGCTCTGTTCAGCACTATTCTTGGAGGCAAAAATATCATCAATGAATGTAACCCTTTGATCCATACCTGTTTAGCCTTGACCCAAAACCAGCTAAGAACATGTCTGAATCAGATCAGGTTTCCAGGTCAGGTTTAAAACTGTCACCCACTGATCCTACTTGTTAGTTGGCTGCAAATTCAGCTTGTATTTTTTTTTTCTTTCTCAATTAGGTCCCACCGTATTCACTCCCCCAAAATTTTGGATTAATGGTCTGTGATATTGTCATACCTTGCTTTAGTCATTTCCTGCCTCATGGGCTCTTCCTCCACTGTCACAGCCATCTTTGATGCGGAGAGGTCATCCCATTAGTACTGATATATCTCTCCTAATATTATATCTCATTTTCATAATAACCATAGTGATGCAGGGGTAAGTGAATGTTTAAAAATGAATGTGGGTGTGGAACTATGGATAAGCAGATATTACAGTACGCTTGTATTCTCCCTCTCTCTGAAGTCTTCTACTTTAATTAATGTGTAATGTTTTCATCTAATTTTGCTCTCTCACTGTCATCGATACCTATATAAGATGAAGGCCATATTTATGTTGGAAGCATTAACTGATGGCTTTATTATGGATGGTTATGTGCGGCATCCAACACATGCAGGTTTCTGTAACTGAAGAACAAAAGCAAGATGCTTCTGAGAATTCTGATAGTGAGACTGGTTCATCACCACAGGCAACTCAAGCAGATGTCTTGATGGAAGATGCTCAGGTGGTAATTAAAATGTTTCTTTTGCGAATTATGATTCTGCATTCATCGCATCTCACTGTTAAAGTTTGCCCCATGTAACCAACACACTCACAATTTCAGGACTTAGATTTCCTTTTTGGCTCCCTAGAACAATACAATTCATCTTCTCCATCATGATCATCCAAGCATTTTATACAATGAAGAAATGTTTTATCCTGGATATTTTAACTAATCCTTTTAATGAACATATATTTGAATGTTCTTGAAATTTATAATTTTAATTCTTATATTGCTATATTTTTTTGCCCAGGGTGCTGATGAAGGCCTGGAGCTCTCTGAAGAGGCAAACGAAACTGATTTGGACTTGAATGTGAGTTGAAAAACCCACAATGTTCACTGGGTGGAGGTGTACAGTTATGGACGGCAGAGGATGTACAACTTAGTTGAAAAAGATTATCCAGTTCTTTTTTGTATTATTATCTTTACATGTTACAAGAAAGGAAAAGAGGTTAATGTTGGGCAACTGACCTTCGTGATTGGGCAAGCAGGGCTTTGATAGTTTAATGGAATTTCAAACATTTACGAAAGCAACACCTTAGCCTAGTTGATTTTCAAAATTGGTTTGGAATTTCATTTGCTCTAGATTGCATGCCTCTTGGTGTTCTTTCCAAACTATCTCTGGCAATTTGAACAAGCCTTTTGGCATTCTTTCCAAACTTTCTCATCTCTTGCAAATTGAACGAGTGACCTGGTTATGCTTTGACCATCTAATCATAGCTATATTGTTGTTTATGTACGTGCTATTATTGTTTTAGCACAGCAGTTCTCTTTCGTGTACATGTTATCAAAATGAGATGCATATTTAGTTCTGGGCTCATCCTGCCAACTACCGTTCTCCTTGTATCAATTTATATCGACCGAGCTTTTACCCGTTGATGAATATTTCCTTGTTTATTAGCCTGTCATCATACTCTCTGTTTTGGGCTTTATTTGATCTTCAATTATTTCCTCTCTTTGGTAGCAATGTTACACAGTACCTGTAACATGTACCCATCATTGAGTACAAATTGATTTTGCAATCTGATTAAATCCTACTGCTCATCTCTAATGCATTTCTGCAGATTAGCCTTATTGTTCTAGTGAAATTAATACGTCGTTACTTTAAGTTTAGTACTATCTCATACAATTGCTGTCTTGATCATTGCTCACAGTTTCAATTACTTTCCTTCTCAGTTTTGTTTTCCTATTCCAAATAGAATTATTTCTCATAGCAAATAAATCAATTCAGCATTCTTGCTGTAGATATTAATACCTTCACCTGATATAATATTTGCTTAGGAAAACATACTTCACAATTGCTTCTAATACTTTTAATTGGTAATCAGTCTTCTCCAAACTAACATTTGATATTACTATAGACTGCACTATTAGTGCAGCAGTTTGGCACATTTGAAAAGAGAGAAAAAAAAGGAGGATTTTTCAGAATGATAATATGAGCAAGGTGATGGTATTCAGAAGATATTTACTTCAAACTTGTAATTGGAAACTAGGGAATGATTGTAAGAGCTTTCTGTCCTGGGGAATTTGAGAGCTATCTTGATTATTATTTGCTTATTTATCTGGTAATTTAGGTGACTTGAACATGTTATGAGTGGTGTGTGTCCTAATTTTTAGTAGGGAAAAACATTAGGACTTTTGTTTCTCCTTTTTAAACACAATAAAATATTTAGTATATGTCAGTGTCAATATGTAAATTCCATTGTAGATACAAATTGTAAATTTAACAAATTTCCATCAAGAACCCTTCCAAATATATAATGAATATAGTGAACATATGTTTTGAGAATGGAAGATATTATTTACTTGTAAAATTAATGTACAGCAATAATACAACATCAGAGTGATATCTGCTTCTTGGAGAAAAGAAAACCAATAGTTTCTAGTAATATTACAACATCTAATAGATTTGAACTAATGACCATTCCAAATATAAGGGAGAACAAAATAAATAAAACTAAGAAAAACTTCTTCTCTTTCAAATTTTCCTTCTTCAACTTCTTTGGCTCATCCTCGAGCTGCGTCTTCACATTTAGCAAATGCTTGATTGTTGGGATGTTTGACAAGTGAAGTTAGGAATTAAGGTTTAGTTTCTTGAAAGAAGAGAATTTCAAAACTAAAGAAGTTACAAAAAAGTTTCTTTTGTTTGTTTGGTTAGAATTAGATTTAGTTAGAGTAAAGGTTGAGACGGAGAGAAAGAGATAGAGAGGTTAATTCTAACATTTTGATAGAATTAGCAACTCGTGTGTTTTGAAAAATTCCGTGAATTTTGATGTGGTTTTGAGGATGATTTTGGGCTAAATCCATTTTCATTGTCACTTCCAACTCATGCCCAAATTTTGTTGTTTGGAAAGAATTTGCTCGAATTAGCTTAATTTTTGAGCTAACACCACTTGTCAAATAAGCCCAGGAAATATGTTACCAACACAGTTAGCATCTATTCTTACATTTATATTTAGGGCAATCAAAGAAACAACAAATCTAGTTCATGGGTAGATGAGTAGTTTCGTTACGACTTTTGGACCAACACTTGCCATGACGAAACTCTTCCAAGACCTTGTTGTCACTTTCATCATTATAATCTTTTCTTTTTAGTGGAAGACTTGTATGTTAACATCATAGTTCCCTATTAGAGAAAGAATCTCTATCATAGCGGGGAGAAAAACTCTGATGACGGAGAAGAAAAACTTGGTACATTCATGAATCATAACACTAGCCTTCACGAAATTGCTAGTAGCCTCTATGCGTCTTTGTACGCCGTAAGTGAGCCTCTATGAACTACTAGTCTAGTCTAACCTTATACGCTGCGAAGTCGAGTTGTTTTGTAATACGCCTCTTATTGCGCCTTGTAAATTTACATCGCGGACGAGGAGATTTAAACTCGCGACCTTCCACAAGAAAAAAAAGTGTAATGCCGCTTGAATGATATCGTTATTAGATACTGCCGCAGATAATTATGAGATAAGGTCATTAGAGAAAATAATATTTTGAGTGGGGAAGAAATTAGGATCAATGAGAGGCATATAAAACGATTCTAAGTTAATGGGTTGAAGATAGAGAGTTAATAACCACGTAAAGATTGGATTGGATTTTGGCGATTAAAAAGAGAGTGGCTTAAGTGAGAAGCATTTTAGAGTTGAGCACCGAGGTAGGACTTGAGGAAGAGAGTGGGGAGAGATATAGAGTATTTAAGTGCAAAGTGGGTGAAAGTTTAGGTATTTTTCTGCAGGTTAGCCCTCTAATAATAATTGCAACTTGGACCTTTTCTCCCACGTGTAAACTCTAAAATGCATTCCTTCTTCCTTTTCATCGACCCTTACCGATTCCCGCACTTGCGAAATCTTCTCCCCGCTCTCTGATTCAACTCACCTACTAGGGGTGTCAAGTGGGTCGTGCCGGGCCAAACCCGGTACGGGCACGACGGGCCAGGAGCTGGGCCCTGCCGAGACCGGCCCGCCCAACCAATAGGCAGGCGGCCCGGCCTGGGCCCGGGTTCCAAATGTGGAACCCGGGCATGGCCCAAGGCCCGGGTGCCCCGGACTCAGGCCAGATCCGGGTCGGCCTGTGCCGGCCCGTCGATTAAAAAGAACTTAAAAAAACTTAAAAAACTTTAAAAATTCATAAAAAAAAAACTAAAAATTTTCAAAAATTACTTATTCAAGTTGTGATAAAATTATCAAAAAATTACGAGGCTTGAAATGAAAATATAATTTTTATTAATGATCCAATAAAATGGTTAAATTGATACAAATAAAATTGAAGCATAAATTAATTTTTTTTTCAAATTTATCATTAATATATAAGAAAAGTACAACTCTTCAATCTTCATACATTTTATCAATCATAGATAAAAAAATAGAAGTTTTTATTCATCTTCTGGGAGTCTTCTGAAGAATCTTTGATGAGATCGTCAATTTTTTAATTTGAGTTTTCTTTTCCACATCCAGCCAATTCTTCTTGCATATGGTCATCTCAATCACATGCGATGACAGACGGTTTCTCGCATCAGTTAGTACTCGACCACCTGTACTAAAAGCAGATTCTGAAGCTACTGTCGATATCGGAAGAGTTAGTAAATCATGTGCCATGATGGAAAGCATATGATACGTTGATGTCTGTGATTTTCACTATGTTAAAATATCAAAAATTTCAAATCCTGAGTCTTGATCGATCTCAAGAGTCACAACACGTTGGATATAATAATGAAGTTCATTTAAAGAGTCAGAAGTTCTAGATTTTTTGAAAGCTGATAAAAGACCAGAAAATTTTGAACTTCTACTACTAGAGGTTGAAAAAAATTTGAGATGAAAAAAATTATTTATTTTCGTTAGTAGTTTCATAAAAATCATATAACTTATTTATAGAAGAATCTATATCTGCCCACATTAGGGCAGAACTATCCTTATAGTTCATCCTTTCATAAAACTTTTTAATTAAAAATTTATATCCATTAAATTAATCCTAAGATCCGTACAGTAAAATAAAAGATAAAAGGAAATTCTTTAAAATATTTATTAAATTTTTTTCCATGAGAGCAATAATATCTCGAATAGAATCAATATTATTATAATAAGAAAATATTTCACTTATTTCAGTGAACTCATAAGATCCTAAACTTGTCGTTAGATAATAGAAACCAGGAAATAATTTTGTTTTCTTTTTAAAAATTTACGAATCCATTTACAAATATCCCGTTCCTGATTGGAAACAAAAAAGTTAGATAATTCAACAGCAATAAACCTATTTATTGCCTCTTGGGAAGGAATCACTTTACTCAACATATTATATGTTGAGTTCCAATGAGTTCTTACATCTTAAAGTAATTTTTTAGCATGTAGCACTAAGCCCGAACAAATTTGTCTGAAAGTTTGTATTCTTAGGCTGCTACTTTTCATAAATATAATAGTATCTCTTAATTTTTGAATATAATCATTAATTATTTTCAAACCATCTTGTACACACAAGTTAATAATATGACAAACGCATCGAATATGAAATTTTTTTTCATTCAAACCGGTTTTAAATAATTTTCAAAATCTCATATTTTGCAATATTTTTTTGCTAGTATTATCAAATGAAACAGTAAAAATTTTAGAATTAATTTTTTATTCTCTAGCAACACGCATTATAATCTTATTAAGATTTAAAATATTATGAGGAAGAGAAAACTTTTTAAATCGATAATTCTTTTATTTAAAACCCAATCAAAATCAATAAAATGCGCAGTAATAACAATATAATCTTAGCCGTTAAGGACTTCCCAACAATCAGAAGTGATTGCAATTATATGGGGCAAAAATGATAAAACTGTAACTAACATTTGTTTTTGTTCTTCAAATACTTTAAACATTTCTGATCTTACAGTGTTCCTACTGACCGACTCATAATTAGGATTATGAGTTATTCTATTATAATATGTAAATGCATTGTGTTCAGTCATACTAAAAGGTTGTTCATACTGAATAAAATATTTAGCTATATTTGTTTTACCTGTTGCACGATTATAACTAAAAGTGCATAAAGTTTCACTCAAAGTGCTAATTTGAGTTTGTCGTGGTTGGTGTTCGGGGTGTTTGCTCTTAATATCTCTGGCAAATGGGCCAGTTTTCGCATTTCTGAGAAAAAAATATGAAACATCTGAACACAACTTGCATTGAATCCTCTGAACTCCATTAACAGTTATTTTATCAAAATATTTCTAAACTCTAAATTTAAGAGTTGTGGAGGTAGTTGATACCTCGGGAGAACTAATAGGTATATGAGAAACAGTGCTAGGTATATTAGAAAAAGCAATAAAATATGTGCATGGTATAAGTTGTGTGAATGGAATTTGTGGAGTGTCGTCTAGCGCCAAATTTAGGGCTTTCCACGTATTATTACTAGTATTAAAATTATCATGAAATCTAGAAGCAGAAGCTTGACTAGATCTAGTTTGACTAGAATTATCATTTATTTATTTTTTTTACTAGTTTCTAATTTTATAAGAATATAAATACCGAATTGAGAGTTTGTAGAGCTTGAGGACTTGAGACTTGAGAGCTTGTAGAGAGAGTTTGAAGAGCTTGTAGAGAGAGCTTGTAAAACTTGTAGAGAAAGAGAGCTTGTAAAACTTGTAGAGTTAGAGAGCTTGCAGAGCTTGATGAAGATGAAGATGAGTAGTTTTTATTGTGATGAAATGGAGTGGGAAAGTTGAGATATTTCTAGAGGAGAAGTGAAGTATTTTTATGCAATTTTTTTTGAAAAAAACCCAAAAAAAACAAGCATATACCTGAATATTACCCAAACGGCTAAATAGCCGTTGGGATTGAGGGGTATTTGAACAAAAAAATTTGCAAATACCCCCACCCAACGGCTATAATAGCCGTCCAACGGCTATAATAGCCGTTGGGGCTTGATCAGCGCACCGGCTATTATAACCGTTCAACGTTGCTTTTTGGGCCGGGCCAGCGGCGGGGCTTGTGCCTATCATGTGCGAGGCATGTGCTAGGTCTGGGCCCGGACTTCAACATGATCCACTAGGACGTGGGCCGCCTTTGGCGGACCAAAACCAGCCCGAGTTTTCTTCGGACCCGAGCCGTGCCGTGTCAGGGTCCTTCGTGGGCCGGGCCGTGTCAAGTCTACCTGTGCGGGTGACCGGGACACTCCTACACCTACCGACTGATGGCAACGCTTCCACTTCTAATCATCTATTCCACCAACAAAACGATGAAGCTTGCCAAACCCTCAACCGTCGAGCTCCTCCTTCGCCCTCGATCTTCAAACCCTAACCCCAGCCCTCGTCCATGGCATCTTCCCTCTCTCCTCCTTATCCTTCGATCCAGCCCTCTCTCCGCTCCTTTCCCGATTCCGACCTCCGCCTTGGTCGGCCCCTCGTCTCCCTCCGCCGCCGTCAGTTCGGGTCTCCGAGTATCGGATCCTCTCGCTTCTCGAGATCCGATAAGAATTCTTGCCGGATCTTCGCGCGATCGACTCCGGTAATGGATCCGGCTCCGAAGAAGGCGGGGTCGGGGTCGGGGTCGGGCTCTAGGGTTTCGACGGTCGTTGACGTCGATCTTGGGAACCGGAGCTACCCGATTTATATCGGAGCTGGGCTGCTGAACGAGCCCGAGCTTCTACAGAGGTAAGGAAAATGTAGAGGATGTTTTCAGACTTAGGATGATTTTTGTTTCTCGTTTATGATTTTTTTTTTTCTTTCAAGGCATGTGAATGGAAAAAGAGTTCTAGTAGTGACAAACACTACGGTTGCTCCTCTGTATCTTGATAAAGTGATTGAAGCATTAACTGTTGGAAATCCGAATGTTTCCGTTGAGAGTGTCATACTACCGGATGGAGAGAAGTACAAGAACATGGTAAATTTTTTTTTTTGAAATTTTAAAAAGAAAAATCAATTTATTTGTGCTTATTTGATTTGAAACTAGTGTTGTCAAGAGTGAGAATGACTGGTAATTCTTTGCCAGTGTTTTCTTGAAAATTTGCAAATATTACTAATGCAGAAACTTTTCAGTTTAGGAGCTGAGTGTTTTTTACATTATTCTGAAAATAGTCGCTAATTTGGTTTGAGGAATTGTTGTGTACTTAGCAAATTTAAAAACTATCTGTACTTGTTCGGTGGAGAAACTTTTACTCACAAGCATAGATAATGAAATTTACAAATTATATTAAACATTGTGACTTTCAGTTTTTTGATTTTGATATTTTGGTTGTCTTAATTCTTCGAAACAATCCGGTACAGTATTTGTTTCTTTTGATGTACGTTTAAACATTATGCAAGCCAACATGCACTTTGATTAAAGTGTTACCTGTTTTTCTATAGGAAACATTAATGAAGGTATTTGACAAGGCTGTAGAGACTAGGTTGGATCGCCGGTGTACCTTTGTGGCCCTAGGCGGGGGAGTAATTGGTGACATGTGTGGATTCGCCGCTGCCGCCTTTCTTCGCGGTGTTGACTTCATCCAGATTCCAACAACTCTGATGGCTCAAGTATATCCTTGTTGTCAAATTAGTTGAGGCATTAATGCTTTACTAAACTAAAATTGGAGTAGAGGTACAAGTTTTAAACATCAATGCTTGCTTCAGGTGGATTCGTCAGTTGGAGGGAAAACTGGGATAAATCATCCACTAGGGAAGAACTTAATTGGGGCCTTCTATCAGCCACAGTGTGTACTTATAGATGCGGACACTCTAAATACATTGCCAGATAGGGAGCTAGCTTCGGGTACTGCAGAAGTGGTGAAGTACGGGCTGATCAGGGATGCAGAGTTCTTTGAGTGGCAGGAGAAGAATATGCAGGCACTATTGTCAAGGTATTATCTTAAGTGTGTTTTACTAAGCTGAGGATTTAGTAGTGTTTGCAACTTTACTAGTGTTTAATACCAGATAACTGATGATGTCTTTCAATTCAGTGGTCAATTGGATAATTTGTGTCAAGTTTGATTCCCATTTTTTGTAAATATACTTTGACCTGATTGATATTTGAAGTCATTTTTTTATACATAATAGTGCTTGAGCAATTATTCTTTCCTTAATGCAGATTTTTAAAATATATTGTAGCTAGATGGTTATGAGAGTCGAAATTGGATTGTGGAATTCATAAACAACTTTGTGTAAAAGATAGAAAGACCTGTAACGAAGGACATCCACTGCCCTACATGCATGACATCAAGACTATGCTATCTAGATATGAGCCACCTCCATATTCCCTTGGATTTTGCAAGATTACATGGAAATATTTCAAGTTCCAATTTTGTCCTGCTCGAATATGAATTAAAATGCAATAAAGTATTTTTCTGATATTGTTATATCTTGGGGTTTATATCCATTGGACTTAGTCTATTAGGTCTCTAAACAGTGAATACACATCATCTTTTGCAAAGAGTCGAGAAGGGAATCTCACGCTATGACCAACATCTTGTTGTTAAGTCAACAAACTTTAATATTTCGAATGGACGAAGTTTGAATAAATCATGTACATACCATTAGTTTTTCGATGTGGGGGCCAAGAATAAAGACAATGATTAGCTTTTGGCATATAGTTTGATTATACCTTGGACATACTGGAATTGTTGATACTCAATTTCAAATTCCGATAGCAGAAGTGTGACTGTAAGACTATGGTAAAAATTAACGTCGAACCAGAATTATCATGCTGCATGTAACTTACATGTGGACCTTGCTTAGACATCTTTTGCAAGATGCCAAACAACCAAAGATAAAATTCCATACTCCAGAACTTAGATTTCTGGTTTCTGTTCTAAACATATGCATGCAAGATTTACTATTCTTGAAGTGAATTTTTAGAAGCTAGTAGAATTTAATTTAATCTACCTATTAAAATAAACAAGGCTATGCGTTTCTTAGTGTATGCTTGAAGACACAAGACTGTAAAATATAGAGATTTTAGGGTTGTTTGCTTCTTTCCTAGTTTGTAAAACAAGGGAAAGATGTTCATTTGGAAATAAAATTATGAAATTGCAAGGGTATATGCTCTACGTAGCACAATACACAGAAGTCAAAAAAAAAAAAGATCATAGAAAAAAAAAATCAGAAGACCTATCATTTTTTATCTGGTTATTTCCAATTCATCCAGGCTTTATATATAGGCTTTTATATCATTATAAAGCATGACTCTTGAGTACTACTACGGGTTCTAATAAACATTTAAGTTTTTTACTACCATAACTTCGGTAGAAACATGACTCCTTTGCTATGTTATTACCTATCGTAACCAACTCTTAATGATGATACAAAATGGAAAGATGACTCTTGCAAAACCATAACTGAATTTAACAACTCTTTTCAATATAATTATTTCTATTAACCCCAATTATTTAATTATGTCAGTTTGCTTCCGCTGGGCATATTTCATCCCCACAACTTTAAAGTATTTGCCACTTGTTTTGTCTTGCGAACACTGGCAAACAATTGTTGGAGTCCAATACCCATTTCCATTTGCATGCTCAGCTTGGAGGCTCGGCATGTACCAAGGATGTTTTTAGTTAATAAGTGATGTAGCCCCAACTTCTTAGGATTTTTTTTTGCTAGTTTAATCCACCGATGTCGGGTTCGAACTGAGAACTTCTTAGGAAATCTGATGAAGAAATATGCATTGAATGATTTCACCAATTTGCAACTTTTGGTTGACTAGTTTATATCAATGAAGAAGAGTCGCTGCAATGTACAGATCCTTGGATGGAAAGTAAGGATCCTTGTACTTAGTTTCCATGAGCATATCTTCAACCTGTTGAGATAGAACTGACCTGCCTTTGGTTGTTCCAAGCAAGAGGTTCTTTTTTGTTCTGGTAGATATTATAGATTGGAGGAAATCTATAGTAGAAGCTCATCGATTGTTTTCTTGAACTTGATGGAAACCCTGGTGGTTGTGAGTTGACAATGCTCTTCAATGGCAATGTTGGTTGGTCAAGCTTCCATGTACTGTATGATAGAAGTTAGAGAAATTATCAAAGCTTGAATTGGTTTTTGAGTTTTAGATCATTGTCAGAGTGATGATAAATCGAAGACGCGAGGGTCCTGTCTCAGTTGTTCCACTTCGACAATCATTTTAAGGATCTCTAGCTTATCAAAACAAAAAAGAAAGTGCTATTATACCAATTTAGGGATGCTTGAAGATGCAAGACTGCAGAAGGTAGAGCTGTAGAGTTGTTTGCTGCTGTCTTGATTTGTAGAGGAAGAAAACAAGGGAAAGAAAGATGATCTGAATCTGAAATTAGGTTATTGGAAAGGTTCTGCTTTCTCTCCAGAACAGTGCAGAGAAAAAAGAGACATAGAGGAACAGAGGATCTAGATAAAGAAGAAAATCACAAATCCTGAGTTTTCATATCAAATAAAACAAAACATATCATTCTTCACTTAAACCTCCAGCCTTTATATAGGTACATCATTAAAGCGTGACTCATGAGTAATACAATTGCTTCAAACAAAAACTTGACTCTTTGACTACCATAACTGATCTAATAAAAACATTACTCCTTAGCTATATTGTACTGGTTCATAATCTTGACACCGGATAAAAGATGGTTCTTGCAATATTATAACTAATAACTGCTTCCTATTAAATTAATCCATTAACCCCCCTCCCCCGTTTTATTGAATTACATCACTTTCAAAATGTCTGTAAACACAACACAGTAAGTAACAAGTGAAGACTTGTTGATAAAACAATCTTACCATGCATTCATTATGTTTAATGAAGCTTTATTTATTTTGGATTTTTTGTATACTATAGAACATACGTGTAAAATCAATATTGACAACCAATCTAGGCCCTAACCAAGAATGGAAATCTTTCACGACCAATGGTATGACCGTTTTTTGGAGAAATCCATAGCAATCTTACCTCTTCCTTTTGTCAAAATCAGGCTATTGGCACCATGCAGCGCTTGGGTATTATAGTTGGAACTTGGAACATCTGAGAAGTGAACTGTGCATATCGGCAGTTTTGTTAGAAGCTTATAGAAGTTATATAATCTATTACATCTAATGATGGCCCCCTTTTTTTTTTCTAGATGACAGAGCAGATATAGCTCAGTACATGGCAAGCAAAAACTTGTTAAACAATCTTGCCATCCATTCATAACCATTTTAAATGAAGCATGATTTATTTTGGATTTTTTTTTTTTTTGGCATAGTCTAGGTTATAGACCAATCTAGGCCCCAACCGAGCATGAAAATCTTTCAATAGCCAAAGTTCTGATCAAAGTTTTCACTTGCTTGATCTCAATTAGGTGTTCATAATCAACTTAGTAATACAGGCTATTATCATTTGCTTGCTTGATTATTTTAAGTTCTGTTACTTGAATGTCAACATGCATTGCTTTGATGCAATGATCTTATATATGAGTAACTTTTATAGGGATCCGAATGCGTTGGCATATGCAATCAAGAGATCATGTGAAAACAAAGCTGAGGTTGTCTCCTTAGATGAGAAGGAAAGTGGAGTGAGGGCTACCTTGAACTTGGGGCACACATTTGGCCATGTGAGTTTTGGTTTTGTTTGTATTTTATTTTCAATTGCCAAAGCATGTTTAATTTTTCTTTTTTAATGGCATGTCACATATAAAGTATTTGTTCTTACCACTAAGGCATGATTTCATGATTTCTAATTCTAAACGGCTTTTGGCTTTATATTGTGCCTCAGTTATGAATGTGATTCACTTGGCAAAATTTACTATTTTATCTCTCATATAGACTGCTTCATGGTGGAGGAATTTCTGAAGGGTTTTTCTTTTTCGTTTCATGAAACTGTATGTCTAGAAAGGTAGGTTAACTATTTGTCAGTTGGCCAAAAAGATTTTATGACAAGACCCTCCTTTGCTCAAAATTGTTTCCGTTGGGACTTTGGCACTTCAAATAGGGCTTTTGTCATGTTAATAACCAATCATGAAATGTAGGTCAAATTTTCCATGGGATCTCAACTTTGGGTCATGCTCCTTAAGCTACCCCATTTTGGTCGGAAAAAGCTTGGATGTTGATGATATAAGAACAAGGACGAGACATGTAGACATGAGAGGATTATTTTGTCTTTTGGGAATAAGATTTGCTAGCAATTTTTTTTACATGAAATATGTTCTAGTAGTTGAAAGGATACTGTCTTTGTGAATGGTTTTTTGTAATTCAATAATCCAATAGAATGGACCTATCTGTTAAGTTGTTCATATGACTTTTTGATGTAACTACTTATGTGGACAATTTTGTAAGGTTAAGGGTCAAAAAATTAGTTTCGTATTGACTTCTACCAAGAAACACCATTGGGTTATAATGTTTGTCATATGGCTCTAAGGCAAAGCTTTAGATGGGTAAAAGTGTATAGTTCATTCATGTAACCTTTTTGTGAAAAAAGTAAGTCATGTAACCTTGTAGTGAAACTATGACACCAATGACAGTAATTGGGATGGTTGCATAGCAGTTATATTTAAAGAAGTTTGGGTGGAATTACTCCAAATTTATGCAGTAGGAACTGTTTTCCGCGATCAATGGACAGATAATTTAGATTATCTACAGTGCCTATAGTCTACCAAAAGTTTTTGTGGATGGAGAATATAGGTTTTGATGATCCGCAATGTAATAACCAGAGATCTGTTTGATGTCCACTTTGGACCTGAGATAGCTCCTGTCCAACTAAAATAAATTTTTATGGAAAATTATTCATACAAACATATAACTGAGGAATGAGGATCTTGTAGCTGAAAAGTTGATTTTCCTATTTCACGAACCTCTTTTATAAGAAGTTTGAAACTATATTTTTTCTGAAATATAAATTGTCACCATTATTTTTTTTTTCAACGGTTTCTTTGTATGATTGATCTGAAGAGATACTTGCTGATTTAACTTTCAAGAACATATTTTATGTTCACTCCCCTGTATGTTAAACATTTGTTCTTCCTCAAAAAGATTGGGTAATGTTCATAGTATCCCTATGGAATGAGGAATTGAGAAGAATGCTTGATGGGCACATGTGACTCAACCATTTAACTGCATTGGTGGTCATCCTCGTTTCTTTGGTTTTTTCACTTCCAATGTAGTTAGCTTGTTACTTTTAGTATAATAGCCAAAAAGTTGTCTCAATGTTTCCAATAGGTCCTTTGATGACCTTATTGAGGGATGTCTGATTCTTGCAAAGTTAGTTAGGAAGTTAGAAAGTACTGAGATGTCTGTTGACTTGTGACTATTTTCTCATTTGGAAGCGTGACAGCAATGTGAAACTCTCAACTGTGTTGTAACATCAAATTTCTTGCCATTCTATACTCATTTAGATTGAAGTAGGATAAACATTTTTACTAACTTATTACTGAAAAATGACATTGACTTTTCATCTACTTCAGGTTATAGTGAGCGCCAATTAATGCTTAAAATTGACACATCGGCACCGAAGAAGGTTACATTTTGGTGACACAAATGTCTGAAGTATTTAAGAGACATCTTTAGCCATAGTTCCAAATATTGGCCGATTCTGATACATGCATGCATGCATGCATATTTGTGGTACCCTATATGATGTGCCCTATAATATCGGCTGATATCGAGCCTGACATCGCTGGTATGGCTGATATTGTTAGCTATTATTGACAATATTGATACTAAGAACCGTTGGCCGATATGATACCAAAATCTTAAAACATGCTTTTAGCTTTCATAGAAAATAGGGGAAAGTTACTCTTCTACATTGTTTAGCATTACACATTTGTCAGGCCTTGTCACCAATTTGGGGATACTGTTTCTTTGTGCTTGGGTGAAAAGCAGTGTTACATGGACAAGGAACAGGTGTTTCAAGTGTCCAGGTGCCGCCAAGTCTCCGAAAGGGAACCTTCCAAAAATTAGATGTGGACACATCGCTATGTTTTGTAGATATCCATGCAAATATGCTAATAGTCATGCATGTAATGATTAATCACATTAAAATTGGGTTATAGTTCAACCAAATAACGGTGCTTAACTCATTAAATAGGGATATATCTTGCATGCTAAAGCTTCAAGATTGCAATTACATTGTGGTATTGCCATACTTCTATTACAAGTGTCCTTGGATGGTCAGAAAAATGTCCAAAATGCCCAAGCGTCCCAGTATTTAAAACATCAAAAACCTAAAATTTGAAGTGTCTAGCATAACACTGAAAAGCCTTTTTGTGCCTCGCTTTTTATGATGTTGATTTGATGCCAGGAAGTTGTGTTCTTCTCATACTTGATACCAGTTAAATTTGAATGTGCTGGTGACTCTTAGTATGTGTGCACGTATGTCATGAATGCAAGCATATGCTTGTTTTAACTATTCGTCACTTTTCAGCATGACTCTTAGTGCGTGTGCACACATATCATGAATGCAAGAATGTGCTTGTTTGAACTATTCGTCACTTTTCCGCGAGACAGCTTGCAGTAAATTCTATATTTCCCTTTCATGTTTGATATAACCAACATATCTGGAGTAACCGAGCACAGCTTTTTGTGTTATGGTTGCTCAGCTATTGCTATTATTTATTGACTAAGATATTGCTTTGTCATTTTAACTCTAGCTTTTCTGCTATTACTTTAGTGCGTTCTAGATATATATGACCAACTTCTTGTAATCAGTAATTCACACACCTCGCAAGTTGCAAATTATGCCTCATGGTAGGCTAGAGATTGAATTGTGCTGATTTGTTCACGTTATTATGTTATTCATTCGTGTGTCTCGTTGTCTCGTTGTATAAGCTGAGGTTGTGGTTTAGAAAAATTACATCACGCCAGATTTTACTCTAAAATTTATTGATGATTCTCTTTTATTGTGATACAAGAAGCTGAAATTGACAGTTGAAATTAGATTACCAATAGAAAATGACGTAATGAGGTTAGATTACAAATTGACAATTGATTAGTATGGATTCTTCCCTGTAATCAGATGCACTTAATGTTTGGTGATGCATATTTAACTACTAATTTGAGAACTAGCTTAGAATTTTGGCTTTGGTCCTCCTTTCAGAGTTCTTGTTCGGTTATCAGTTTTAGCTCCAATTTTGGCTTTGGCATCTATCTATGGTCAAAATAACAGAGATAAGAATATTATTAGCATATGGCGTCACAAAATGTGGTATATTATTACCCTGTCTGTCTGTCTGTTTGGGTATGTCTCTGTTGTGGACAATTTTGGCGTGTACGTCTCTGTTATCAGTTTTGGTGGGTTTACTCTGTTTTAGCCTTGGCATCTATCTGTAGTCAAAACAACGGAAACAAAGAATGGTATTAGTATATGGCTTCACAAAATGTAGTATATTATTATCCTTTATATGTTCGTGTGTACTTCTCTGTCGTGGACAATAGTAAATTTCCTTGGGTGATATTCTACCGTGTGCCATCTTTTGGTTTGAAGGTTCACTGATTACAATTCGCAGATATTCTAGATGATGAATATTTAGTTGCAATACATTTTCAATTGGCAATGATTTTGCTTGTTAATTACTTAATTTGTGTTCCTCACCCAAGTCGAGCCCCCTTCTGGCTTTTGCGGTTGCACTTTTGTTTCCCAGACCTTAATGACTGATCAGCAATCATTCAGGTGATTACTGTTCGGTATGAATTGCGTACTTACTGTGGTTGGTGATCTTTTTCAGGCTATAGAAACTGGATTTGGCTATGGGCAGTGGCTCCACGGAGAAGCTGTCGCGGCTGGCACGGTACAAATCAGTTCTTTTCGTCCACTATCTGTTGTTCTTCTCTTCGTTTGGTCAATTGTTTGATTTCATCATGGTTTCCTGTTGTACAGGTCATGGCAGTTGACATGTCACGTCGACTCGGGTGGATAGATGATACTATTGTTGAGCGGGTCCTCCGAATCTTGCAGCAAGCAAATCTTCCAACTGCTCCACCTGAGATAATGACAGTCGAGAAATTCAAAGCAGCTATGGCGGTATGTCTTAGAAAACGTTCTCTATGTTCTTCATTTCTCTGAATATATTTGTAATTTAGCGAATTTCTTCTTTTGAACTAATAGGTGGATAAAAAGGTGGCGGATGGACTACTGCGGCTCATCCTTCTTAAAGGACCTCTGGGCAGTTGTGTTTTTACTGGAGACTACGACAAGCAGGCCCTTGATGAAACTCTCCGCGCCTTCTGCAAGTGCTGACAATTCTTTTGTCTTCCAAAATCTCTGTTGCATGTAGCCTTTTGTTTATACTCAATTCTGAAATATATAAAGTAAAAGCTGGAATAACCAAAGAAATGAAGTTTTTGGGTTCATTTTCAACGTATTTTGCCCCCTTGCATTTTTTGTCGAAGCATCAATCCTTCGCTTCTATATCACTTGCAACCAACAAAAAGTCTTGGCCGGTCTTCTCATAATTGTATTGCCAATTTTTTCTATTTTTGCGTAGATTTCTGTTTCCAGATTTACTTGCATTTGGAGAAACTGATGTTGTAGGCTGGGGAGTGACTGCTTTATTTTCACTGTTTGTCAAGTTTCATCCCAAGTGGATTGCTTTATTATTTGGATAGCCTACGTTATTATTGGTTGATACTATTTATAAGTCCTCCATGTTGGCTTTTGTTATTTGTAAACTTCTCCGTTCTTTTTATTTGATTTGAGGAGAGTCTGAAATTAGAAACTCTGTAGCCACGAGGCCCGTAACACTCTTGTTTTGATATCTTCGACGGCACCTAGCGTTGGTGGCATTTTCCGCTGTTCACTGTCTTGTATTTCAATTTATAATTATTTTCTTTTAGGCTGTGTTGGCTTTGAAGAAAAATGAAAGAATAAAATGAAAATGAAAGTGAAAAGGAAAGAGAAAGAAAGAAGTCATTTTTAATGTTTGGTTGCCAGGAAAGTCCAATGGAAAACTGTAACAAAAATAGGGTAAAAAGGTTTTCGAAAAATTTAACTGATACCCAAGTATTTTGTAAAGATTAGTTGTAGCATTTTGGAGGTGGAGAATGAGAGGATTGAGAGACAAAAAGAAGTTATTGTTAAGAAAAGTCAACAAAAGTGGCTATCCACCAAATCTTTCATCCAACCACCAACTACCCTAATAAATATGGTTATTAATGACTGCATAATAACTTAAAGTTTGGTTATTAATGACTGCGTAATAACTCAAAGTTTATCTATAAATAGGCCCTTCCTGATTCATTTCAATATACACATTTCAGAAATCAATAAGAATTCTTACTTCTACTCTGTCTTTAGAAATTCTCTATTTTGGTGTTATATTTCTCGGAGTTTTACAACACGTTATCAGCACGATCACCCTAGTTCTGTCTCCAGCCTTTACCTCCGTCAGCTCAGGGAAAAAGTTCTACAACACAAGTCTCTGCTTCCATTAGCTTAAGGTAAAAGTTTTGCCACGAGCTTCTACTTCCATTGCTCAAGGAAAAGTCCTATCACAAGTCTCAGCCTCTACCTCTACAATCTCAAGGTAAAAATGACAAGTTACTATACTTATAATATTCGTATAACACCATTACTATAATGATAGGAGGCTCCGCCACCTATTTATAGAAATGTGATGTGATTACGAAAAACTGAATTATTATACTAATTATGTTCATATAACACCACTACTATAATGAAAGGAGGCTCTGCCACCTATTTATAGTAAAGTGATGTGATTATGATATCTTTACTAACCTCTAATTTGATGCTTGCCTGGATTAAATCCCAAGCTACCAATATTGTATATTAGATTATTCTGTTATTTATATCTATATAAACACCCACTGAAAGGTTTACCGAGTAGCCTGGTGTGCCAATATTTATTTCAATAATTGTTGCTTTATTAATTATGTCTGTAAAACACCCACTAAGTAGAGTGGCGTGCCTATATTGTATCTCATAAATATATGTAGTACAATGCACTTATTTTATCATTTCCTTAATTACAATATTTAATTATATAAAATCCAAATTGCTTTTCTCTCTCTCCCAACGGCTATAAACCCCAACGGCTATAAACGGCTATAAAACGGCTAGTTTTCATCCTATAAATTGGTGAATTCCAAACCACATAACTCACTTCTCAATCTCTCTTCATTTTCAAAATTTTTCATCATTTCCAGAAGCATTGTGTTCTAGTTTTTCACAAGATGCTTAGCCTATTTTTGAAGTTTATTATTGTCGTCATCATCATCAATACTTCTATCATTTTTCTTGGAGATATGGATCCAAGTGAATTTTACCTGAACCTTTTAATTTTAATGTTCACCTTCCCTTTTTTGCTTGTAGCGATTATGATTGACATGTAAGTTTTACTATTTTATTGTGAAATAAAATATTGTCATCCTAATTATTTTTATATTTTGTTATAGTTATAACCATGTCAAACTTTGCAAAGCTTAAGTTCATTCCACTTAATATCACGGGAAGGAATTATATGTCTTGGGTTATTGATATTGAGATGCATCTCGAGTCAATGGGTCTCACTGAAACTATTAAAGAAATAAACTCTACGTCTTCGCAAGATAAGGCAAAGGCGACGATCTTTATCCGCAGACATCTTGATGAAAGTTTAAAATGTGAATATCTCACTGTAAGATATCCAAGTGTCTTATGAAAAAATCTCAAAGAAAGATTTGATCATCAAAAGGAAGTTGTGCTCTCTGTTACACGTGATGAATAGAATACTTTGCGCTTCCAAAACTTCAAGAAAGTCAGCGACTATAACTCTGCAATGTTCAGAATAGTATCCCAATTGAAATTCTGTGGGGTGGATATCACAGATGAAGAAATGCTGGAGAAAACTTACTCCGTATTTTATCATGCATCTAATATAACAATGCAACAACAATATAGGTTGCATGGTTTTAAAAAATATTCTGAACTAATTTCATCTCTTCTTGTGGCAGAGAAGAATAATGAACATTTGATAAAAAATCATCAGTCTCGTCATACTGGTTCAGCAGCATTTCCAGAAGCAAATGCTACATTTTCTAAAATTATGGACAATGATATAATCATCGTCGTGGTCGTGATCGTGAACGTGGTCGTGGCCGTTACCGTGGACGTGGTCGAAGTGATTTTTACAACCCTTCACAGAATAACGCGATCCACAAGAAGCATCATGTAGAAAGACATGATAAAAGAAAAGATGTTCGTGAAAGTTCTCTTCGGAATCCTGAAGATTCCTATTATAAATGTGGCTCCAAAGAACACTGGTCTCGATGTGCCGAACGCCGGAGCACCTTTGTAAGCTTTACAAGGCATCCTTCAAAGGAAAAGAAAAGGAAGTGAATTTCACTAAATATGATGATCCTATGAATGATTCAACTCATCTTAATGCTTCAGATTTTATTGATGATTTTGCTGATCTTTCAGCCCATCATAATTCAATGGATATTGGTGATAATTAGATATATGATTGTATTACCATGTTTTATTATTTGTAATTATCAAATTTATTTTTGAATGAAATATTTCACTTATAATAATATGTTTCAAATTTTATTCTCACCAAATTATTTATTTTGTGTGAAGCTTGATATGGATTATTCTAATGATGAAGTCAAGACCAAAACTGGAGATATTTGAATATTGAATAGTGGTACAACACACACTATTCTCAAATATAAAAGGTACTTCTCTGATTTAAAATCAACAAAGACAATTATCAATACAATATCAGGTCCTGTAGACTTGATTGAAGGAACTAGTAAAGCCAGCTTCATATTGCCAAATGGAACAAAGTTTTTCATAAAAGATGCTTTGTTTTCACCAAAATTCAAAAGAAATTTGTTGAGTTTTAATGATATATATCTTCATGGATATGATACTCAGTCTGCAACTGAAAGAAATATGAAGTATATGTATCTTACTACTTATATATCAGAAAAGAAGTACATATTAAAAAACTACTAAAGCTTTCCTCAGGATTGCATTACACATATATAAATGTGATAGAGTCACATATGGTAGTTAAAGAAGATACAGAGATATTAACTATGTGGCATGACCGTTTAGGTCATCCTGGTTCAATGATGATGCGAAGAATTATTAAGAATTCACATAGACATACATTAAAGGGGCAGAAGATCCTTCAAGTTAGTAAAATTTCAGTGAGGCTTGTTCTCTAGGAAAATTAATCATGAGACCATCACCAGCTAAAATAAAAACAGAATCACCTACATTTCTTGAACATATCCAAAGTGATATCTGTGGGCCTATACACCCACTGTGTGGACCATTTCGATATTTTATGGTATTAATAGATGCCTCCAGTAGATGGTCACACGTTTGTTTATTGTCAACTCGCAATGTGGCATTTGCGAGATTTCTTACTCAGATTATTAGATTATGAGCACAATTTCCTGATTATACAATCAAGAAAGTTAGACTCGACAATCCTGGTGTCTCCGGCTTTTAATGATTATTGTATGTAATTGGAATAGTTGTTGAACATCATGTTGCCCATGTACATACACAAAATGATTTGACTGAGTCACTGATTAAGTGCCTCTAGCTTATTGCTAGACTATTAATAATGAGAACAAAACTTCTTATTTCTGTATGTGGTCATATAGTTTTACATGCTACAGCATTAATTCGCATCAGACCAAGTGCATATCATGAGTACTCCCCTCTACAATGAGCATTTGGTCAAGAACCAAATATTTTTCATCTTAGAATTTTTGGTTGTGCGGTATATGTACCGATTGCTCCACCATAACGTACAAATATGGGTCCTCAAAGAAGACTGGGAATATATGTCAGCTATGAATCTCTTTTTATTATAAGATATCTTGAGCCTAAAATCGGTGATGTTTTTACGGCTCGGTTTGTCGATTGCCACTTCAATGAGACAATTTTCCAACATTAGGGGGAGAAAAAAAACAGCTGGAGAAGGAGATTATATGAAGTGAACCATCCTTATTGCATCTTGATCCTCACACAAAGCAATGTGAGACAGAAGTGCAAAAGATTATGCATTTATAAGAAATAGCCAATCAATTGCCAGATGCGTTCACCGATACAAAAAGAGTGACTAAATCATATATACCAACTGTAAATGCTCCTGCTCGAATTGAAATCCCAAAAGAACAATCCGAGAATGAAGTCACTAATGAGTCTAAGACATGCCTGAAGTGTGGTAGACCAATCGGTTCCAAAGATAAAAATCCTCGAAAAAGAAAAAGAGCAAATAAGCACGATGACCCCAATGTGCAAGAATGTGTTCAAGAAGAAACACAAAATAAGACAAATCAAGAGATGAAAAATCCTGAAGATTAGAAAATCATGAGATCTCTATTGATTATGTCAATACAGGGGGATTATGGAATCGCAATGAGATGAAAAATATAGATGAAATATTTTCCTATTCCGTAGCATGTGATATTGTTAATGGAAGTGAGGATCCTGAATCAAGATCCGTCATTGAATGTCAAAATAGGCATGATTGGACAAAATGGAAAGACGCTATACAGGCTGAATTGAATTCGCTTAATAAGCGTAAAGTATTTGGACCTATTATTCTCACGCCTGAAGCCGTGAGACCAGTAGAATACAAATGGGTTTTTGTGCGAAAACGCAACGGAAAAAACGAGATTGTGAGGTATAAAGCTCGACTTGTTGCTCAAGGTTTTTCGCAAAGACCTGGAATTGATTATGAAGAAACATATTCTCTAGTAATGGATGCAATTACGTTTAGATATTTAATCAGTCTAGCAGTTTCTAAAAATTTAGAAAAACGTCTTATGGATGTTGTTACAGCTTATTTATATGGGTCGCTTGATAGCGATATTTATATGAAAATCCCTGAAGGATTTAAAATGCCTAACGCATTAAGTTCAAAACCCAAAGAATTATATTCGATCAAATTACAGAGATCGTTATATGAGTTAAAACAATCAGGGCGCATGTGATATAATCGCTTAAGAGAGTATTTGTTAAAAGAAGGATATGTGAATAATCCTATATGCCCATGTGTTTTTATAAAGGAAACAACATCCGGATTCATTATCATTGCTGTATATGTTGATGACTTAAATATCATTGAGACTCATAAAGAAGTCCTAGAAGCAATGATATATTTAAAGAATAAATTTGAAATGAAAGACCTTAGGAAAATCAAATATTGTATTGGTTTATATATTGAGCACTTTCAAAGTGGAATACTTTTGCATCAATCAAATTATATTGAAAAGGTCTTAAAACGCTTTAACATGGATAAAGCAAATCCTTTAAGCACTCCAATGTTGTTAGATCATTGAATGTGGAAAAGGATCCATTTCGCCCTCGCGAAGATAATGAAGAGGTTTTTGGTCCTGAAGTATCATACCTAAGTGTAATTGGAGCTCTTATGTATCGGCTAATTGTACCTGATCAGGTATAACATTTGCTACTAATTTATTAGCAAGATTTAGCTCATCTCCTACACGGAGATATTGGAATGACATTAAATATGTATTTCGTTATCTTCGAGGAACAACTAATTTTGGTTTATTTTATTCTAGAGGATCAAAAAAAGAAATAACTGGTTATGCAGATGCAGGTTACTTGTCAGATTCACATAAAGTCAGGTCTCAAATAGGATATGTGTTCACATATGGAGGTGCAACAATCTCTTGGCGTTCATAAAAGCAGACACTTATTGCCACTTCTTCTAATCATGCTGAAGTCATAGCACTCTATGAAACAAGTCAAGAATGTGTATGGTTAAGGTTTGTAACTCAACACATCCAAGCAACTTGTGGATTACCAGTCAACAAAGATCCAACAGTACTGTTTGAAGACAATGCTGCATGCGTCGCTCAAATGAAGGAAGAATTCATCAAAAGCGACCGTACCAAGCATATACCCCCGAAGTTCTTCTCATTCAGCCAAGAGCTTGAAAAGGATAAGAAAATTAATATTCAGTGTATCCGATCAAGTGATAATGTGACAGATCTCTTTACAACGGCACTTCCCCTTACAACTCTCAGAAAGCTTATTTATGATATTGGGATGCGTCATATGTGAGACTTATGAAGAAGAACTACTTATGTCAACTTGAGGGGGAGCTTAGGTGGCTGCATTCTTTTTTCTTATTATGGTTTTGTCCCACAGGGTTTTCCTGATTAGATTTTTAATGAGGCAATATAGAACACGTATACAGAGATGATGTACTCTTTTTCCCTTAGTTATAGTTTTTTCCCACTGAGTTTTCCTAGTAAGTGGCTATCCACCAAATCCTCCATCCAACCACCAACTACCCTAATAAATGTGATTATTAATGACTGTATAGTAACTCAAAGTTTATTTATAAATAGGTCATTCCTGATTCATTTCAATGTACACACTTCAGAAATCAATAAGAATTCTTACTTCTACTCTGTCTCTAGAAATTCTCTGTTTTGATGTTATATTTCTCGGAGTTTTACAACAGTTATTCATTTTGGAGCATAATTTCTCTCATTCTCTCTTGATTTTGGTATATTCATTTTGGAGCATAATTTCTCTCATTCTCTCTTGATTTTGGTATATTCATTTTGGAGCATAATTTCTCTCATTCTCTCTTGATTTTGGTAGAGACAACGTGAAAGAAAATTTTAAAGCAAATTTTCTTTTATTGTTGCTCACTTTCATTTTCTGTTTTAGTTTTTTCTCCAATCAAACAAAAGAAAGTCACTTTTCTGACCTCTGTCTTGTCTTTTCTCTCACTTTCTCTCCAACCAAACATAGAGAAACGCAGCAGGAGGCAACTTGATTTATTACTGTATAATGAAACAAGCATAAACAGTGTAAATCATCTATTGTCATTAGAGGCACAAGGTAGACAATCTCAGTAGAAGAAATACACATTATCTACTTAATCTCGAAAAACATGATATAGGTCGGTAATGTGTAAGCCTCTTAGGCCCCAACAAGATTTCAATTTCTCTGACTCATTGATGTCGTCGTTGTCTTGGATTGGTCGCACCTGGGGAAGAGTGGGATAGTCTTGTCCTGAGCTGCGGTCATCCAATCTCCGTCTCCGTTGCTCGGTTAGAAATGAGCCAGTAAGATATAAAGTAGATGATCTATTCATTTTGCCCACATTATACAATAGTTGCCACTTGCTCAGAGGTCATAAACGGAGTTACCTCCTAAATCGAGTGACTATGTGGGCAAAATCAGAAAAAAGTGATTTTTAGTCTCTTATAGTTTCTCATCTCTTATTCATTTATAACTGGTTTCATAACTACGACTGCAATGATCTACAATTACGGCTACACTATAGTTATTACTGACTATAGCTACTGCTACACTACAATTACTCCTAAACTAAAACTACTGGCTACAAATGAAAAAAAAGGGAAAAAAAGTAAGAAAAGCTTCTCAGTGGTTGCCTCTGCAAGGACTCCAAGCCACAAACTTCGTAACCTGAACTCTGCATCGTAGTAAACCCTCAAAACATTCGTATGATTAAATTATTTAATATTGTTTAACTTTCTGTCACTCATGGAGATTATTCATTATTTATGCTTTTTCACCATTACATTCAAGTCATTAAACTTTCCTCTGAACCAATCAATAACAATATCTATCTTTTTTTTAGTAGTGTCCAAATACCTACTATACTAAAAGGAAAATGGGGCAAAAAAAAAAAAAAAAAAAAAAAAAAAAAACAAGAGTGAGAGATTTCACAAGTTTGTAACATTTGATCTAAAGTTAAAAAGACAAAATATTATCGCTTTCATTGGAAATGATGTCAAGGAAGGGTTGAATTAGGTTATGATCTGATTCCAAAGGATCTCGATGATATCCCACTTTTGATAATCCAGGGGTCATTTTGTATTACATAGCCTCTAGATTCATTTTTAACTAACTGAACTCGCTTATCCCCCGCAAGTGGCCTAGTAGTCCATTTTTAACTAACTGAACCCGCTTATCCCCCGCAAGTGGCCTAGTAGTCCACGCTAGGCTGTAGAGCTTCACTCTCCACGGGTGGTCATGAGTTCGAGTCCGCCATATATAAGGAAAAAGTGTTCCTAGTAGGTTTTCTTAGATTGTAATCTAAGGAGATGGTTTAAAACTCTAACATCTCGATTTTTTTTCACGATCAGACCACATATTATAATATTCATATTATAAGATGTATGCATATAAAAAATTACGTGATTTGAAGTTTGTTTACTCTATTTTCTTTGGGTTCAAACATTAACGGTTTTTAAACAGTAGAATAAAATGGAACGGTTAGATCAATGAGTAAATGAATTTCAAATCATGTGATTTTTTATGTGCGTGTATCTTATAACATGAATATGATAATATGCGGTCGGATCGTGAAAAAAAATCGGGATGTTAGAGTTTTAAACCGTCTCCTTAAGATTGTAATCTAAGGAGACCTATTAGGAGCACTTGACCCATATATATATATATATATATATATATATATATATATATATATATATATATATATATATATATATTCGATTACTATGGCCACTGGTCAGGCCCTGAGTTTGATCTCTCCAGTGGTCACCAGTTCGAATCTCGATGTGTGATGATTTTTTAGAAAATAAAAATAAAAAACACTAACTGAACCCACTTTCCCAATTTTCTGGAACTTTTCCATATTCTTTTTGATCGGACGATATAGTGTCCACCGTCCGGACCTGTGCCCCTTTGGTGGCCCCTTTTTTGCGACTAATTCATAGTCATTCATGTTAGGGTTTGTGACTGGAATACGTCATGAAGGCAGACGAAACTTTAAAGATCAAATAACGGACATGCACAAGAAGCTGTGCACATTACCAATCGACTAATACTGAGTATAGTTGACTAATCACATGGATTAGTCGATTAATACATTGTATAGTCGACTAGATTGGCCAACAGAGAGTTGGGGTTCTCAAATTTTGTCAGAGTAGTGGACTAGTATTTTGGCTTAGTCGACTAATATATGGTATTAATCGACTAATAATTGTTGGCTCAGAGGCCTTCCACTCTAGTTTTGATGATGATTAACTCATGTAGTGATAGTTTACTAATAATCTTGTGATGTTTAGTTTCAGATACTTAACTAAGATATTAGTAGGTGATTAGCTTCAACAAAGATATTTTGGAGCTTTCACATGGTGATTCAAGAGCCCGAGCATCAAAGTTTATATCTAGCACTCATTGGAGTCAAGCTCGGTGGATCACGTTTGAATCGAGTCGACTTGGAGACGGAGCTCTACAAGAAGACTTCGGTATAGTGTTTAGTTTATTTTTTAGATCCATTTGTTAAAGATTAGATAGTGTGATATGCTCAAGTTCACAACACACACTTGTTTAAGTTACATGTTTTGGTTTTCGATTTTTTAGTTTAACCGATCTTGATTTTCATGAATAGATAGAATCAACAAGTTTACATGGTTTAATGTATATTAGATTTGTTCTATATACATCTATGCTTGAACTATTTAAACAAACTTAGTTTGATAGTCTATTTCATGAGTTTGGTGTTTTGGTATTTTAACAAAACGTATTTTTGGACTTTAAGTCAAAAATAATGATATATATATCTTTCATGTATATTGGATTATATACATATACAACATGCTTCAAGTCGTTTCAATATCATGTTTTTTGTATTTGGATGAGCTTCGGACAAAACAATTTTTCATCTCAAAATTTAAGTTTTGAAAAATACGGAATTTGGTTTTCGGTAAAATTTTCATAACACAAAAAGAGTTCAAAATGTTTGTAACTTGGTTTGATTTTTACTCAAACAAGTTTGTATTTCAAAGAGAATATAAGAACTTATTTTTATGAATTTTTAGAGATTTTATGGGATTTATTTGGTAATTAAAAACTCAAGTTTTAAATCCTAATTTCAGTCTGCCAGGCTCTGGCGGTCGACCGACCGGTCGACCGGACTAGGAGCCGGTCGACCAGAGCGGTTGACCGGATGTGCACAAAACGTGCACAAGGCCATATCAGTTGGCCGGTCGACCGAGCGGTCGACCGACTGAAGGCAACCCACTTTCGGGTTGCCCCGGTCGACCGGGCAGTCGACCGGCCAGAGAGCCATTGCTCTCTGGTTCTGGGCGCGGTCGACCGGCAGGCTCAACGGTCACTTTTTTGACCGTTGGCCGGTCGACCGGCCGGTCGACCGGAAGGCCATTATGGGCTTACTCAGCTGCCAACGGGCAGAATTTTTATGGGGGTTATATATACCCCATTTGAAGTGGGTTTTGGTAAGGTTTTTGAAGAGCTAAAATTCCTACTTCTCTAGTATTTAATTCTAAGTTTTCAAAGAGTTTTTGGGTTCAAAGTTTTCATTTGTTTTTAAAAGGGATTGGAAAAATCAAGAAAAAGGAAAGTCTTTTGGGATTGATTTTTGATCTATATTTTTCTATCTATTCTAGAAGTTTTCCCAAGAGTTTTTTCTTTGAGTTTTTGATTTTCAAACTCTTGTTTTCCATACTTAAGCCTATCTTGCTATCCTATCTATTAGGATCTTTGTTTTGTGGGAAAAGAAGTTTGTGGTTGAGATAGACCACCAAGTGTTGTACCCCTCCTTTATTTGTGATATCCCTCTAAGTGTAGAGGTTGATTTAGTTGTATCCCTCTATTGTGAGGTGATAGTGGAGGTTGAGTTTGTATCCCTCTTAGTGAAGAGGTAGATTGTGGTTGTTTGGCTAAGTGCCTATCCCTCTATTGAGAGGTGGATTTTGTTGTGGCTTTGTGCCTTGCCTCTAGTGAGAGGTTGTATTCGATTGAGAGAGGAGTTATGTACTCCCGGTTATTGTATTACCCAAATCCTCAGTGGAGGTTCCCTGTGTGAGAGTCCTGTGTGGACAAGTTAGTGGAAATCCTTCTGTGTGAAGGCGGGGACGTAGAGCTAGGTGCTCGAACCTCGTAACAAATCTCGGTGTTTGCGTTTGATCTATTGACTCTAACTCTCTCTTTTATATTATGCCTTGCATCATTTCATATTGCTTATTCATATATTATATGCTTGGGTTGTTTGTGTGTGACTCACTTGTGTTTAACCACGAGAGCTTCATATAGCATCTCAACTCTTATTCAGAGGAATCAAGAGGAGTTAGTTCAGAGCCCTTCACTGGGAATTCGGCTACACTCGTTAGTTACATTAAGTGTGTTGCAATTTTAGTTTTAATTTTCGCATTTTGTTCATTAAATTAGCCGTACACCTATTCACCCCCTCTAGGTGTACTTACAATAATACCCTGGCTTAGTCGACTAGTGCGGGTCTTGAAGTTTACTTTTCTGAATCTGTTTTCAGATTCGAGTTGGATTCAGATTTTCTTTATTCTGAGGCGGTGATTGTTCATAGTGATAAAGTTTGTTTAGGACTAGGAGAGTTCTATGATTTATAAATAACCCCTTAGGGGTGGCTTTCAATGTAATCCAGTAAATTTGTAATTTCTAAGGGTGTAATTCATCTAAGTGAGAGATTCATGAGAGAAACTTAGCCACAAGGGTTTACTGTTCTTGGTGGCCATCAAGGGCTTATAATCTTCTCAGCGTGAGGTGTAAGTAATTTTTATTGTACTATCCCAAGTTTTAATAAAGTTTCTTTCCCTTCTCCTGTGGACGTATACACAATCTATTTGATCGGTGGAACCATATTATATTGTGTGTTTGCTTTCTATCTACTTTGGAATATCTTCTTCTTCTCTTCTCGTTCCCCTACTACATCTTGTGGTTTGTTTCCACTTCGCCGCCCAATTGATCCGGTCGTCAGAGCGTCTCCGAATTCACAACAATTGGTATCAGAGTAAGGTCAAATTAAAGATGTTTGTGATTAAGTTTGATATTTAGAAGGATCTATTATGTTATTAATTTCAGCAAATGACATATTAGGATGAATGCCATCTTTATACAAAGTGGGTTGGAAAAAGCACTACTCAGGAGGGAGAAAAAGCCTCAAGACATGAAATAAGAATCTTGGCAGGAGTTGGACGAGAAAGCCTTGACGACTATTCAGCTTTGCTTGGTGGACGAAGTGTTGGATGAGTTTTCTACGGAGAAAATAACGTCCTTGTTGTAGGAGCGACTTCAAAACCACTATCTAAAGAAGTCGCTGGCGATCGGTTGATTTTGAAGCAGCGTCTCTTTTTTCTCCGCATGAATGAAAGTACACCTATCAAGTCTCACATAACAAAAATTTTCCTTATTATCATTGATTTAGATAAGATAGAGTTTAAGATAGAAGATGAAAATCAAACATTTCTGTATTCGTTACCTTCTTCATATAAGAGCTTTAAGGAAGCTATCATCTATGGAGGCAAGTCAACAATCAATGTCAATGAGGTCAAGGAGCATCTGCTCAACAAGGACAAAATTAACACCCTGTTGACGGGTGAGTCTCATCATGATGATTCCGGGTAAGTTCATTGTTCAAAAAAGGAGTAATAATAGAAGTTCCACGGGTAATTCAAGATATAGGAATTTGACAAGCAATTATTGTCACAAGAAGGGGCACATTAGAGCTGATTGTTGGTTTCGAAAGATGAAACAACCGATGCAAATGTCGCTGAACTGGTTGAAGAAGATGAAGATAAGTGTAACATTCTATCTCAGTTAGTAACAAAGATAGATAGATTATTGATTCTGAATGTTCACAACACAACAGTTCTAATAAGAAGATATTCTCCTCATACACTTCGGTTCAAGGACGAGAAATCTTCATGGAGAATTCTGCTAGCAAGGTGATTGACCGAGGAACAATCCAGTTTTGTTCACATGATGAATGCATCACTACTCTTCAAGGCGTTCGCTATGTTCCCGACTCACGGTATAATCTCATTTCTCTTGGAGCCCTACAAGGAAAAAGGTTCAGTTTTAGTTTTGAAGGTGATCTTATGAAAGTCCCCAAAGACGCCAACGTAAAGTTTCAGGCCGAATGTATCAGCAATATATATATATATATATATATATATATATTATATATATATATATATATATATATATATATATATATATATGTTGCGAAATTCGGGAGTTACGGTTGGTAGATTGTAGTTATCCTCGGTTTCGAAAGCGACGGTTGTGGAACAATCGAAGACTACTATGATTTCAAGCTTGGATGTTCAGTTGTACCTCAGAGATTGGAATTAGGCGCGCAATAAGGAAGTCCAGATCGTTACTCCTATGATGGAGTAAATTCTCATAAATCCTGTGTGGGTCAAGAAGATCATTGGGTGATAAAGTTTAGGTTGAGCCTGAACTTATTCGACCTAATGAATTTGTGAACCCCATGAGGGGGTTATGGAGAAGACGGAGTGAGAGGAGATGAAGTCAATTTTTATTCAATTGTGCGTGCATGCGAGCACATGGAGCATGGTGGCTATTCTCGGACTTAGACGTATTCCAGTCGAAGGGAGATTGTTAGGATTTGTCATTGAAATACGTCGTGAAAGTAGATGAAACTTCAGAGATCAAAGACAAGGAGCTATGCACATTACCAATCGACTAATATTAGGTATAGTCAACTAATCACATGGATTAGTCGACTAGGTTGGCCAATAGAGAGGTGGGGTTCTCGAATTTTGTCAGAGTTGTCAACAATATTTGGTCTAATTGACTAATACATGGCTTAGTCGATTAATGTCATATCTGACAGTTTTCTTTTATGGATTTGTTTCCAGATTCGAGTTGGAATCGAGTTTCCTTTATTCTGAAGTGGTGATTGTTCGTATTGATGAAGTTTGTTTAGGAGTAGGAAAGTTCTATGGTTTATAAATAACACCTTAGATGTGCCCTTCAATGTAATCTAATAAATTGTAATTTTCAAGGGTGTAATTCATCTAGGTGAGAGATTCGTGAGAGAAGCTTAGCCATAAGGGTTCGCTATTCTTGACAGTCATCAAGGACTTATAATCTTCTCAGCGTAAGGTGCACGTAATTTTTATTATACTTCCCCAAAGTTTTAATAAAGCTTCTCTCCTTCTCTCGTGGATGCACACACGATCTGTTTGATCGGTGGAACCACGTTATACTATGGGTTGGCTTTCTATCTACTTTGTAATATCTTCTTCTCATCTTCTCTCGTTACCCTTGTAGATCCTGTAATTTGTTTCTGCTGTGCCGCCTCGGTCGATTCGATCGTGGGACGTCTCCGAATTCACAACAATTTCATACTAATTGTAATGATCAAATTATCCCTTAATTAATTTGAGTTTGCTAATCCAATCTACTATCTCTCTTCTTTGCTAACCAGTAAATTTTGTTGTCCTAATATTCATTAATAGTTAATAACCAAAGATAGTTAGCGAGCCATTCTAGGGAGAGGAAGGGAGGCTGAGAGGGTGACAAAGAAATAAAAATTTGTAGTAGGAATCCATTTTTCTAACAATTTTTTACGCTTCGGTGTTAGATTTCTAGAGAATCCCACTTTTCTCTAGCAAAGATTTACTCCTCCATATTCGTACGTGGACAATCGTGTCAGTACGTGAGTTGGGTCTCACTTATGGTTCATATATTTTGTGTACAGTCTCTCTTCGAGCTTCCATCAGTAATAAAGACGCCCGTCCTTTGTTTCCACTCAAGAAAAGTAATTTGCTCAAAACAGGTGTAACACCCCGCTCCCGGAATACGTACTTAGTTGCGTATTCAGATTTTTTGATCGTATTTTTCGATTTACTTCCTGTATTTGTTTTGTATTATGAATTATTTATATGATCGTTTTGTCTTGGATCCGGATTCACGGACTTGGAGTCAGCCCTAATCTGAACCGAGGACCCGATCCTAGTGTATTACTCGATTTGGTCTTTTCGCTATTCCGATTTGACCGATTTTAGTTTTAAACATCGTTTTCTAATATTTTAGATTTTCAATGATTTTTTGGAATTTTCCTGAATTAAATTGAAAATCTTCAAAACCGGTGTCGACCAGTGCCGCTGACCGATTCCCGGATTTTTAATTTAAAAACCGATTGGAATTACCAGAAATGTCTTTTACATTATTTCTTAAAATCATATTTCCTATCTAAATACTTTTTCTGAGGATTTTATGAATTTATGAAAATTCCACCGGATTGGGTGTCGGCCAGTATCGCTGGTTGATTCCAGGATTTTTAGTTTACAATCAGAATTGAATTTCTGAATTCCGCTTTCACTTTACTTCTTAAAATCATATTTTATTCTTTAATACATTTTCTGGGATTTTTCAGAATTTATCAAAATACGGCCGACCCGGTGTAGACCGGTATCTGCGGTTGACTTCCGGATTTTTAATTTAAAAATGGGATTTTATTTCTGAAAACCGATTTCATATTATTTCTCAGGATGACGTTTTCTACCTCCGGGTATTTTTTGGATTTTTCCGGAACAGTCGATTTTTCGCGACCATATTATAATATTATTATTTTTATCTTTTCTTTCTTTCTTTCTTTCTTTCCTTTTCTTTTCCCTCAACCGACTTCACCATCGCCACCTCACCCCCTCATTTAAATCCCTCTCCCATCCATCCATCAATCCCTTCTCCCTTTTCTTTTTCTTTTTCTTTTTCTTTTCTTTTTCTTCTCTTTATCTTTTTCTCTTCTTTCTCTTTTCTTTCATTTTTCTTTTCTTTCTTCTTCTTCCCCTGCTGCCAACGACCGCCTCCTCCTTCCCCAAATTCTCTCCCTCTCCCCCTTCAACCTCCAATCTCTCTCTAAATTCTCTCTCCCCATCTCCTCCTCTTTCTTCTCTACCCTTCAATTTCTCCCACCTCTCTCTCTCTCTTCCTTCCGTGAGATCCGGCCCCGACCACCACCATCGCCGGCGATCCTCTCTCTCCTCCGGCGCCCCAATGGGGCCGACCGTCGCCGGCGCGCTGCCGGCGGCCTGGGCACACCAGGGGTCCAGTGGGCCCCCCTCTGTGCGCGGGCCTGGAGGGGCAGCAGCCCCCTCCCTTCTCCCTCTTTGGGGTGGCCGGAGGCCACCCAGCCTGCGCCGGCCACGGCGGCCGGCGCAGTTCCTTGCGACTCCCTGGCCGCATCCAGGGAGCGACCGGACCAGCCCAGGCCAGAGCCTGGGCTGGCGTGGGCAAGGGGGGCTGCTGCCCCCCTGTCCTCTTCTCTCCCCCCTTTGGGGTGGCCGGCGGGGCCACCCCTGACCGGCGGCCCTCCGGTGGCCGCCGGCGCCGTCTCTGGCAGGGCCGCGGCCAGGCCTCCTGGCCTGGCCGTGGGCTGTTGGGGGAGGGGGCAGCAGCTCCCTCCTGTTCTCTCTCTCTTCTCTCTCCAGATCCTCTCTCTCTCCCTTTTCTCTCTCTTTCTCTCTCCTGAACCTTCTCCCTCTCATCTCTCTCCAATTCTCTTTCTCTCTTCCTGTATCTCTCTCTCTCCTGAATTCTCTCTCTCATCATCTCTTTCTCTCTCTAGTCTCTCTCTAACTCTCTCTTTCTCTCTCTAGATTCTCTCCCTAGGAATCTCTTTCTCTCTCCCTCTCTTTCTCTCTCCTGTACTGTCTCTCCTTATCTCCCTATCTCTCTGTTAAATTACTGACGCGGATCTCACCCCCGCGTCCCGATAACCCCTTAACGCGGATCTTCGCGTTCTTGGCATCTGTTCAACGCGGCCTTCGCGTTCTTGTATCGACGCAGCGCGGAGTTCAGGCCCGCGACTGTGTCCCTCTCGTGTCGACACGACGCGGAGATAATACCCGCGTCTGTGTTCTCCTCGTGCCCTGATTTAAACGCGGGTCTCGAACCCCGCGTTTGTGGCATCTTCGCGACGCGACTCCCGCGTCTGTGATTACCGCGTCTGCTATTCCCGCGACGCGACTCCCGCGTCTGCCACCCCCGCGTCTCATAAGCCCGCGTCTCCCTGTGTCTCTTTCTCTCTCTAGGTTTCTCCCCCTTTCTCTCTCTCTCTTTCTCTCTCCTCTTCACTTTCTCTCTCTAATATTTATATATTATTATATTTTATGGCGCGTGCGCGAGTTCCATGGATTTCAGACTTTTCGGCATTTCCAGTGATTTAGGCGAGTGTCCTCGCTCTCGCCTCCATTTGGGTTTCCCCGCTTCGTCGGGTCGACATGTATTTTTATTCCATGTTTCTATGTATTTTGCTTTGGGCTGAGTCCCTGTATCTGTATATGGCCGAGTGCCAATGACTGGACATGTATTGCTCTGTGACGAATGCTTGTATTAGGGTAGTTTCTTTCTTGTACATATACCATGCCTGTGATGTATTTTACTGCTTTATACTATGCGTGGCCGACCCTTCAGCCTCCGGTCCCTCACTATCTCGAAAGAGACGTGATTGGGATCGTCAGGTCTCTCATTCAGCCTCCGGTCTCTCACTATCTCGAAAGAGACGTGATTGGGATCGTCAGGTTTCTCAGCTCCGTCTGGTGAGCATACTTAGCGCTCAGCGCTTTATTCACTAAATTCGTTTAGGCGAGATGCTGCCAGATTTTCTACTCGTATCTTAAACCGAGTTGTCCCGGTAACCTCGCAGAGCGCATTAGTGTCTAAACTCTGTTCGCTGCCTGTGCCTCCAGCTTGTTCAGCTCCGCCTGGTTATCATGATCAGCGTTCAGCACTTTACCACTAGATTCGTCTAGGCGAGATGCTGCCGGAATTCCTACTCGCACTTTAAGCCGAGTTGTCCCGGTAATCATGCCAGACGCTCCAGTGTTAAATACTGTTTGCTGTCTGTACACTCCGCTTGCTCAGCTCCGCTTGATTGTACTCAGCTACTATTCTACCACATGCCCTGTTCTTACCTGACATGTTAACACTTGACATGCTTTATACATGCTACTGTTTAACACCTGTTTGTATCACCTGGCAACCGATGTGTTATCACCTGACACCAGACATGCTACTACTTGGCAAGACCCCTTGTTATGACATGACTTGCCACGGACTAATATCAATCTCTTGACATGACTTGTTACCTGCCAAATATCATCCTCCTGTCATGCTATCACTTGACACCCGGCATGATATACTTGACCTGTGATTATCTCATTTACGGGAATACTATACTTGTTATCCTGCATTACATGCAGTGACTTGAATCTTGTACTTGTTATCCTATATTATATATATATATAGTGACCTGACTCTAAAGTACTCATGTACTCCTGAACTCCTGATCCTGTCTTGTATCTGCTATTCCCGTAAATTTGATAACGACATAATAAATTATAAAAAGGAACAACTTGCATCGGGTCGGGGGAAACTTGCGGCTATCAATATGTGTTCGTGTTTACAGTGGTATTAGACATGTTGTGCAACTAAAACTTCCGGTCTGACCTGTGGGCCTCCAGGCGACCGAGGGGAGTGCTGGCTCCCTCCTTCTTGGTACCATCTTGATAAGGGCATGATATAAGACCCTCCTGAGGCTTGCGGCCGGTTCCATACACCAGCGATGGAACGTCCTGGGTCGTGGTCCCGGGCATGTACGGGACCCACTATAAACATAGTTCGTTGATACCCCCGCTGGTTTCCAATAACAACCTTGCTTTACTTAGATGTGGATATATGTGTGCTGGGACGCTAGTTCACATATCTAGACATCAGGGTAAGACGAGTAATAATAATAATAAAAGATGCCAACCATGGATCAGTTGTATGCTTTGCCGAGTTTGCTTTCATCGGGTTTTACATCGGATTTCCGGTTTTATGATTATATTATATTTGCTGCTCATACCCTGCTTTACCACTTGTATCCTATTCCACCAGTCTCCTGATCTTGTCTTATCATACCACGAGTACTTCCTGCTTGATATCACTTATCATGTCTACTTGCTCCTGCATGCTTCTGCTCACGACACGGTTTTCAATGCATATTTATAATTCAGTTTTATCGATACACATGTGCTTATCTCAGCACGCCATCTGGCTTTTGTATCACCACTCGCCTGGAGAGTTTCATCTGACTCCCCTGGATCCTCATGTCCAGGTCATGGAGCTTGGAGCGTGTGGATTCCCCTAGTTGCTGATCAGAGTGGCGCAGCTGAAGCATGGACCCCCAGCAGACCGTCTCAAGCTCTATCCTTCCAGGCCCCCCTGTGTGCCTCTCGAGTTTTCTTTTTGTAAACTCGTGAGTGCCTGTGTACTGTTCATACTTGTACATCTCTTTGTAATCTCGCAATTGCGCATATCAGTGATGTAATATTCATGTAATATTGGATCACCTCTGGTGATAACTTTGTAATTGTACTCATATGTTGGAATGTATAATGCACCACTTGCTTCCGTACTCTGATTCTTACCTGTACTGATGCTTAGCGTATATACGTGAGGGTATTTCTAACCTGCGTATATACGTTGCAGTAACGTCTCCGTACCCGCCAGGATCGGGGCGTTACAGGGTGGTATCAGAGCCTAGGTTCTTACATCCTCAGTACGTCCAGATGGCAAATTAATGGTAAAGAAATTTGCAACTGGAATGCATGAGTCCTGGTTATACAATCCAACTACAAGTACAGAGTTATCTATTCTTGATCATCCTTCCTTTGATTCCTAATCCCTTCCACCTTTCCCCTGTTTTGATTTTTCGAAGCCTTTATACCAACTTAAGATATGAATAGACTAGAGAGGTAGCGGCTGGTTCTGAGCGAAGCTATGATGTGATCTCTTCGGCCAACTCTATGAAGTCCGGAAATTCTTAGAATGGATCTGCTATCGGGTTATCTTTCAGAAGATGGTATTCGGGATTTTCTGCGGTTATTCTTTATTCTCGGCTATATCTTTCAGAGTGATTGATGCCTGGTATTCGAAATTCTCAATTATCGGTCTTCTTTATTATGCTCAGGACTATCAGGGTTTTCTTTATCTTTGGTGTTCTGGCTCATTCTCAGAGTGATACTAAGTATGCAGTACAGCGGGAATCCTATTGCAAAGCTATGTTATCAATCAGTATTATTCGGCATTGTTCAAAGATTTATACAGCCAGAAGCGCAGAAGATATCTATATTCTGATTATTGTTCGGTTAATATGAGAGCCCTACCTATAGTGCTTCATATCTTAATTGGTATAAATTCCACCCTTGTCCTCTTTGTGTTCAATTTACCCCTTATCGAAATTGCGAGGACGCAATTTTTTTGTAAGGTGGATGGATTGTAACACCCCGCTCCCGGAATACGTACTTAGTTGCGTATTCAGATTTTTCGATCGTATTTTTCGATTTACTTCCTGTATTTGTTTTGTATTATGAATTATTTATATGATCGTTTTGTCTTGGATCAGGATTCACGGACTCGGAGTCAGCCCTAATCTGAACCGAGGACCCGATCCTAGTGTATTACTCGATTTGGTCTTTTCGCTATTCCGATTTGACCGATTTTAGTTTTAAACATCGTTTTCCAATATTTTAGATTTTCTATGATTTTCTGGAATTTTCCTGAATTAAATTGAAAATCTTCAAAACCGGTGTCGACCAGTGCCGCTGACCGATTCCCGGATTTTTAATTTACAAACTGATTGGAATTACCAGAAATGTCTTTTTACATTATTTCTTAAAATCATATTTCCTATCTAAATACTTTTTCTGAGGATTTTATGAATTTATGAAAATTCCACCGGATTGGGTGTCGGTCAGTATCGCTGGTTGATTCCAGGATTTTTAGTTTATAATCAGAATTGAATTTCTGAATTCCGCTTTCACTTTACTTCTTAAAATCATATTTTATTCTTTAATACATTTTCTGAGATTTTTCAGAATTTATCAAAATACGGCCGACCCGGTGTAGACCGGTATCGGCGGTTGACTTCCGGATTTTTAATTTAAAAATGGGATTTTATTTCTGAAAACCGATTTCATATTATTCCTCAGGATGACGTTTTCTACCTCCGGGTATTTTTTGGGATTTTTCCGGAACAGTCGATTTTTCGCGACCATATTATAATATTATTATTTTTATCTTTTCTTTCTTTCTTTCTTTCCTTTCTTTTCCCTCAACCGACTTCACCATCGCCACCTCACCCCCTCATTTAAATCCCTCTCCCATCCATCCATCAATCCCTTCTCCCTTTTCTTTTTCTTTTTCTTTTCTTTTTCTTCTCTTTATCTTTTTCTCTTCTTTCTCTTTTCTTTCATTTTTCTTTTCTTTCTTCTTCTTCCCCTGCTGCCAACGACCGCCTCCTCCTCCTCCTTCTTCTCCAAATTCTCTCCCTCTCCCCCTTCAACCTCCAATCTCTCTCTAAATTCTCTCTCCCCATCTCCTCCTCTTTCTTCTCTACCCTTCAATTTCTCCCACCTCTCTCTCTCTTCCTTCCGTGAGATCCGGCCCCGACCACCACCATCGCCGGCGATCCTCTCTCTCCTCCGGCGCCCCAATGGGGCCGACCGCCGCCGGCGCGCTGCCGGCGGCCGGGGCACACCAGGGGTCCAGTGGGCCCCCCTCTGTGCGCGGGCCTGGAGGGGGCAGCAGCCCCCTCCCTTCTCCATCTTTGGGGTGGCCGGAGGCCACCCCAGCCTGCGCCGGCCACGGCGGCCGGCGCAGTTCCTTGCGACTCCCTGGCCGCAGCCAGGGAGCGGCCGGACCAGCCCAGGCCAGAGCCTGGGCTGGCGTGGGGAAGGGGGGCTGCTGCCCCCCTGTCCTCCTCTCTCCCCCCTTTGGGGTGGCCGGCGGGGCCACCCCTGACCGGCGGCCCTCCGGTGGCCGCCGGCGCCGTCTCTGGCAGGGCCGCGGCCAGGCCTCCTGGCCTGGCCGTGGGCTGTTGGGGGAGGGGGCAGCAGCCCCCTCCTGTTCTCTCTCTCTCTCTTCTCTCTCCAGATCCTCTCTCTCTCCCTTGTTCTCTCTCTTTCTCTCTCCTGAACCTTCTCCCTCCCATCTCTCTCCAATTCTCTTTCTCTCTTCCTGTATCTCTCTCTCTCTCTCCTGAATTCTCTCTCTCTCATCATCTCTTTCTCTCTCTAGTCTCTCTCTAACTCTCTCTTTCTCTCTCTAGATTCTCTCCCTAGGAATCTCTTTCTCTCTCCCTCTCTTTCTCTCTCCTGTACTGTCTCTCCTTATCTCCCTATCTCTCTGTTAAATTGCTGACGCGGATCTCACCCCCGCGTCCCGATAACCCCTTAACGCGGATCTTCGCGTTCTTGGCATCTGTTCAACGCGGCCTTCGCGTTCTTGTATCGACGCAGCGCGGAGTTCAGGCCCGCGTCTGTGTCCCTCTCGTGTCGACACGACGCGGAGATAATACCCACGTCTGTGTTCTCCTCGTGCCCTGATTTAAACGCGGGTCTCGAACCCCGCGTTTGTGGCATCTTCGCGACGCGACTCCCGCGTCTGTGATTACCGCGTCTGCTATTCCCGCGACGCGACTCCCGCGTCTGCGACCCCCGCGTCTCATAAGCCCGCGTCTCCCTGTGTCTCTTTCTCTCTCTAGGTTTCTCCCCCTTTCTCTCTCTAACTCTTTCTCTCTCCTCTTCACTTTCTCTCTCTAATATTTATATATTATTATATTTTATGGCGCGTGCGCGAGTTCCATGGATTTCGGACTTTTCGGCATTTTCAGTGATTTAGGCGAGTGTCCTCGCTCTCGCCTCCATTTGGGTTTCCCCGCTTCGTCGGGTCGACATGTAATTTTATTCCATGTTTCTATGTATTTTGCTTTGGGCTGAGTCCCTGTATCTGTATATGGCCGAGTGCCAATAACTGGACATGTATTGCTCTGTGACGAATGCTTGTATTAGGGTAGTTTCATTCTTGTACATATACCATGCCTGTGATGTATTTTACTGCTTTATACTATGCGTGGCCGACCCTTCAGCCTCCGGTCCCTCACTATCTCGAAAGAGACGTGATTGGGATCGTCAGGTCTCTCATTCAGCCTCCAGTCTCTCACTATCTCGAAAGAGACGTGATTGGGATCGTCAGGTTTCTCAGCTCCGTCTGGTGAGCATACTTAGCGCTCAGCGCTTTATTCACTAAATTCGTTTAGGCGAGATGCTGCCGGATTTTCTACTGTATCTTAAACCGAGTTGTCCCGGTAACCTCGCAGAGCGCATTAGTGTCTAAACTCTGTTCGCTGCCTGTGCCTCCAGCTTGTTCAGCTCCGCCTGGTTATCATGATCAGCGTTCAGCACTTTACCACTAGATTCGTCTAGGCGAGATGCTGCCGGAATTCCTACTCGCACTTTAAGCCGAGTTGTCCCGGTAATCATGCCAGACGCTCCAGTGTTAAATACTGTTTGCTGTCTGTACACTCCAGCTTGCTCAGCTCCGCTTGATTGTGCTCAGCTACTATTCTACCACATGCCCTGTTCTTACCTGACATGTTAACACTTGACATGCTTTATACATGCTACTGTTTAACACCTGTTTGTATCACCTGGCAACCGATGTGTTATCACCTGACACCAGACATGCTACTACTTGGCAAGACCCCTTGTTATGACATGACTTGCCACGGACTAATATCAATCTCTTGACATGACTTGTTACCTGCCAAATATCATCCTCCTGTCATGCTATCACTTGACACCCGGCATGATATACTTGACCTGTGATTATCTCATTTACGGGAATACTATACTTGTTATCCTGCATTACATGCAGTGACTTGAATCTTGTACTTGTTATCCTGTATTATATATATATAGTGACCTGACTCTAAAGTACTCATGTACTCCTGAACTCCTGATCCTGTCTTGTATCTGCTATTCCCGTAAATTTGATAACGACATAATAAATTATAAAAAGGAACAACTTGCATCGGGTCGGGGGAAACTTGCGGCTATCAATATGTGTTCGTGTTTACAGTGGTATTAGGCATGTTGTGCAACTAAAACTTCCGGTCTGACCTGTGGGCCTCCAGGCGACCGAGGGGAGTGCTGGCTCCCTCCTTCTTGGTACCATCTTGATAAGGGCATGATATAAGACCCTCCTGAGGCCTTGCGGCCGGTTCCATACACCAGCGATGGAACGTCCTGGGTCGTGGTCCCGGGCATGTACGGGACCCACTGTAAACATAGTTCGTTGATACCCCGCTGGTTTCCAATAACAACCTTGCTTTACTCGGATGTGGATATATGTGTGCTGGGACGCTAGTTCACATATCTAGACATCAGGGTAAGACGAGTAATAATAATAATAAAAGATGCCAACCATGGATCAGTTGTATGCTTTGCCGAGTTTGCTTTCATCGGGTTTTACATCGGATTTCCGGTTTTATGATTATTATTATATTTGCTGCTCATACCCTACTTTACCACTTGTATCCTATTCCACCAGTCTCCTGATCTTGTCTTATCATACCACGAGTACTTCCTGCTTGATATCACTTATCATGTCTACTTGCTCCTGCATGCTTCTGCTCACGACACGGTTTTCAATGCATATTTATAATTCGGTTTTATCGATACACATGTGCTTATCTCAGCACGCCATCTGGCTTTTGTATCACCACTCGCCTGGGGAGTTTCATCTGACTCCCCTGGATCCTCATGTCCAGGTCATGGAGCTTGGAGCGTGTGGATTCTCCTATTTGCTGATCAGAGTGGCGCAGCTGAAGCATGGACCCCCAGCAGACCGTCTGAAGCTCTATCCTTCCAGGCCCCCCTGTGTGCCTCTCGAGTTTTCCTTTTGTAAACTCGTGAGTGCCTGTGTACTGTTCATACTTGTACATCTCTTTGTAATCTCGCAATTGCGCATATCAGTGATGTAATATTCATGTAATATTGGATCACCTCTGGTGATAACTTTGTAATTGTACTCATATGTTGGAATGTATAATGCACCACTTGCTTCCGTACTCTGATTCTTGCCTGTACTGATGCTTAGCGTATATACGTGAGGGTATTTCTGACCTGCGTATATACGTTGCAGTAACGTCTCCGTACCCGCCAGGATCGGGGCGTTACAGGGTGGTATCAGAGCCTAGGTTCTTAAATCCTCAGTACGTCCAGATGGCAAATTAATGGTAAAGAAATTTGCAACTGGAATGCATGAGTCCTGGTTATACAATCCAACTACAAGTACAGAGTTATCTATTCTTGATCATCCTTCCTTTGATTCCTAATCCTTCCACCTTTCCCCTGTTTTGGTTTTTCGAAGCCTTTATACCAACTTAAGATATGAATAGACTAGAGAGGTAGCGGCTGGTTCTGAGCGAAGCTATGATGTGATCTCTTCGGCCAACTCTATGAAGTTCGGGTATTCTTAGAATGGATCTGCTATCGGGTTATCTTTCAGAAGATGGTATTCGGGATTTTCTGCGGTTATTCTTTATTCTCGGCTATATCTTTCAGAGTGATTGATGCCTGGTATTCGGAATTCTCAATTATCGGTCTTCTTTATTATGCTCAGGACTATCAGGGTTTTCTTTATCTTTGGTGTTCTGGCTCATTCTCAGAGTGATACTAAGTATGCAGTACAGCGGGAATCCTATTGCAAAGCTATGTTATCAATCAGTATTATTCGGCATTGTTCAAAGATTTATACAGCCAGAAGCGCAGAAGATATCTATATTCTGATTATTGTTCGGTTAATATGAGAGCCCTACCTATAGTGCTTCATATCTTAATTGGTATAAATTCCACCCTTGTCCTCTTTGTGTTCAATTTACCCCTTATCGAAATTGCGAGGACGCAATTTTTTTGTAAGGTGGATGGATTGTAACACCCCGCTCCCGGAATACGTACTTAGTTGCGTATTCAGATTTTTCGATCGTATTTTTCGATTTACTTCCTGTATTTGTTTTGTATTATGAATTATTTATATGATCGTTTTGTCTTGGATCCGGATTCACGGACTCGGAGTCAGCCCTATCGAACCGAGGACCCGATCCTAGTGTATTACTCGATTTGGTCTTTTCGCTATTCCGATTTGACCGATTTTAGTTTTAAACATCGTTTTTCAATATTTTAGATTTTTTATGATTTTCTGGAATTTTTCTGAATTAAATTGAAAATCTTCAAAACCGGTGTCGACCAGTGCCGCTGACCGATTCCCGGATTTTTAATTTACAAACCGATTGGAATTACCAGAAATGTCTTTTTACATTATTTCTTAAAATCATATTTCCTATCTAAATACTTTTTCTGAGGATTTTATGAATTTATGAAAATTCCACCGGATTGGGTGTCGGCCAGTATCGCTGGTTGATTCCAGGATTTTTAGTTTACAATCAGAATTGAATTTCTGAATTTCGCTTTCACTTTATTTCTTAAAATCATATTTTATTCTTTAATACATTTTCTAGGATTTTTCAGAATTTATCAAAATACGGCCGATCCGGTGTAGACCGGTATCGGCGGTTGACTTCCGGATTTTTAATTTAAAAATGGGATTTTATTTTTGAAAACCGATTTCATATTATTCCTTAGGATGACGTTTTCTACCTCCGGGTATTTTTTGGGATTTTTCCGGAACAGTCGATTTTTCGCGACCATATTATAATATTATTATTTTTATCTTTTCTTTCTTTCTTTCTTTCTTTCCTTTTCTTTTCCCTCAACCGACTTCACCATCGCCACCTCACCCCCTCATTTAAATCCCTCTCCCATCCATCCATCAATCCCTTCTCCCTTTTCTTTTTCTTTTTCTTTTCTTTTTCTTCTCTTTATCTTTTTCTCTTCTTTCTCTTTTCTTTCATTTTTCTTTTCTTTCTTCTTCTTCCCCTGCTGCCAACGACCGCCTCCTCCTCCTCCTTCTTCCCCAAATTCTCTCCCTCTCCCCCTTCAACCTCCAATCTCTCTCTAAATTCTCTTTCCCCATCTCCTCCTCTTTCTTCTCTACCCTTCAATTTCTCCCACCTCTCTCTCTCTCTTCCTTCCGTGAGATCCGGCCCCGACCACCACCATCGCCGGCGATCCTCTCTCTCCTCCGGCGCCCCAATGGGGCCGACCGCCGCCGGCGCGCTGCCGGCGGCCTGGGCACACCAGGGGTCCAGTGGGCCCCCCTCTGTGCACGGGCCTGGAGGGGGCAGCAGCCCCCTCCCTTCTCCCTCTTTGGGGTGGCCGGAGGCCACCCCAGCCTGCGCCGGCCACGGCGGCCGGCGCAGTTCCTTGCGACTCCCTGGCCGCAGCCAGGGAGCGGCCGGACCAGCCCAGGCCAGAGCCTGGGCTGGCGTGGGCAACGGGGGCTGCTGCCCCCTGTCCTCCTCTCTCCTCCCTTTGGGGTGGCCGGCGGGGCCACCCCTGACCGGTGGCCCTCCGGTGGCCGCCGGCGCCGTCTCTGGCAGGGCCGCGGCCAGGCCTCCTGGCCTGGCCGTGGGCTGTTGGGAGAGGGGGCAGCAGCCCCCTCCTGTTCTCTCTCTCTCTCTTCTCTGTCCAGATCCTCTCTCTCCCTTGTTCTCTCTCTTTCTCTCTCCTGAACCTTCTCCCTCTCATCTCTCTCCAATTCTCTTTCTCTCTTCCTGTATCTCTCTCTCTCTCATCATCTCTTTCTCTCTCTAGTCTCTCTCTAACTCTCTCTTTCTCTCTCTAGATTCTGTCTCTAGGAATCTCTTTCTCTCTTCCTCTCTTTCTCTCTCCTGTACTGTCTCTCCTTATCTCCCTATCTCTCTGTTAAATTGCTGACGCGGATCTCACCCCCGCGTCCCGATAACCCCTTAACGCGGATCTTCGCGTTCTTGGCATCTGTTCAACGCGGCCTTCGCGTTCTTGTATCGACGCAGCGCGGAGTTCAGGCCCGCGTCTGTGTCCCTCTCGTGTCGACACGACGCGGAGATAATACCCGCGTCTGTGTTCTCCTCGTGCCCTGATTTAAACGCGGGTCTCGAACCCCGCGTTTGTGGCATCTTCGCGACGCGACTTCCGCGTCTGTGATGACCGCGTCTGCTATTCCCGCGACGCGACTCCCGCGTCTGCGACCCCCGCGTCTCATAAGCCCGCGTCTCCCTGTGTCTCTTTCTCTCTCTAGGTTTCTCCCCCTTTCTCTCTCTAACTCTTTCTCTCTCCTCTTCACTTTCTCTCTCTAATATTTATATATTATTATATTTTATGGCGCGTGCGCGAGTTCCATGGATTTCGGACTTTTTGGCATTTCTAGTGATTTAGGCGAGTGTCCTCGCTCTCGCCTCCATTTGGGTTTCCCCGCTTCGTCGGGTCGACATGTATTTTTATTCCATGTTTCTATGTATTTTGCTTTGGGCTGAGTCCCTGTATCTGTATATGGCCGAGTGCCAATGACTGGACATGTATTGCTCTGTGATGAATGCTTGTATTAGGGTAGTTTCATTCTTGTACATATACCATGCCTGTGATGTATTTTACTGCTTTATACTATGCGTGGCCGACCCTTCAGCCTCCGGTCCCTCACTATCTCGAAAGAGACGTGATTGGGATCGTCAGGTCTCTCATTCAGCCTCCGGTCTCTCACTATCTCGAAAGAGACGTGATTGGGATCGTCAGGTTTCTCAGCTCCGTCTGGTGAGCATACTTAGCGCTCAGCGCTTTATTCACTAAATTCGTTTAGGCGAGATGCTGCCGGATTTTCTACTCGTATCTTAAACCGAGTTGTCCCGGTAACCTCGCAGAGCGCATTAGTGTCTAAACTCTGTTCGCTGCCTGTGCCTCCAGCTTGTTCAGCTCCGCCTGGTTATCATGATCAGCGTTCAGCACTTTACCACTAGATTCGTCTAGGCGAGATGCTGCCGGAATTCCTACTCGCACTTTAAGCCGAGTTGTCCCGGTAATCATGCCAGACGCTCCAGTGTTAAATACTGTTTGCTGTCTGTACACTCCGCTTGCTCAGCTCCGCTTGATTGTACTCAGCTACTATTCTACCACATGCCCTGTTCTTACCTGACATGTTACACTTGACATGCTTTATACATGCTACTGTTTAACACCTGTTTGTATCACCTGGCAACCGATGTGTTATCACCTGACACCAGACATGCTACTACTTGGCAAGACCCCTTGTTATGACATGACTTGCCACGGACTAATATCAATCTCTTGACATGACTTGTTACCTGCCAAATATCATCCTCCTGTCATGCTATCACTTGACACCCGGCATGATATACTTGACCTGTGATTATCTCATTTACGGGAATACTATACTTGTTATCCTGCATTACATGCAGTGACTTGAATCTTGTACTTGTTATCCTATATTATATATATATAGTGACCTGACTCTAAAGTACTCATGTACTCCTGAACTCCTGATCCTGTCTTGTATCTGCTATTCCCGTAAATTTGATAACGACATAATAAATTATAAAAAGGAACAACTTGCATCGGGTCGGGGGAAACTTGCGGCTATCAATATGTGTTCGTGTTTACAGTGGTATTAGACATGTTGTGCAACTAAAACTTCCGGTCTGACCTGTGGGCCTCCAGGCGACCGAGGGGAGTGCTGGCTCCCTCCTTCTTGGTACCATCTTGATAAGGGCATGATATAAGACCCTCCTGAGGCCTTGCGGCCGGTTCCATACACCAGCGATGGAACGTCCTGGGTCGTGGTCCCGGGCATGTACGGGACCCACTGTAAACATAGTTCGTTGATACCCCCGCTGGTTTCCAATAACAACCTTGCTTTACTCGGATGTGGATATATGTGTGCTGGGACGCTAGTTCACATATCTAGACATCAGGGTAAGACGAGTAATAATAATAATAAAAGATGCCAACCATGGATCAGTTGTATGCTTTGCCGAGTTTGCTTTCATCGGTTTTACATCGGATTTCCGGTTTTATGATTATTATTATATTTGCTGCTCATACCCTGCTTTATCACTTGTATCCTATTCCACCAGTCTCCTGATCTTGTCTTATCATACCACGAGTACTTCCTGCTTGATATCACTTATCATGTCTACTTGCTCCTGCATGCTTCTGCTCACGACACGGTTTTCAATGCATATTTATAATTTGGTTTTATCGATACACATGTGCTTATCTCAGCACGCCATCTGGCTTTTGTATCACCACTCGCCTGGGGAGTTTCATCTGACTCCCCTGGATCCTCATGTCCAGGTCATGGAGCTTGGAGCGTGTGGATTCCCCTAGTTGCTGATCAGAGTGGCGCAGCTGAAGCATGGACCCCCAGCAGACTGTCTGAAGCTCTATCCTTCCAGGCCCCCCTGTGTGCCTCTCGAGTTTTCCTTTTGTAAACTCGTGAGTGCCTGTGTACTGTTCATACTTGTACATCTCTTTGTAATCTCGCAATTGCGCATATCAGTAATGTAATATTCATGTAATATTGGATCACCTCTGGTGATAACTTTGTAATTGTACTCATATGTTGGAATGTATAATGCACCACTTGCTTCCGTACTCTGATTCTTGCCTGTACTGATACTTAGCGTATATACGTGAGGGTATTTCTGACCTGCGTATATACGTTGCAGTAACGTCTCCGTACCCGCCAGGATCGGGGCGTTACAACAGGCCTCTCCTGCACTTCCCTTCTTGGATTCAGCTGTGACTTCTGAGTTGTTTAACCAATTTACATTGTTCTTCTGATGAACGGTCTGTAGTTTTAAACCTTGTGATAATGATACATTGGAAACTAGATGCAAGTATTTAACTCCTCTAAACCCTTCAATTAGCATTCTAAGTAGAAGATTTGTTGTTATAATAGTATAGTCAAATGTATGCCTAGATTTTACTTGGACGTGAGTTACTGACATATTAGCATTGTTATCAGAAGATTTGTGATTATAATAGCATAGAAGCTTAACAAGAACGTTGCTTGAGCTTGCTTGGTCTTTCTCATGGCGGAGGCTTAGCTCTGGGGGCATTGTCTGCCATAGAGAAGTACGAAATAAGATTTATAGAGTTCAAGTTAAGGTGGAGAGAGTGTATTGCATATTTGAGTAAACGTGGATCTTAGATTATAGCTCAAATATCACATATTCAAGAACATGTGCTACTAAATGAGCTACACTTAAAATTTCAGCTCACGCATAAATGTTATGACATAGAACATGTACATATGCATCTTAGTTAATCATTATATGTGGAATTTTAATAAAGAAGTATGTTTACAAAAGTTACATTAATTTCTACTTATAAACATGAGCATTTTTTTTTTCATGATCAACCAGATTAATAAAAGTATTATATGTAAAATGTATCTAGCAAATAAAACCATTTATAAAAATCATGCTTTAGCATTATCAATACCAAAATAGAAAAATTGATTCTTTGTCAACATTTATAAGCAATATAAATTATCATGAATATGTGAAAAGAAAAAAAAAAACCCCAAGAACTATTGATTTGAATACTCTCATCATCATCATCATGAACCGGAGAATGGTTATTATTAAATGGTTTTGGGAATCTCTTTGAGCATTTTGAATTTTTCATGCAAACACAGTTTGGGTTATAAAGTGCCATATGGGCCATGGATCATGAGGGTAAGCACAAGTTCATATGATAAAGGCTTTTTGCTCTTATTTGGGAGCTGGGAGCTCTGGTGTCACTATTGAATCAATTTGACCCAAGAGTCCAACGTTTGAAGATAGACTCTGTACAAAGTATATGAACAGACACGAAATATAATCGTTGGCCAATCTCCCATGCATGAAATGAAAGATAATTGTCGGCCAATAAACTACAATAGTTGGCTAATCTTCCACACATACACTACACTGGTGAGCCATATCGGGAGACAATTAATTCTCTCCATCCTCCCGCAAACACCTGACCACGGTTTTCGCACTACTACAGATGTGAGAAAAAGCGATGGCACTTACAACGTCGTTTGACTGGATTTTCACGTCAGTTTTTTAAAGAATCGACGCAAAAACTGAAACTATCACGTCGGTTCTGTGCAAGAACTGACGCGAAATTTGCGGACTTTTCGAGTCAATTCCCTACCGAACCGACGCAAAAAAATATGACTTTTTGCGTCGGTTCTGTGCTAAAATTGACACAAAAAGTTGTGCCACTTTTCGCATCGATTTTTTAAAAGAACCAACTTTTCGCGTCGGTTCTGCTCTAGAACCGACGCGAACAGTCAGTTCTAGAACATGACCCCAACCCCCTTGTCTCCTGCCACGTCAGCGATTCACGTGCTAACCACTCTCTCCTCATCATTCGCTCATTCTTCTTTTTCTCCTCCTTCATCAACACCTCTCTCATGTATTCCTCTTCACCATCCTTAGCCATCCTCAGTTGCATAGTTTGTCTTCCTCACAAACGCCTCCCCTCATCAGAACAGACCATCATCAGATCACACCACCTCTCCATGTCTTCTCCTCACCGATAAGCTCTCCTCTAGTTCGTGGTCTCGATGGTGATCCTCCAGCCGATCGAGTCTAGATCCTGAACCTCGAGTTCGTAGTCTCGGTTGTAATACTCTTGTTTTTTTATACCAAAATAAAAATAAAATAAAAATAAAAATAAAAATGCTAGCATTAGGAATTGAACTCAGGTCCACAGCAAAGGAGAGAAGAGAGTTAACCATTATGCCACTTTGGCGTGTAATCTAAGAGCACTCAGAATTAAATTTGAATCTAATAAGCTAGACAATCTATAATTTCAAATCTAAATCAAATCCCTTTGAGATTTTTCTACAACTTTCCATTTTTATCTAAATTGCTAATCTAGCCTAATTAGAGCCCAGGTTCAAGAAAAATCTCTTTGAGATTTTTCTACAACTTTTCATTCTTATCTAAATTGCTAATCTAGCCTAATTAGAGTCCAGGTTCAAAAAAAAAAAATCTCTTATAGCCTTATTAAAACCTAAACATTTCCTTCCTCTTCTACCTCAAGAGAAACCCTAGTACAACTCTTCCCACCTTCATATTTCTCCTCAAACTCTTCGTGAACGAAGAGGGATTTCGAGATACAAGGGTTAAGGAGAAAGCAAGGAGAACAAGTAAGTATAAAATTTGATTTTTTATTAATTCAAATATTTAATTAGATAGCATGATTAAGATTCTCTTTTTGTTACGAAAACTTAGATCTCCCCTAAATTTAAATTAATTTATATGAATATGAATTTTGATATCATACCATAATTTAAAAAAAAATCTTTTTATGAAAAAAAATCCATCCAATAATAATAAATAGGTTAAAATTTGTATGAATTAAAAATTATAATTAAATCGGAGTACCATGCATAGATCTACCCCTTTTTAAGAATTTCTTCATCATCAAAAAAAAAAAAATCTTGCAAAGACCCATTAATTGTTTTCAGCCCAACAGAACAAAAAATAATAATAATAATAAAATAAAATAAATAATGAACTGGGCCTGGCCATTGGGCCAGGCCAGAAACCAGAAAACAAAAAAAAAACAGAAAAAAAACAGAGAATAAATGAAGCCCAATTCATTTAATCCGACCCAATTACAAAATCAGACCCGTTAAGTTTTGAACAACAATTTTTTTAGATAGATAAAAAAAATGGAAAAAAAATAAATAAAAATAGTGATAAATATATAGATAACTTCTACCATCTACATAAAATTTTTGGAGTAAATTGCAGCTCATATGGGTCTGAACCACTGTATTCAAAGATTGAAACCCGCTATTCTAATTTCAGATCCGTTAAGAAAATTACATGTTTTAAACCATTTAAAACACATAAAAATCAGTAAATAAAATCTGAAAATCTCATAAACTTTATACTTCATTATGCAACCTTATTTAAAGATCTGGGTTGTCTACACATAATTTAAAATACTGAATAAATAGAATATTTCATGTAAAAGTTTGATAAATTCTAATTCAATATATATATATATATATTAATGTAGATTTCTTCGATTGGTGCTTGGACGCGTGATAACCCAGGTGAGTATTCTTTTACTCACTTTATAAGTATTATTATTTTCATTTATTATGAAATGTTGTTTATTCCTATTGTTAAATGGTAAGTTATTAAAGTGATAGACTTTCTAGAAAATCTGAAAATTGTTTAAAATTGTAAATGATGAGATGGATTATGTTATCAAGTCACTGGAAATACATACTGTTCCACTGTACACTGTCATTATTACTGTTACTGTTTATATCCAGTGATTTATGTAACATAATTTCTAGATAATTTACACCGGGTGGGAAGTTGATAAAAGAGATGGTGTTGGTATTTTGGGTGGACCTAGAATACAGGTTGCGCAGCCGAAATACGGTTCCACTGCAGGGTTCCGGGGGATGACTGACATCCCATCTGTTTACTGTTCCACAGTGCGACTGTGAGTTTTCTGTTCCACGGTGACGCTGTGTGTACTGTTACTGTTACTGTTACTGACTACCTAGCGGTAGGGCCTGGTTCAGCGCCAGGCATCTGTTGGCCCAAAGGCCTATCACTCTAGTTTTGATGATGATCAACTCACGTAGTTATATTTGCTAATGATCTTGTTTAATTAGTGACAGATTCCTTATCAAGATCTTAGTAGGTGTGGAGCTTCAACAAAGGATAAAATGTCAAGTTGGAAGCTAGCACCGGTCGATTCACGAGCCTATGCATCAAGACCACATCTAGAGATGAGCTCGGTGGATTGCATGTTGACCAAGTCAAGAAGATGAGAAGACTTCAAGGGAAGACTTCAAGAAGATGAAGACTTGTGTCTAGGTATAAGATTTTGTTTTTGTTTTAGAAAAAATGTAAAGGATAGATAGTTGGTGGATTGCTCAAGTCTATATCACACACACTCTTGATAGAATGATTTTCATAAAAGATTTTCCTAGTTAAGAAAAGATTTTTATTTGTGATAAAATACAATTTGGTTTTTGGTATTCATGTATACATATTTTATATCCAAAACCATGTTTAGAGCCTTATGTCAAAAACTAGATATTTCATCTTGATTGTGTGGTGGATCATATCCATACACACTTTGCTTTATAAGTTCAAAATATCTTGTTTTTGTATTTTGTGAAGTTATGAAAAAACAAGTTTTAGAAAAACATATTTTTAGAAAAACAGTTTTTATTTTGATTGAAACTATTTTTCTAGATTTACTGTGAATTTCTGGGATTTTATTAAGCCAAAAGACCAATCCTTAATCCCTATTTTCTGGTTCTGCCAGTTCTGATTTTTCAGAACTGACAGAGGCCGGTCGACCGGGTCGGTCGACCGGACGTGCACGACGTGCACGCCAGTGTGCACTGGAGATCGGTCGACCGGGCCGGTCGACCGTTTCAGAGAGCTTTGCTCTCGGGAATTATCGGTCGACCGGGCCGGTCGACCGACAGAGAGTTAACTCTCTTCTCCAGTTGCGCGGTCGACCGGGCCGGTCGACCGGAGGCTGCAACGGTCGGATTTTTGACCGTTGCCGGTCGACCGGACCGGTCGACCGGTAGCTCTGACAGAGCCCAACGGTCAGATTTTTCTGGCCTCTATAAAAGGGGGTTTTGTCATTGTTTGAAGCTAGGATTTTGAGGACTTCTTGAGCCAGTTTTTCCAAGTGATTTCAGAAGTTTTCTCCACAAAATAGAGTGCCAATATTTCCTATCAAAAGGGATTTTATCAAGAGAGTGTTTATTGTGATTTCTTGAGTTTTCCATCAAAAGTTCTTTCCTTGATTCCTCACACTACACTTGAGCATCCATTGAGCTATTTAATCCTATAGGAGAGTTGTAGTGAGAGTTTGTAATTGGTGATCAAGTGTTTAGATCACCAAGAGATCATTTCTTGTTCTTTGAGAAGGCGGACGGTTGTGTTCGCGGTTTGATTGAGGGTCCTAGTGAGGACTTGGTGTTGTTGGGTCCTAGTGAGGACTTGTAGCTTGAGGTGCGGCCTCGACGAGCCGGTGGGCTTGTGGTGTGTAAGGGACTAGAGAGTCCGAGGGCTTGTAGGTGTTGCGGCACCGAGGAGAGATCCGGTGGGATCTTGCATAGTGGAAATCCTTCGTGTGTCGAAGGCGGGGATGTAGAGCAAGTGTGCTCGAACCTCGAAACATACCCTTGTGTTTGCGATTGCTATTCTCTCTCTCTCTCTTTGTCTCTTTTTATATCTTGCATTACTTACATTGTCTTTACTATTACATGCTTGATATTCCCTTGTGCTTAATTGTTATATACTTGCGTGGGATTGCTTGATAACACTAGTATTCAACCAAGAGAGCCAACGCGGCACCTCAACCCATTCAAGGGGAATCTAGAGGAGTTTGTCCAGAGCCTCGCAAGGGGAATTCGGCAACACTCTTGTGTTATACATAAGTGTTTAATTAAAAGAAGTTTTATTTGGTCATCTTAGTTTTAATTCCGCATTATTTGTTCATAAGTGACCATTAGATTAGCCATCACCTATTCACCCCCCCTCTAGGTGATCTTACAATTGGTATCAGAGCTAGTGCTCTTGATATTGGGTCTAACAACCTAAGAGTTAAAGATCCTCCTTTTAGGCTAATCACAATATTTTTGTACACACACACCTCACCATGGACTTCATGTCACCACCCACCTTTGATATTCTTAACATCCAAACTTGGAAGGTTAAGATGTCATTGTACCTCAAGGCCTTAGGAATTCATGTCTATCTTGCCACTACTAATAATGCATATTGTATAGATGGTAAGAATATTGAGGCTAATGCAAAAGCCCTTCATGCTCTTAAATGTACCCTAAATGATGATTATTTATCTAGGGTTTCTAACATTGAATCGGCTTTTGTAGCTTGGAACATCATCACCTCCCTTGGCGAAAAGGATCTATATTATGCCGGGAGCGATTCGGATGTTGGAAGCGACACCTCCAACAAGTGCTACATGGTCCAAGGGGATAACCCCTTGAGGTAACTTCCGAATCCGAGGATGAGGATGCTACTATGTCATATGATGAGCTAAATTCATTTTGCCAATTATTGCTTGAGAGATATGACATAATTAAAAAGAAAATAAAAATTTGAAAAAGGATATTGCTTGCATGCATGTAGAACATGACTCTTTTAGAGATAACATTGCATGCTTGGAAAAAGATAACAAGAATTTGAAAAAGAACATTGATTGCATGCATGTAGAAAATGATTCTTTTAGAAATAAACTTGCATGTTTAGAAAAAGAAAATAAAGTTTTGAAAAATGAGAATGTTTCCTTATTTTCAAAATTAAATGATTTATGTGAAGGGAACACTATTTTGAAGGATAAGATTGATTTGGTAGAAAAACAAAAGGAAATCGTTTTTCAAGAAAATAAATCTTTAAAAAGAAAATTTGTTGAAAAAGAAAAGGATAATGTTTTTCAAAAGAAAAAGAAAAATGATTCTTTATCTCACCATGCTTTACATGCCACAACTAATGAGATTAAGAATTTAAAAAATAAAATAGAAAATTTGAGCTCTAATTTGAGCACATGTGCATTCAATCATTCTAAGTTGGAATCTTTGTTTCAAAAGAAACAAGTTCCCCATGCTCATGCACATACACATCATGCTCATGCTTATGTTGCACATCACGATCACAATCACACTCATAAGCATCATGATAGGGTGTACACTTGTACACATTGTGGTCGCAAAGGCCATTTAGCAAAATATTGTTTTGATAAGAAGCATAACTTATATTTTGCTATGTCTAAAGGATTTTGGGTTCCTTATAATAAAGCTAACCCCAAAGGACCCAAGAAAATATGGGTACCAAAACCCCACCTTTTGCTTGTGATGTAGGTGAGGGCTCTCACAAAACGTGAGAGGGATGGTACCTTGGTAGTGGATGCACTTGGACATGATGGATATACTTTTGGGTTGCATCGCTATCAAGGAGCTTTGGTGGATCAACCACCATGCTAGGAGCTTTGGAGTTGGTAACAATTTCTAAACTCCTATTTTATTTATGTACATGCTTTTATTTTCATAATATCATTCATAGCATGTTCATGTTTTAAGATTTTATGTGCTTCATGTGGCATTTACATGCTTAAATGTAGAATGCGTCAAAACTTGCATTTATACATATATGTATAGTGAACTACAATTGACTAATATATATTTGGACTTCATGCTCATTTGTATCCACTATATGCATGTGTATAGGCTAGTTTTGATGATTCGGTCATTTATACTTGTTATGCCTATCCTTGATTTTACTTCATGTATATGTGTGTTTAATTCAAATCTAATAAATATACATGTATACCCTTGAGTCATTTGCCTTCATGCAATATATATTGGACTCTTTTAGATTTGGGATATGTATGCATATTGTTAGAATTGGATAAATCATACATATACCATGAAGATTAGTATTTTAAATAAATAATAAAAAAATTGATGATTTTTTATGTTTTTGATTTGTATTAAAGATTAAAACATGTGTAAAACAAAATGTGATTTATGATCTTTTTGAGCTTGAATGACTACTTTCATGAAAATGCTATTTACATAACCTTTGAACACTCATCTTTTATTCAAAAATATATTTATGAGCTTTATGGACTATGAGTGCTTGGATTTTTATGTACTTAGTCTCATTCATGAAAAACATATGATTTGACATATTTGAAGGATCTTTAACTAGTTTTCAAAAATAATTTATACTAGTTATGTATTCTTCAAATAGTTTTTGAGATTGTCACATGATTCAATTTTTCTTAAAATTTAATGCTTCATGATTTGAATATTAGTTTATATGTTAGTTTTTGTCAACACTAGGATTTATACTTGAACATATCATGGGCCTGAAAAAGATCTATTAGGAAGTGTGCTTAAATGCTTATTTGAACCCTTGAAATGTACTTGTATTGCTTAGTTTTGATGATTCATACATATTTAAACTTATGTTCACCTTTTGGATTTGATTTATGATCATGTGCCTTTTATTTCATGTATATGTGTATTTTGCCAAACCTTAAAATATACATGTATAACTCTTGAGTCTTTTGCCTTCAATGCAAATCCATTCATATAGACTCACTTGAGTTTAAGAGATATGTATGTATATTTCATGTATTGTCAAAACATACATATATCTTGACATATAGATTTTGTTTTCAATGATTTAATAAAAAAATGTGAGATGATTTTGATGTTTATGATTTTCTAAGGAATATTGTACCTTATTGCCATTTTCATGATGCCATGTTTCACATAACATTAGTACACTCACTTCTTTTGAAACTATTTGGACTTTATAGATTAGAGTGTTTGAGTGTTTTGTGTCTCATTGCTATTTCATGAAAATCCTTAGATTTATTCCTTGATAGAAGGATTTCGTACTAGTTGTTAAACACTCTCATTTAACTAGTTCGAATTCTTCATGTGTTGTTAATGCTAAGCTTAATTCAAATCTTATTTTTCAAGCTTATGCATTAGATTTTAAAATGGTATCAATATTTTTTATTTGATATCAAAGAGAAAATTCAAAATTTGTTTTGATAAAATAGAATTAATGATTTTGTTTTGATGAGAAAAATTCAAAATTTTTGATTTGTATTGCCCCTCCTTGACTTCTTTATTTTTTGACATAAAGGGGGAGAAAATTTGTTGGTTTGATTTTACTTTGAACCCTTTGTTGATGATTGACAAAAAGGGGGAGAAGTATTTGTGTTTTTGTTTTGATATATATGCATGATTTCCTTGCTTAAGGGGGAGAAGTATTTGTCCTTCTTACTTAAGGGGAATTAAGATTTGTATTTATGCATATGTGTTTTGATTTATGCAAATAGGAGTAAAAAGATTTTGATTTATGCTTGTTGCATCTCCATATTTGCATCCATATTCATGTGCTTCATGATCATATTTATTATTTATTTTGTATGCATGAGTTAAGGGGGAGCTTCTTTGAAGCTTTACTTTAATCCATGCATATATAACTCCATGAGTTTTGTCATCATCAAAAAGGGGGAGATTGTTGGCCCAAAGGCCTATCACTCTAGTTTTGATGATGATCAACTCATGTAGTTATATTTGCTAATGATCTTGTTTAATTAGTGACAGATTCCTTATCAAGATCTTAGTAGGTGTGGAGCTTCAACAAAGGATAAAATGTCAAGTTGGAAGCTAGCACCGGTCGATTCACGAGCCTATGCATCAAGACCACATCTAGAGATGAGCTCGGTGGATTGCATGTGGACCAAGTCAAGAAGATGAGAAGACTTCAAGGGAAGACTTCAAGAAGATGAAGACTTGTGTCTAGGTATAAGATTTTGTTTTGTTTTAGAAAAATGTAAAGGATAGATAGTTGGTGGATTGCTCAAGTCTATATCACACACACTCTTGATAGAATGATTTTCATAAAAGATTTTCCTAGTTAAGAAAAGATTTTTATTTGTGATAAAATACAATTTGGTTTTTGGTATTCATGTATACATATTTTATATCCAAAACCATGTTTAGAGCCTTATGTCAAAAACTAGATATTTCATCTTGATTGTGTGGTGGATCATATCCATACACACTTTGCTTTATAAGTTCAAAATATCTTGTTTTTGTATTTTGTGAAGTTATGAAAAAACAAGTTTTAGAAAAATATATTTTTAGAAAAACAGTTTTTATTTTGATTGAAACTATTTTTCTGGATTTACTGTGAATTTCTGGGATTTTATTAAGCCAAAAGACCAATCCTTAATCCCTATTTTCTGGTTCTGCCAGTTCTGATTTTTCAGAACTGACAGAGGCCGGTCGACCGGGTCGGTCGACCGGACGTGCACGACGTGCACGCCAGTGTGCACTGGAGATCGGTCGACCGGGCCGGTCGACCGTTTCAGAGAGCTTTGCTCTCGGGAATTATCGGTCGACCGGGCCGGTCGACCGACAGAGAGTTAACTCTCTTCTCCAGTTGCGCGGTCGACCGGGCCGGTCGACCGGAGGCTGCAACGGTCGGATTTTTGACCGTTGCCGGTCGACCGGACCGGTCGACCGGTAGCTCTGACAGAGCCCAACGGTCAGATTTTTCTGGCCTCTATAAAAGGGGGTTTTGTCATTGTTTGAAGCTAGGATTTTGAGGACTTCTTGAGCCAGTTTTTCCAAGTGATTTCAGAAGTTTTCTCCACAAAATAGAGTGCCAATATTTCCTATCAAAAGGGATTTTATCAAGAGAGTGTTTATTGTGATTTCTTGAGTTTTTCATCAAAAGTTCTTTCCTTGATTCCTCACACTACACTTGAGCATCCATTGAGCTATTTAATCCTATAGGAGAGTTGTAGTGAGAGTTTGTAATTGGTGATCAAGTGTTTAGATCACCAAGAGATCATTTCTTGTTCTTTGAGAAGGCGGACGGTTGTGTTCGCGGTTTGATTGAGGGTCCTAGTGAGGACTTGGTGTTGTTGGGTCCTAGTGAGGACTTGTAGCTTGAGGTGCGGCCTCGACGAGCCGGTGGGCTTGTGGTGTGTAAGGGACTAGAGAGTCCGAGGGCTTGTAGGTGTTGCGGCACCGAGGAGAGATCCGGTGGGATCTTGCATAGTGGAAATCCTTCGTGTGTCGAAGGCGGGGATGTAGAGCAAGTGTGCTCGAATCTCGAAACATACCCTTGTGTTTGCGATTGCTATTCTCTCTCTCTCTCTTTGTCTCTTGTTATATCTTGCATTACTTACATTGTCTTTACTATTACATGCTTGATATTCCCTTGTGCTTAATTGTTATATACTTGCGTGGGATTGCTTGATAACACTAGTATTCAACCAAGAGAGCCAACGCGGCACCTCAACCCATTCAAGGGGAATCTAGAGGAGTTTGTCCAGAGCCTCGCAAGGGGAATTCGGCAACACTCTTGTGTTATACATAAGTGTTTAATTAAAAGAAGTTTTATTTGGTCATCTTAGTTTTAATTCCGCATTATTTGTTCATAAGTGACCATTAGATTAGCCATCACCTATTCACCCCCCCTAGGTGATCTTACAGCATCTGGGCCGTGGTCCCGGGTATGTACGGGACCCACCTAAAATACGAATTACCGTCTCTAATTATCAATTTCAACAATAAGACATTGAGAATAGACATACACAGACACATTGACAACATTACCTCATCTGGATAAATTATAGTTTATAAATGGTTATATGGTGTATATCACTGTGTTACATTATGACTCATATACGTTAGACAACAGTATGATTACTATACTTGATTATACATGTGCTGTTAGATTTTACATGTTATTTTTTTATATTCCCCTCTTTTTATCATTTATTTAGGTCGCTATTGACGACCCTGAGTTGCTTGCTCAGGTTCTGATCCAGAAACTCGGCAGGAGCAGGCGTACTTCGAGCACCTCGCTGATCTTCAGTAGACAGATCCTTCCTCCTTTCATATGTGAGAGACGTTAATTGTCGTGTTTTTCTATGATTTCATTATGTTGTAATAAGTAAAACTTTTGGTGACATTATGTATTTGATTTCATCTAGCTGGATTAATGAATAAACCTTGTTTTATTTTGAATCAATGTACTGAGGCTTAACGTATTCGTTTTAAAAATACGTCGCTGGCTCTTGTCACGTACCCTTTATAAAAGTATTATGATTGCGGGGCGTGACAGGGTTTTCTTGGTATCAGAGCCAGGTTACTCAAGTGTATAGTTGTGTAAGTAGTCAGGCTCTTACCAACAGTACAAGGTTTAGTAATCCAGCTACAAATACAAGTATGTCTACCATATCTTAATTGATATTTATTTTCTCAGACTTATGGCTCAACGACGTCCCTCCGCTCACATCGCTGCTCGCGAAGATGCCATTGATTTGATGGGGATACTCTGGGGCCTGGTAGAATCACAGCAGCAGCAGATAGCACTTCTTCGAGATGGATTAGTGACAGCACAACAGACAACCACGGAGGCCATGGAGAGGTCTGCGACTCCTCGTGGACCAAAACCCGGGAACATTTCAGACTTCAGGAGGTTGCAGCCAGCCACTTTCACCGGGACAGAAAAGCCTTTGGAAGTAGAGCAATGGCTGGTCGATATGACCAATCTCTTGAATGCAGCTCGTGTTCCGATGAAAGATCAAGTGAAGGTAGTCAAGGTCCAAATGACTGATGTGGCTCAAACATGGTGGCTCGCTGAGGAGGAACGATTGGAGAAGCCGGTCACATGGGAGAGGTTCTCAGAAAACTTCTATGAGCGATTCTTCCCCAAGACTGCTAGAAGGGAGATGGAGCAGCAATTCATCAACCTACGACAAGGGAGTCGGACGGTGGATGAGTATGCAGCAGAGTTCCTGAGGTTAAGCCGATTCGCCCCCTATATGGTAGCGGAGGAAGAAGATAGGGCGAACCGATTCCAGCAAGGACTGAGGCTAGACATTCAAAAGTTTTTGGTCACACAGCAATTGAGCACTTACTCTCAGGTTCTCGGTGCTGCCCGTGGTCTAGAGCAGGTGATGGAAAAGGAGAGCAGGAGCAGATTGCAGACTAGGCCACTGAAGCGACCTTATGATCAGGTTGTCAAGGGACCTCCTGCTAGGACCAGTCCTGCACCACCGAGCAGGCATTCTTTCTCTCCTTCCCCGCCCTCGATCGTCTGTGGATTCTGTCAGAGGCCGGGACATTCACGTGGGAATTGCAGGTGGGCAAATGGTCAATGCTTAGCTTGTGGATCCAGAGATCATCAACTAGCTGACTGTCCTTCCAAGAGGCCGAGGAGCATCATGCCTGCCCCTCCAACATCAGAAGCAGTTAAAAGGAACCCGGTGCCCGCAGGTAGAGGAGCTCCGCTTCCTTCGCAGCAACAGGTGTTCAAACAGGCTCAGCGGAGGTCGGGAATCGGACGTGGAAGAGGCCAGGCTTTCAACCTGACGGCAGAACAAGCTGAGGCATCAGAGGAAGTTGTAGCAGGTACCATTCTGGTTCATTCCATTCCAGTTGTATCGTTATTTGATTCTGGTGCTTCCCACTGCTATATATCTACTAGATTCGTTATGATGCATGCTATACCCTGTAATGATATGGATAACCAGTGGAAAATTAGTACCGGGAACGGGGTTATAACCACTAGTAGAATATGTAAGTCTTGTTCTGTGGAGATTTACGGAAGACAGTTAAGGGCAGATTTGTTTATGATAGACACCGGCGGATATGATGTGATCTTAGGCATGACCTGGCTTAGTAAGTATCATGCGGTGATTGATTGCCGGAATAAGAGCGTGATCTTCAAGATTCCAGATCAGTCCGAATTCCAGTTCGTCGGGGAGTCGAAGGCATCCAGACAGAAGCTGCAAGGGGACTACGCCACCGCAGAAACTTAAGAGAAGCCGATACCAATTGTGGAGGAATTTTTAGATGTGTTTCCAGAGGATCTACCAGGACTTCCGCCAGACCGAAACTTGGAGTTCGCTATCGAAGTCATCCCAGGTACTGCCCCTATTTCTAAAGCACCATATCGAATGCACCTGTGGAGCTAGCCGAATTGAAGAAGCAACTGCAGGAATATTTGGATAAAGGCTTCATCAGGCCCAGTGTTTCACCTTGGGGAGCTCCGGTGTTGTTGGTAAAGAAGAAGAATGGTAGCAGAAGGTTGTGCATTGATTATCGGGAGTTGAACAAGGTCACTATCAAGAATAGATATCCCTTACCTAGGATAGATGACTTGTTTGATCAGCTAGCCGGAGCTAAGGTATTCTCGAAGTTAGATCTTCGGTCTGGATATCATCAATTGAAGGTGAAGGAGGTAGACATTCTGAAGACGGCATTTAGGACTCGTTATGGTCATTACGAGTTCTTGGTTATGCCATTTGGAGTGACCAATGCTCCGGCAATCTTTATGGATTTGATGAATCGAGTGTTCTCTCCATTCTTAGATAAGTTCGTAGTAATATTCATTGATGATATTCTGATATACTCTAAGAACGAGGAAGAACATGTTGAGCACTTGAGAATCGTGTTGCAGACACTTCGACAGGAGAAGCTTTATGCCAAACTAAGCAAGTGTGAGTTCTGGCTTAAGAGTGTGGCATTTTTGGGGCATATTTTTCGAGAGAAGGCATCTCAGTGGATCCCAGCAAAGTGCAGGCAGTAAGGGATTGGCTTATCCCGAAATCAGTAACCGAGATTAGGAGCTTTCTGGGGTTAGCTGGATACTACCGGAGATTCATGCAAGACTTTTCTAGAATTGCAGGACCTCTGACCAAGTTTACTCAGAAGGGGGAGAAGTATGTATGGACAGCGGAGTGTACCAGTGCTTTTGAAGAACTGAAGAAGAGGTTGATGACGGCTCCAATTTTGGAGATGCCTGATGGAACCGGTGGTATGGTCATTTACAGTGATGCGTCAGGGAAAGGATTGGGATGTGTGCTAATGCAGCATGGGCATGTGATAGCATACGCGTCCAGGCAACTCAGACCTCACGAGAAGAACTACCCTACGCATGATCTGGAGTTAGCAGCAGTGATTTTCGCCTTGAAAATTTGGAGGCACATCTGTTAGGTGATCAGGTGCTAATTTACACCGATCACAAGAGCTTGAAGTACATCTTCACTCAGAAGGAGTTAAACATGAGGCAGAGGAGGTGGTTGGAGCTGATGGCTGACTATGATATTGATCTACAATATCACCCTGGAAAGATCAATGTAGTACCAGATGCCTTAAGCAGGAAGCCAGAAGTGTCTATGGCAATACAAATCACACAACAGAAAGAATTATTCGAAGAGATGAGGCGAATGACCTGATGGTAATTCGAAGGGCAATATCTCCTGGCCAATTGATGGTCATGCAGATTCAACCAAACTTATTAGAGAAGATCAGGGAAGCTCAAGGTGGAGATCTTAAATTACAAGAATTCAGGGAGCAAGTGAAAGCTGGATTGAGGTCAGACATGCAGATCTATGTGGATGGAACGCTCCGTTTCGGCAACAGAATTTGTGTGCCGAAGGGAGAGCTTCGGCAAGAAGTGTTAGCTGAAGCCCATAGCTCGGCTTATTCCATATATCCAGGAGGGACAAAGATGTACCAAGACCTGAAGCAGCGGTTCTGGTGGCATGGAATGAAAAGGGAGATTGCTCGATATGTGGCGAAGTGTTTGGTGTGTCAACAAGTGAAGGCTGAACATCAGAGGACAGCTGGACTACTTCAACCTCTACCGATTCCGGAATGGAAGTGGGAGCATATTACTATGGACTTCGTCACTGCCTTACCTCGCAGCCAGAAGGGAAATAATACAGTATGGGTTATAGTAGATCGTCTCACGAAATCAGCACATTTCATTCCTTTTAGACTGGGGCAGTCTACGGAATTGTTAGCAGAGAAGTATATGCAGGAGGTAGTGAGGCTCCATGGTGTGCCAGTCAGCATTGTGTCTGATAGAGACACTAGATTTCTATCCCACTTTTGGAGAAGTCTTCAGGAAAGTTTGGGAACCTGCTTGAAGTTTTGCACTACATATCATCCGCAGACTGATGGACAATCAGAGCGGACGATTCAGATTCTCGAAGACATGTTGAGGGCATGCATGCTAGATTTCAAAGGATCGTGGGAAGATCCATTTGCACTTGGCGGAGTTTGCTTATAACAACAGCTACCAAGCTAGTATTAAGATGGCGCCTTTTGAAGCCTTATATGGAAGGAAATGCAGATCTCCTTTGTGCTGGGACGATATTGGTGACCGGAGTCTACTGGGACCGGAGATTATAACTCAGACAGTGGATAAAGTTAAGATTATCCGAGAGCGCCTCAAGGCAGCTCAGGATAGACAGAAGAAATGGGCAGATTTAGACAGAAGGCCACTGGAGTTTGAGATTGGAGATAAAGTATTCTTAAAGATATCACCAACGAGGGGAGTAATTAGGTTCGGCAACAGAGGGATGCTGAGTCCCAGGTTTATAGGACCTTTTGAGATTTTGGAGCGAGTGGGAGCGGTGGCTTATAGGCTAGCATTGCCCCCATCTTTAGATGGCGTGCATGATGTCTTCCATGTTTCTCAGCTGAGGAGGTATATCCGAGATGACAGTCATGTGGTGGATCATTCTGAGTTGGAACTTAGGCCGGACCTATCCTACACTGAGAGGCCTACGGTTATCCTAGATCGGACTACCAAGGATTTGAAGAAGCAGACCATTCTACTTGTTCTAATATCTTGGGGCAATCGACCTCCAGGAGAAGCAACATGGGAGCGGGAAGATGTCATCCGCGATAGCTATCCCCACCTTTTCCGTGATAATTAGGTATATTTTCTTTCCCCGCCTGAATTTAAATTTCGAGGACGAAATTTTCTTATTAGGTGGGTAGGATGTAATACTCTTGTTTTTTTATACCAAAATAAAAATAAAAATAAAAATAAAAATAAAAATAATTATAATAATGCTAGCACTAGGAATTGAACTCAGGTCCCCAGCAAGGGAGAGAAGAGAGTTAACCATTATGCCACTCTGGCGTGTAATCTAAGAGCACTCAGAATTAAATTTGAATCTAATAAGCTAGACAATCTATAATTTCAAATCTAAATCAAATCCCTTTGAGATTTTTCTACAACTTTTCATTTTTATCTAAATTGCTAATCTAGCCTAATTAGAGCCCAGGTTCAAGAAAAATCTCTTTGAGATTTTTCTACAACTTTCAATTCTTATCTAAATTGCTAATCTAGCCTAATTAGAGTCCAGGTTCAAAAAAAAAATCTCTTATAGCCTTATTAAAACCTAAACATTTCCTTCCTCTTTTACTTCAAGAGAAACCCTAGTACAACTCTTCCCATCTTCATATTTCTCCTCAAACTCTTCGTGAACGAAGAGGGATTTCGAGATACAAGGGTTAAGGAGAAAGCAAGGAGAACAAGTATAAAATTTGATTTTTTATTAATTCAAATATTTAATAAGCATAGCATGATTAAGATTCTCTTTTTGTTACGAAAACTTAGATCTCCCCTAAATTTAAATTAATTTATATGAATATGAATTTTGATAGCATACCATAATTTAAAAAAAATCTTTTTATGAAAAAAAAATCCATCCAATAATAATAAATAGGTTAAAATTTGTATGAATTAAAAATTATAATTAAATCGGAGTACCATGCATAGATCTACCCCTTTTTAAGAATTTCTTCATCATCAAAAAAAAAAAATCTTGCAAAGACCCATTAATTGTTTTCAGCCCAACAGAACAGAAAAAAATAATAAAATAAAATAAATAATGAACTGGGCCTGGCCATTGGGCCAGGCCAGAAACCAGAAAACAAAAAAAAAACAGAAAAAAAAAAGAGAATAAATGAAGCCCAATTCATTTAATCCGACCCAATTACAAAATCAGACCCGTTAAGTTTTGAACAACAATTTTTTTAGCTAGATAAAAAAAAATGGAAAAAAATAAATAAAAATAGTGATAAATATATAGATAACTTCTACCATCTTCATAAAAATTTTGGAGTAAATTGCAGCTCATATGGGTCTGAACTACTGTATTCAAAGATTGAAACGTGCTATTCTAATTTCAGACCCGTTAAGAAAATTACATGTTTTAAACCATTTAAAACACATAAAAATCAGTAAATAAAATCTAAAAATCTCATAAACTTTATACTTCATTATGCAACCTTATTTAAAGATCTGGGTTGTCCACACATAATTTAAAATACTGAATAAATAGAATATTTTATGTAAAAGTTCGATAAATTCTAATTTAATATATATTAATGTAGATTTCTTCGATTGGTGCTTGGACGCGTGATAACCCAGGTGAGTATTCTTTTACTCACTTTATAAGTATTATTATTTTCATTTATTATGAAATGTTGTTTATTCCTATTGTTAAATGGTAAGTTATTAAAGTGATAGACTTTCTAGAAAATCTGAAAATTGTTTAAAATTGTAAATGATGAGATGGATTATGTTATCAAGTCACTGGAAATACATACTGTTCCACTGTACACTGTCATTATTACTGTTACTGTTTATATCCAGTGATTTATGTAACATGATTTCTAGATAATTTACACCGGGTGGGGAAGTTGATAAAAGAGACGGTGTTGGTATTTTGGGTGGACCTAGAATACAGGTTGCGCAGTCGAAATACGGTTCTACTGCAGGGTTCCGGGGGATGACTGACATCCCATCTGTTTACTGTTCCACAGTGCGACTGTGAGTTTTCTGTTCCACGGTGATGTTGTGTGTACTGTTACTGTTACTGTTACTGACTACCTAGCGGTAGGGCCTGGTTCAGCGCCAGGCATCTGGGCCGTGGTCCCGGGTATGTACGGGACCCACCTAAAATACGAATTACCGTCTCTAATTATCAATTTCAACAATAAGACATTGAGAATAGACATACACAGACACATTGACAACATTACCTCATCTGGATAAATTATAGTTTATAAATGGATATATGGTGTATATCACTGTGTTACATTATGACTCATATACGTTAGACAACAGTATGATTACTATACTTGATTATACATGTGCTGTTAGATTTTGCATGTTATTTTTTATATTCCCCTCTTTTTATCATTTATTTAGGTCGCTATTGACGACCCTGAGTTGCTTGCTCAGGTTCTGATCCAGAAACTCGGCAGGAGCAGGAGTACTTCGAGCACCTCGCTGATCTTCAGTAGACAGATCCTTCCTCCTTTCATATGTGAGAGACGTTAATTGTCGTGTTTTCTATGATTTCATTATGTTGTAATAAGTAAAACTTTTGGTGACATTATGTATTTGATTTCTTCTAGCTAGATTAATGAATAAACCTTATTTTATTTTGAATCAATGTACTGAGGCTTAACGTATTCGTTTTAAAAATACGTCACTGGCTCTCGTCACGTACCCTTTATAAAAGTATTATGATTGCGGGGCGTGACATCGGTGGTGATCCACTCGAGGACTGTTCTGGTTTGCGTTGATGGTGATCTCGTTGGTGGTCTGGGAGGACAAGCAGGTGGTCTCGATGGTGATCCACTCGCTCGTGGACCCTCGTGGAATGGCTTGTGAGAGGATTGCTCGTTGTGGAATGACTCGTCGGAGAACAGCTCGTCATGGAATGCGTCGGGGAGGGGAGAGGCATTTCGGAAAGAGTTTCAGCATAGGGAGGGGAATTTTGGGAAGAGTTTCAGCGGGGAGGGAGGGGCATTTTTAAGATTTTTTTTAAAAAAAATTTTAGATTTCTCGTCGGTTATATAAAATAACCGAGACTAAATGTCTTCATTTCCCGTCGGTTAAAAACCAACGTGAAACATCCGACTTTTCGCGTCTCTTGGATACACGTCGGTTGTAAAAGCCGACGTTTCCTTTTCGCGTCAGATTTAATCCGACGCGAGTTCCCTTTTCTATAGTAGTGCCGGTTCAAACTATAGAACCGAATCAGAACAGTGGAACGAAAACTGTAATCAGACTGGGCCGCCGGTTACCTGGTTCCAAATCGAACCGGGGTCAGGTCTACTCAAACATAGGGAAATACAATAGTTCTACATTCTTACTACACAGGGAAACACAAGAGTTCTTCCACTCCCCCCGCACGAGGGAAATACAATAGTTCTCCGTTCATCCCACACTGGGAAATATGATATAGATAAGTATTTAAAAAGATAAAGAGAAAGCTTTTTTGTGGTAGGTTATCCGCAAAGGTAATTGTCACGCCCCGCTTCCCAAAATACGTAGAAATGTTATCGCGACGAGAGTCGGTGACGTATATTCGCGAGAAAAATACCCTACGCATATACGCTAAACCTAAAGTAACTTGAACAAGTTATATCATCACTATGATGACATGATAACACTGCAATATAACATATGACTAACCACACATGATAACAGACAAATAAAGGAAAAGAATAAGCAATGAGTCTGATATATTGGGAGTCACAAGAAACGACAGGAATAAAATAAAGTGAGAATACCAGTATCGAATAAAGAGAACTTAATGCTCCTTAGAATGTCTGTGATCCTCTCCAAATACCTGATCAACAATAAATAATCTCAGATCTAGATATGCAAGTCTAGGAAGTCAGAACTCCTAATGAATGTGTAAAAATAAAAGGAAAGTGCATATGCACACAAATGTGAGCACACTAAAACATATATACTGGAATAAAGCAAAAATAACATATAAAACATGAATAGAAAGTAATAAAGTTAGTCAATACAAAATCAGATGTCCAATCAGGTGTCATGTGTACAATCTATAAATCAAATGGATAAAGTCAGTCAGTGCTATAATCAGATATATATCAGGACATTAGTATAATCAGATGTCTACAATCAGTCATATATATCAAGTTCAGTCTACAATATCATTGTAAAGATTTCAGTTTTGTTTAATTATGTCAGCGAACACCAATTGCCACATGCAGTGACGCATCTCATGCTACGCCTATCACACGTGTCAATCGAAGTCCTAAGTTATTGAAACTGATCGGTTGGAGATATTATCTGTGTTTTAGGTGGGTCCCGTATATACCCGGGACTACCGGCTTCAGACGCCCGGCGCTGAACCAGGCCGTACTGCCGGTACTACAGTAACGGTAAAACAGTAACAGTATGAGATGTCAATCATCCCCAAGAACCCTGCAGTGGAACCTTGTCTCGGTTGCGTAACCTGTATCCTAAGTCCACCCAAAATACAGACACTGTCTCCTCCATCAATTTTCCTATTCCAGTATAAGTTGTCTAATTATATTATTATTTAATTCAGTTACGGTGACAGTAACAGTAACAGTACGGTAACAGTAACAGTAATCGCATACACAGTGAACAATATCAGTAACCATGTATACAATGAATAGAGCTGTACTGAGCGTTACAGTCTAACAATACTTTCCCAGTAACTTCTAATAACATGTATTAATACAGTAATTAGTCCTGCACTGTCTAGTCAAGGTAAGGTACAATCTCATATAGAACTGATCAAAATCTCATCCACCGATATTAGATCTAACAGTAATGAATCTATCAACTCATAATCTCGATACAGTTATCGTATATATCAAATACCAATCTATATTAAGGTAGTCCGGTACAAAAACCACAAGTCTAATAACCAAGTAATCAGTTCTCTCACCTTATCAATCTACTCTGATCCCCTAGGTCACCAATAAATAGGATCAAATAATAACTACTATCATACATTGAATATATATTATCACCAATATCAATGAAACCACTCTCATAATAATTCTATAACTGAATAACTGAAATAGTCAAGAATCAATCATGAAGAGAGGTCTACTGCATATCCTCAAAGTCAACTAGATCAATAGATACTGAAATCATATCCAAATAATGAAATATTCTCAAGCGACATGAAACCTAGAATGGTCTATATCTGATAATCAACATCAAAAGATTCATAAATACTCAAAAAGTATAATCAAGGGTAAAACTGAGAATACTCACAAATATCAATCCCACTACATCATCAGTATATATATCCTTTAAGTCATCGATATATATATCCAAGTCCCAACATATAAGAATACATATTCACTTATATCTAACTGATCATCACTATCTAAATCTATGTAAGACTATCATAAACTCCCACTTCCATTAAGCTTAATCACATGATCTAGAAATTCAAGTAATTAATCAATTATGTATATACATGCACCAGGTCAGGTCAACCTAATCTATGTCTACTCCTCAACCCAAGACCAAGTCCACCACAATCGAGTCCAATGATCAAATCCAATGTAAAGAATATAAAACTCAGGCCGACTCCAACTCTAACCAAGTTAATACCAATTCAAGTACTGGTAAATCAGTCTATCAAAAAAGTGATGTCATATCTAACACTTCCTCAATATTTACATAAGTTCTAATAGGAATAATCACCAAACAGTTTGTCTGACAATCACTTTATATAAAATATGAATCTCTAACCTCAATCATAAACCAATCAACCTCAGGATCAATATAATTATATTCTAAGATTTATCACAGCTAGGTAATTACAAGGTCAAGTCCGGTCTATGGTATATCAATACTAAGCCTACGCCAACAACGACGATTTACTGACACATGAAATGACGCCAATAAATGCTCATATCAACTAAATCATAAGGTGTATGTCACTGATGTCATATGAATTGTACAGTAATCATACTAGTCAAATACATCAGATGGTCAAATGAAATGATACAGGAAGCATACGAATAATATAGACGACGAGAAATAAGAAAAAGATATAAGAGCAAACACTCACATGAATGACACGGTTTTGGAACCGAACCGCCATCTGGTCTTCACTGCATGAACCGGTACGAATTTACGAATCATCTTATAGATCGGTCTTCAAATCGCCCGTGTATTGAGTCTACAGCGAACACGAATCCAAATCTCTTGTAACGGGTGCGGATCTCACCCAAATGGGTCTGCATGGCAAACTCCCTGGGATGCAGCACATCATTCAGCTCGAGTATGAGTGGGCCCAAGACAAAGCTTCTAGGCACCTTTTGTGCACAAGTTCCATATTTCTCCCAATTGATGCTAAAAAATGATTGCAAAATTAAGCATCTCAGTTGGGGGTTTTCATGGACAAAACCACACTCCCACAGTACTGCAAGCCAACTGAAAATTCCTTCTACAGTTTCCATTTGAACTTCATAAACTTCAGATGTTCTAGGATTTTTATACTTATTCAAGGACCAGACTGGAACAACAAAGATACCTGATGAGTCCAAGCAGCCTCAACTAAATGTGTGCCATTTTCTTCAAGCATTTCATATAATAGTAGAAAGACCTTCCATCTCTCTTGACTACTCAAAAGACCATCAACCTGATGTCATACTTCTCCAACACCCAAGGATTTGGCTTCTTTTTTTCTGCCCACTTATCTCTCTTTGTGATATTAAAACATAATGAGGTCCCATTCATTACGTGAAATAGTATGCTTATTCGAAGGAAAGACAACAAGATCTGAATTGCTTGTAGGGTAATGAACATTGAAACTATCATAAGAAGAATAGTTACTCAATGATACTTTAAGAATATGTAATGCTTGCTTCCTCAAGCACACATCTTTATCAACCAATCCTCTTCGTATTTTTTCGTCCCAAAACTCCTTTTCAGATCTTAAATCAAATTCTTCAAGCATATTATCTCTTGCTAAACTTTCATTCGGTTCCATGCAGTAGAATGAGGAAAAATCGCGGTGACGGTCGAGGAGATCGGAGAAGGAGAGCGGTTGTGCATGGGTGCTCCGGCGAATAGTCAGCTTGTCGGAGGAGAAGGAGAACTCATGCGGTGGTGGCTTGTGTTGGCGGAGCTCGCGGCAACATCGGCGGAGTTCGCGGGGGTGGATGATGGCTTGCTCGTGCTCCGAAGGTGGCTGTGGAGTGAAAGTGAAGAAGAAGATAAGAAGGAGGACGTGGGTTGGCGGCTGCAGAGGGAAGAAGGAGATGGATTAGGATTTATTAGAGTAGGGTTAAACTAAGAGAGTTTATATAGAGAAGGGAGAGTTAGGTTAGTAGGCCTTGGGTGTTTGGCTTGAGTGAAAATGATGATAAAAGATAAGGAGGAAAAATTGAATTGGGTCTAGAGTTAAACGGTAAAGATAATAGGTTGGTGGTCAAATAGGTATAAGATTGATGGGTTTAAGAATAGGTTAATGAATATAGAATCATGGACTAATGGTATGAGTTGTGATAATGGAGGCTTAAGAAAATGAAAGGAAAAATAAGATGAGAGAAGGGATGGGCTTGATTGCTGTCCTCAGAAAATAAAAGAAAAGATGAGAAAAGAAATATGAAAAATAAGAAAAGATAATGGCTTGATGGGTTGGACTTGGTCAAAATAATGCATATACAAAAAATTCATAATAATAATAATAATAACAATAGTTAAATAATAAGTAAAATCATCATAAAATAATTTAAATTATAATAATAGAGATGCATAACAATTTGTTATTATAAAATTCATAATAATAATAATAACCACCACTATTACTAATGACAAATAATGATAACACTGACAATTAGTAAGATTTAAAAATAAAACTCAAACTAAATCAATAACAATTTATCTATTAATATAAATCTGCATAAAATATTAAAATTCTAATTTCATATATTAAATCCTCGTATTACAAATTTGGAATATTACAGTAATATATTAATATAATAGACATATAAACAACATGTTGATATTGCTATATGAATAAATTAACATCACTATTTCATTTCAAAATATATATACAAACATAGAACATGTTTGCTACACTTTGAATGATCCTCTTTTGTTCACAATTTCTTTGAACCACTGTCAAATTTTAACTTATTGACCGTAAAGTTTCTTTGAATCATATTCTACATCACTAAGAAGTTTCCTTCTCAAACTTTTGATAGTTGTTTGTCAAATCCATAAAACTTCATATCTCAATTACGTTTTAAATCTACGCCTATGCAGTAGGAATCCCATTTTAGCCAACTACTGTTGTTCAGACTTCATGCCAAATTTTGAAGAAACTTTTGTCCTCTAAAGTTGATGAAGCAAGACACTTATTTGAGGCAGATGCCTCATATCCCCACATTTATTCTTAGCAAATACCACAAATGTTTCCCATTGAGATTACTCGACCCAATGAAACTCTAATACAATAGTTCTTAAAACTCGACTTTAAAATTCTCCTATTTTCATCAGCATCAATAATAAGTTTCCACAATCTGGGATAGACTTTGTAAGTTTCCATGAATTATATTTAAGACGCTTCAACTACTTGAATATTCTCTCTTTTTTGTTATCTCTTACTATTATTTTCTTTTTCCTTCATATAATATTCATTTACAACACTAGCTAATATCTTTCACACTCTCAAGTATTGTATCTTTAAATTCCACAAATCATATAATTATTGTTCTGAAACTTCTTCTACCATTAATTTAACACATCACCACTAAGGTCCGCTTATCTTGAAACATAAGGGCAAAGATTTTTTGTCACTTCTTGTAGCTTCTTTTAAAACAATTAATACTCAATTTACAATAAGATTCATAGTCCCTCAAGAGCCGGGGGGGGGGGGGGGGGGGGGGGGGGGGGGGGGGGGGGGGGGGGGGTTGGGGGGACGCGTTTTCTGAATATTTTCGGTGCCTCTTGAAATCTTGCAGACACACTCCCGTAGCCATTTCCAATTTTAGGATTTTTTTTCATATATTTAAAAAAAAAAATTCAATGTTGCTGCCCAGCCAGCTAATGTGGGAGTTCTGGGTGCCAACCTCTTGGGCCTAGACTGCCTGAACTCGACCCGAACTCACATTCCAAGTTTTTAGTCATTCTGGGCTATAAAATCTGGAGCTGTGCGCCCACTCCCTGCCCCAGATTGTGTTTCTCAGAATTTGAAAATTTAGAGTTTTGTTCTGTTGCGCCTACGACAACAACCTGATGAGGATCCTCTGAATCTCCCAAGCAAGAAGAACAATCTCCCAAAACAGTACAAATATCACAAACAGAGAAAGCACACGAAAACAACGATTTAACGAGGTTCGGCATCAATGCCTATGTCCTCAGGGCAATGAAAGGGGGAGGGTTTTATTGATTTCAACCAATCAATACAACTTACAGCAATGGGGATCGGGAGAGTTCTGCCTCTGCTCTACTCTCCTCCCTGATTGCACACAAAACCCTTCTCAAAGATACAAACCCTAGAAAATACAACAGCCCTTTAAATAGGGTTCAAAATAACCCTTCCCGAAAAACAGCAGACCGACTGTCGGGCGACCGGTCGGTCGACCGACCCCCTGTGCCGGTCGACCGGGCAATCGACCGGGCGCCCAACAGAGAGTTGGGTCACTTCAGTCGGTCGACCGCTCGGTCGACCGCTCCCTTCCTGTGGTCGACCGGTCCGGTCGACCGCCATCCCTCTGTGCACGTTATGCACGTTTGTCCACCACGGTCGACTGGGCCGGTCGACCGTGCGCCTGCTTCTGCCGATGGTCGACCGCCCGGTCGACCGTGCTCCTGCCGGAAGTACTGTTCTACTGCTATTTTGCTGCTGCTGAATTCTGGATTTTTCTTTCTTCAGTCGACTTCCTCGACTTCTCTTCTTCGTCGACTCTTCGACGACCTCCTCCCCCAACATTCTCCACCTCGGTGAAGATTTTTCCAAAATCTGAGCCGATCTCTAACATACCCCAGTCGATCACCTAGCAAAATCGACACACGATCTTGGCGAAATCGACACACGATCTCGGCTTGCGCGCACCGGACGAAATCGACACACGATCTCGGCTTGGAATCTTTAGCTCAGCTATCCACTGGAAAGCACCATACATGCCTTTCTTACACTTCACCTTAGGAGAACTTCCATACATGCCGATCACCAACATGGCTTCTACTCCGCAACTTCACAACCTCATGAAGACTTCCTCACGAGCCAACACTGACTCTCCAACTGACTAGCTCTATCTAGTCTACCTGTCTTCCACTGACGATCCACCAAGTCTATGTAGAGCACACCGAACATCATCAGCTTCAACTGGATACACACCCCTCCTTATGCAAGCTCAACATCTTCTCACCGGAAGATCAACCTGTTCATCGAGATCACAACATCTCACCACTACGAGAGATCCCACTGGCCACAACGCTTCACCTCTACGTGAAACCTCTCCACCTCTACATGAAGATCCATCGGCCACAACTCTTCACCTCTACGTGAAGTTCCAAACAGCTTCTCGAGAACCCAAATAGCTTCATAAGAGTTGCATCACCAAATGGCTGCGCCTTTACGGCTGCCTACGTACCTTTGCCCAAAAGGATCAAGCCAACTGTAGTTCATTAAAATGAGCTTCATCAAGCTCGAACACTGGTACCTGTATTTGTAGTAGCGGACCTGTCAGACTGAGTCATATGAACCTCCTCACAACCATCATGGAGAACAATGACCTTCAACTTCAGCTTGTCGCGATCACAAGCTTAAGATTCATGCTTCTTTACCCACAAGCGTGATTTTACCTTGGTTCTAATGGCTGCAAACAACTCGACATCCTCAGCAATGTCTTCAACCTGTTCAGCATCAACCCTGGCTTCATAATCTCCACCAGGTGTCACATCCGGTGAAGTCTCCTCCAATGCCGAACCAACTGGAGATGATGGAGTAGCATCAACCTCCACCCGCTGCGATCAAACCTTGGTCTTCGTCCTCTCCACCTACTGAGAGACGGTGGACTTCAACGCTGAAGTCTCTCCAAAAGTGACATTCCTGCTCATCACGATCTTCTTGTTAACGGGGTCCCACAACCTGTAGTTGTTTCTCTTGACGCCCAAATAGACAAACCTCTTTGCTCGCGGATTCACCTTGCCATTCTTGGCACTGAAGTAGGCCGGACTTTCAAACTCCCGCAGCACACCATGATCTTGAGAGCTTTCCCAGACCAAATTTCCAATGAAGCTTTACCTCCTATCGCAGTCGATCTGTTCATGAGATGGCTAGCATACTCAGTCGCCTCAGCTCAAAACGACCTGTCTAATCCTGCATTAGACAACAACCGTCGAACCTCCTCCAGCAAGGAACGGACACATCTTTAGCCAACCCATCTGTACCTGTTGTGAAGTGAGTAGCAATACCTGTGTTCTGGCCAAATCGTAGGAATTGGTTCATGTCTTTTCCAACATTACCAATATGAAGCTTCTTTACCTTCCTACCTATCTGCTTCTCCATTCTTCCTCTCCACTTCACCAACTCATCTAGGGCTTCACCCCTTTGTCTCATGGGATATATCCAAACCTGCCTAGATGAACCATCAACAAAAGAGATAAAGTACCTGTGACCTCCAAGCGATGCCGTCTTAGCAGGTCCCCATACGCTCATGTGAACACAATCAAGAAGACCTTCATTGCAGTGGGTAATGATGCTGAATCTCACCTTCTTCTTGTCCAGAACGCTGTGTCCACCTTCCAACTTGCAGGTAGCAGCACCTTCCAGCGATTCCATCTTTGCAGGAGCTCGCAAAGATTTTCTTCCTCCTGTCCGACCTTTCCCTGCCAGACCTCTGGGCCACCATCATCTGTGGAACTCGAAGTCTCCATCTGATCTGTAATCGTACTACCTTTCAAGTAGTAGAGATTGCCTCGGCGGATGCCCTTCATAACCACCATCGAGCCCTTGATCATCCTGAGATCGCTATCTCGAACAGATATCACCATGCCCGATGCTTCCAAAGTTCCCACGGAGATTAGATTTCTCTTCAACTGAGGTACATACCTCACTCCCTTCAGTTCCCTTACTATCCCATCAAACATCCTGATTCGGATTGTACCTACACCCTCCATGCTACATGAGTGATCATCGCCCATAACGACCAAACACCCCTCCAGCTTCTCAAAGCTAGAAAATCAACCCGATTAGGGCATGCATGGTATGTTGTACCTGTATCTAAAATCCACTCATCTTTTCATGAGTTACCAATGATGGGAGAACTGACTGAAAATGAGAAACCTGACGAGTCCGAATCTGATCCATCTGCCTGTGAACTGCTCCTCGAGTATTCATCACTTTTGCAAGATTTGTTTCAGCCTTTGACTCCTTCTTCTTTCCCTTGAACTTTGGACAGTCCACTTTCCAGTGCCCTATCTCTCTACAGAAGGCACACTGATTCCTTTTGAGATCCCTGAAACCCTGCCTGGACTTTAATCTTCCTCTTTCTTCCTTGCCCTTCCTTGATGAACCACTACCTCATACTTTCAGTGCCTCCGCCGATGAGCTTGACTGAGAAGGATGTCTTTCCTTCTTCCTCGTCTCATAACTTGTCAGTGCAGACGACACCTCATGGTAGTCCAATGTCTGCCTACCATTGATAAAGGTCAGTGTGAATGTCTCATACTCCTCCTCCGGAAGTGAGTTCAGGAAGATGATCGCCTTATCCTCCTCTTCTACAATGACATCCACGTTCACCAAGTCTATAAGAAGTTTCGTGTATCGGTTGATGTGCTCATTCACTGTGCTTCCCTTCTTCATCTGAAATCTGTACAGCTTACTCTTAAGCTGCAACCTTGACTCAACACTCTTCGTCAGGTATTTCTTCTCAAGGGTTTCCCCCAGATGCTTCGCCGAAGTCTCATGTTGTGCAAGATATTTTATGTCTTGCGACAAACATGAACGAATCAACTTACACGCTGACCTGTTCATCTTTGCCCATTGTTCATCAGTGGTCGTGCTCCTCTCCTTCTCCAGAAGGAGAGTATCCTCGAGGTTCGATGCATTTAGGGCATCCATAACCTCACATCTCCATATCCCGAAATTATTTGTGCCATTAAACTTCACCACGTCAATCCTCGGTTGAGGATTCATGGTCTTAACCGAAGCAATTTCTTCTCCCATCTAGATTACTTGATCCTCTATCTATGTGAAAAATTAATCAACTGAAAATAGATCACTACTTCGATAAAAATTCAATTTTTTACCTTTCCTTGAAACCCTAGATTGAGTTTCTCACCGGATCTACTCCACCACAGATTCCACGAGCACTCCTTGCGTCCTCCTGAGATCGACACATGATCCCACGAACACAAATACCTCTGATCTGAGATCGACACACGATCTCCACCGAATCAGATCCCGAGCCCTCCGAATCTCCAGACAAATCCCAAGCGAAACCTGGGAAGCTCTGATACCACTTGTTGCGCCTACGACAACAACCTGATGAGGATCCCCTGAATCTCCCAAGTAAGAAGAACAATCTCCCAAAATAGCACAAATATCACAAACAGAGAAAGCACACGAAAACAACGATTTAATGAGGTTCGGCCTCAATGCCTACGTCCTCGGGGCAATGAAAGGGGGAGGGTTTTATTGATTTCAACCAATCAATATAACTTACAGCAATGGGGATCGGGAGAGTTCTGCCTCTGCTCTGCTCTCCTCCCTGATTGCACACAAAACCCTTCTCAAAGATACAAACCCTAGAAAATACAACAGCCCTTTAAATAGGGTTTAAAATAACTCTTCCCGAAAAACAGCAGACCCGACTGTCGGTCGACCGACCGGTCGACCGACCCCATGTGCCGGTCGACCGGGCAGTCGACCGGGCGCCCAACAGAGAGTTTGGTCACTTCAGTCGGTCGACCGCTCCCTTCCTGCGGTCGACCGGTCTGGTCGACCGCCATCCCTCTGTGCACGTTGTGCACGTTTGTGAACCACGGTCGACTGGGCCGGTCGACCGTGCGCCTGCTTCTGCCGATGGTCGACCGCCCGTCGACCGTACTCCTGCTGGAAGTACTATTCTGCTGCTATTTTGCTGCTGCTGAATTCTGGATTTTTCCTTCTTTAGTCGACTTCCTCGACTTCTCTTCTTCGTCGACTCTTCGACGACCTCCTCCCCCAACATGTTCAGTCCCACATCGACTAGAGTGTGAAAAAATTGCTCTCCATTGTTGGCCCAAAAGTCCATCACTCTAGTTTTAATGATGATTATGTTATGAAGCTATTTGTACTAATGATTTTTGATTGTTTAAGTTACGGGATAATTTATAAGAATTATTATGTTTATGTTTAGCTTCTTCAAAAGACTCACAAGTCAAGTTTTGAAAATAACATCAAGATGATTCAAGAGATTTAGCACCAAAAACACATCTAGCAATCAAAGATAGAGTCAAGCTCAAGCGATCAAAATGAGATGCAAATTGAAACACTCAAGAAGAAAATATTTTTCTTTTATACAATGTAAGATTTAGTTTTGTTAAAATCAAGTTTTAGAGATTTGGATTGCTTATGAGATTCGCACACAAAAAAAAAAAGAGTTATTGTTTTTTATTCCAAAATCTTAAAAAGATTTTTGATAGTTTAAAATGTTTACAAAATGATATTTTGTATTTATGGATTTGGAAAAGTATTTTTGAAAAAGAATTTCAAAAATTTACTAAAAGAAGTTCAAAATTTTTATACTTTGTTTTGATCTATGATCACACATGTTTGAGTCACAAAGAATTTACATGAATTTATTTTTGCAAAGATTTTTCAATTATTAAATGAAAATTCAAATAGGATTTCAAAAATGTGTTTAAGCGTGATTTTAACCCTTTACCGGTCGACCGACAAGTAGAGCTGAATGCTCTGTCAGTCGATCGAGCGGTCGATCAGTTTTGCACAGATACGCATAAGTGTAGCTTGTGCACATTGGTCGATCGCCCGGTCGATCTCGTGTATATTTCTTCTATCTGTTTGTGCATTGGTCGACCGATAGGCTGACTATTGAGAGCTTTGCTCTATGTTAAGGTTGCTCGGTCGATCGTCCAGTCAAACGGTCTCCCCATCGATCAGAAATATGATCGTTGGCGATTGATCGGCCAGTTGACCGACGGTAATTAAACCTGGATTAACCCCAAAGGGCTACATTTTAAATCTGTCTTTTCTGGGTTAATCAATAACGACTATTTTTTATTTCTATCAGTTATTTTGGTCCTCTATAAATATGGGTACTGTAAATAAACCCTAAAAACTTTTTTCTAAATGTTTTAATCAATATTTCCAAGATATTTACAAAAGATTTTCAAAAAAATCATATTTGAGCTAAAATTTCAAATCCTTATTTCTACCTTTGAGCTTTCAATCTAAACTCTTCAAGCTTTTCTCACACTCACAATCTCAGAGCTCCACTTCCTCAAACTTGGATAGGAATTATTTTGTGAGCTTTTGTGATCTAGGAGAGATCACTCTTTCTTGTATTTGAGAAGTTATAGAGGTTGTGGCCTCGAGTGAGCTTGCGAGGTCGGATTGTAGGTGTTGCAGCGCCGGGCGAGGGACTTTCAGGTCCAAGAGTTCTTGCGGAACTTGCATGAGTTGCTAATCTTGGAGGATCGATAAAAGAGAAAATCTTTCATTACGATGAAGGCGGAAATGTAGAGAAAGTGGCTCAAATCTCAAAATATATCCTTGTGTTTACAATTGCCTTCTCTCTATCTCTTAACTCTACTCACACTTTTATATCTCGCATGCTATTATTGTGTTTATACTTACACGCTTGATACATTTTGTGCTACATTGCTTTACTTGCATGGGATTGTTGTATTGCTCTTGTTAATGTTGATTTGCTAGTTAGCTTAGTTGTTTTAATTTTGCATTGTTTGCCATTATTTTTAGCCATCATCTATGTTGGTCCCGAGATGATGCCAATTGTTGAACTTTCTCTGTTGGCACTTATGGATCTAAAATACGAAGTCAACACAAATACTAAATAAAGAAGGATTAAAGTTAAACAAATAAATAAACTTGCAATAAAGGAAATCAAATCTCATAAAAGTTTAGACAAACGCAAACACGAGAGATTTATCCTGGTTCGGTCCTCGTGACCTACATCCAGTCCTCAAGCCACCCGCTTGAGATTTTCCTTTATCCTTGATTTTGTACACCCAAAATCACAACCATGCACACCACTTGACAAATCCCCTTTGCCAAATGTGTACAAATTCTCTCTACACCAAGAGAACAAACTTCACCTTGTACAACTGCTTCTACACCAAGAAGACCACCCATGTACAATGATTACTTTGAGTATTACAACACTTTCCTATAAGCCTTGGTACTGTATGTGAACGTGGACAAGGTCTAGTATAGGAGACAAACTTCAGAGAACTTCACAAAGGAATTGAATTTGGTGAAGAACTGAAGTGAAAAAAACAGTTTTCAGGTTTGACAGAATTTTGATTTAGAAAACTGAAGATTTTCATTTGTATATGGCCTTTAGAATAACAACCCTTTATATAGCTGCACTCTAGGGTAAGTTAGGGTAGTTACAGGTGCAATTCAAAAGATTAGAACGTTGGGAAACGTTGCACAAAAGACCAGATAACAGAAACTGTCCAACAGTCAGAAACTGCCTATAGTCGACTTGCCTTTTGAGTTAGTCGACTAGTCTAGGCAAATTTTCAAAGGTTAGTCGACTAGTATTGACTATAAGTCGACTAGGTCAAGATAAACTCAAGTGACAGATTTCTGGATAACTGAATCAAGTCGACTGCAACTACTTTATAAGTCGATTGGATCAGCTATTAGTCAACTAGAGGAATAGGGTTAGTCGACTACAAGGTATATTAGTCGACTAGGTTGTCTGTCAAGTCGACTAATGAACAAACAGAGAGTTGGGTCTAAATTGAGACACAGGATTAGTCGACTAGGAGTTGGGCCAAGTCGACTACACAAGTGATTAGTCGACTATAAGAGACTATAAGTCGACTAAAGGTCTATGATATGTGTGTGTGCATCAAGGCTTTTGACATGCTATTTTACAATTACAAAACACATCATATCAACTCTCTTTGGGAAGTCTTGATCATGCAGAACTCTTGATATAGTCGTGTGATAGAGCTCCAAATGAAATGCTTCACAAATGTCTTCATCAAAACATGTTCCAACATTCTCCCCCTTTTTGATGATGACACGTTGTGTGCACATATGCTCCCCCTGCAGAAAATAGGTTATATTTTCTCCCCCTGCAGAAATTGCGTTATAACAAATAGAGAAATACTTTGTTCTCCCCCTGCAACAAATATATCATTAACTATATATATATGTTCTCATTAATTTTCTTATATGGTACCTGCAAGATAAACGTTAGATGGTACCAAACATAAAAGAACATATTAACCTTTAGGAGACCAAACCCAATTAGAATTTGGTTTTCACCTGTTAGTATACACATAATTGCATGAATTACATATATCATGAATGTATGATGCAATATAAATATTTTTATCATGAATACTTAAATTCTTAGGAATCCATATAAACTTATTTTTCTTAGACTTTCTTTTTACAAAAGAACTATATGGATTACTACAATATGAAGATTTTTCAACAAATCCAATACCATAACTATTATGTGACAACTTCTGAAAAGATAATAAATCATTCAATTTTTTCTTTTCCTTGATTGAACTTAGTCACATTTTCCAAAATATCTTCATATTTCTTTTTGAAAGCTAACATGTCTTTATCCAATATAGAAATCCTTTCATTCAAAGACTTAGTTTCCTTTTTAAGAAAAATGTTCTCTTTATAAACTTCTCATTATCATTTTTCAAAAATGATATGACTTTTTCAAACTCATCTTGTTGAGAATTTATAGAAGATACTTGTAAAGCATAACATGAATTTTCATTTAAAAGTTTTTCGTTTTCTTTTGATAAAACTTTATTTTCAGTTTTTCATGCTTTAGATCATTAAACAATTCATGAAATGCATCAGAAAGTTCAGTAAATGATACCTCATCATCTTCTATGGCCATGTAACATAGGTTGACACGTTCAGTGAATTCTTCTTCGTCAGAAGATGAGGAATCACTGTTCTCCCATGAGGCTTCATATTTTTTCTTCTTTCTGAACTTTTTGCTCTTGATTTTACCTTTATTTTTGAGCAATGGGCAATCCATCTTCATATGACCTGGTTTATTGCAATTAAAGCATTTGAATTTACCTTGCTTTAGAAATCTCCTGAATTTCTTTGAAAGCATTGCCATCTCCTCTTCATCGTCATCGGAATCGTCCGTGTCGAAGGATGCATGGAAGGCAATTTCTTTCTTCTTTGAGTGGTGTTATCGTTCCTCCTTCTTTCTTTCTTCCAATTGCACTTCATATGCCATTAGATTACCGATTAGGTTTTCTAACGACAAAGTTGAGAGATCATTGGCTTCTTCAATTGCGGTTGTCTTCTTCTCCCATTCTGGTGTGAGTGCACGAAGGATCTTACGAACTCTTTCGACTTGGGTGTAGTCCTTTCCAAGGGATGCTAAGGAATTGGTAATGTCGGTGAATCTTGTTACCATTTCGGATATGGTTTCATTCTCCTCCATTTTGAATAATTCAAACCTGTGGACAAGAACAGATATTTTAGACTCTTTAACTTTACTTGTGCCTTCGTGTGTTACCTGAAGAGTATGCCATATTTGATGTGCAGAAGTGGCTGTTGACACACGGTTGAACTCTTCTTTGGTTAGGGCACAGAATAGGGTATTCATCGCTTTGGCGTCAAGGTTCACATTCTTCTTTTGATCATACTCCAAGCGCTGTAGTTGGTTGTTGGCTTGGTGTACGATGCTTCAACGATGTTTCAAAGTTCATAATTGAGCGATTGCAAGTAGATCTTCATTCTACACTTCCAATAGTTGTAGTTGGATCCGTCAAATAGCGGTGGACGTTGTGTAGAATGTCCTTCTTTGAATTGGGATGATGAAAACTCCGTTGCCATCCTTGTTGTTGACTAGGTATGTGATTAGTCTACAATTCTGCATTATTATGTCGCATTCTCTCACCGCTTTATGAATAAATTATCGGTCTAAACTGTGTTTTGGTCTTAATTGCAGGTAGATCTAAAGTCCAAGGGCAAAGATGGAATAAGAGCCTAATTCTTCCCAATTTATGGTAATTAATCCCGCATTACTTGGAGGCCAAGCAATGGATTATCTAGAAGATACATCGAATCTAGCCTCCTGCGCTGTCAGACGAATATTCGGGCGAAAGTACCAGAAACGGGATATACCCTGAAATTCTCGAAGCCAGACGGAGCCACGGACCAAAACAGGGACCTAAGTCCCTGGTATTGCCACGGATCCGCGGCAATCCTTGCGGATCCGCGGCAAAGTAGTGGAGCCACGCGTCGATTTTCGACGCGTGGCCCTGTCTCGTCTTCTGGATGCTTCTGAGGCCTATAAATACCCCTGCAATGGCCCAAACCGAGGGCAGTCTTCGTTTTTAGGAGTAGGTGTGGATTTTAGGAGTAGTGTAGGTGAGTGTTCTTCATTTCTTGTATTTTTATTTCTTTTTAGATCATTGTAGTAGGGCTGAGTGATTTCTAGAGAGAGAAAGCAAGGGATTGATGTAATAGAGAGTGACACTCTATGTAAAGATGCCTCCTTTCTCTTCCAATGTAATCTCCTTCACCTTCTACATGATTTCTTGCTAGTTTTTCTTCTCATGGCAATCTAACTACTAACCACTAACCATCTAACCACTTACTTGATAATCCACATGAATGGGGTTGCCTCTACAAGGCCTTGTTCTTGCAAGAGCCATTGATGGCCAAAGATGATGGGTTCTAACATCTAACTTGCTAACCAAGCTAACTCTCTTTTATTTCATGCTAGTAGTGTAATGAGTGATGCTTGTATTAGCTTGTTCTTGATGCAATATTTTGAATGTGATGAACCATCCATGAGCCATGCTTTGTACCGTCTCTTGGAGCCAAGGATTGTGATGGCCAAGGATCAAAATGTGAGGCAACTATCTCGAAGAGGTTAGCATGGTTAGTGGAGCATTTAGTAGTTAGTAGCCATGAGTTTTCTTTTAGCTTGATTTAGAAATCATTTTCCAAACTCTTTTCTCATGTTTCTATTGATGTTTTCACCTCCTTCTTAGTTCAACCTTGTTCCATCTCTTTTTCTATTTTGATTTCCAAAGCACTTCACTTTTGTTTTTACATCGCCATTTTCATCGCTCTCCTCACCTACCACATTCTGGATTTCATTTTCTTTTCTTTTTCATTCTTTTTCATTCTTTCAACAAAGAAGAAGTGTTAACAACTGACGTGAATAGAGACTGTTAATGCTTTTATTGCCTCCCTTCCCTGTGGATACGACCCGTTAAGCCAATGCTATAACGGAAGTATCGAGGGTACATTAGTACATTCGAGCTTTTCATTTCATTTGATTTCATAAATACACATTTTTGAGTGCTAGTTCCCCATCGATCAAAAATTTTGGTGCCGTTGCCGGGGAAGGGAATGTTTCGTTTTTACGTTTTTGTTAACATTGTATTCTCTGTTTTGGTGTGCAGGGCAAGCTTTACAGGTGCTTAATATTGCAGTACATAAACTAGCTTTGCATCTCCCTGCTCTTGAAAGCAGGGCCCCAGATTCCAAAGAAAAGCCACGCAACCGCAACATTTGCCGCGAAAACGCGGCCATTTTGTGATGATTGTAAATCTTATTGTGCTGGGATGTGTGAATTGTAATAGCTAGTTGATTTGTGCTGCTATCTTTCTTGCTTTGATTGCCTACACACCATAATAAATAAAAGAACTAAAATACGGTATTTGGACGCCTTTAAAACAGTTTAGACATTTGCATTTAGGCACGTGTCAATTCAATTCCAATATAATGTATTTTGTTCTATTGTTGTGATCTGGATGGAGATGTACATATGGCATTGCATATAGCATAGGATAAACACGTGGGTGATTTATCGCTTTGTGTTATATTCTTGTCTATATTGCACACTTGCACGAATTGAAATTAAGGGCAAAACTCAAACAAGATAAGGTGGGATTTCATAACCCTTCCTTAGCCAAAAAATCATCTCCCCACTCACACAACCCAAGCCCTAATAAAATTTGAATAGACGTTGGCCCCTAGGGACATTTCATCTAGGTCTAGGTCAACCCCCCTATTGGCTTGGTTTTTGATTTTTCTTTTCTTTTGTTTGTTGTTTGATTTTTTCTTTTTGTTTGTGATTTTTTTTTGTGAAATGGCATTCAACAATAACAATTCTTTCAATCCTAACATGAATCCATATTTCACACCGCCTCCATTTTATTCGGATAATTCCAACCCAGCGTTTTACAATATGCACCAACCACATACACCGGGTTGGCCTTATCCGAATCAATACAACCCATACCCACATTCTTATGACTATAATTTCCAAAATAATTTCAACTCGTCACAGAGTCAATGGGGATTCAAGTCCCCCGAGCCAAATTTTCAACCTCCTTGTCCACCATGTCCACCTCGTCCACAATATACACAATATTCATTCCCCGATTCCGCTTCATATACTCCTTTTTCTGAACCTCCCATTGAAGAAAAATATGAGTTACAAAGGAGTATAGAAGCCAATCTACAAGAGGCCGAGCAACAAATTCAGAAAATGAGGGCCTCTCCAATTCCACAACATTTTCAAGATTCATATTCAGTTCCACCAGTCCAAAATAGAAGACCATCAATTTTGGAAATGAGTATGCGTGAGTCCAAACAAAAATCACAAAATCTGATGGACTCACAATTTTGCCACCAATTCCAAAACAAGTCTTCATCTTTTCAACAAAACGATGAACCAATGAATTGTAAAAAGATGCTTGAAATCATGACTCAGGCTCAAATTGCTCGTAACCGTGACATAGAGTTGATGATTCAAACTCTTCATTCTCATCCTATTTCTAATGTCACTAACCATTCTGTCCGAGCCAAAGAGTCATGTTGTTTTGAAAATCAAGATTCAATTTCAGCACATCCACCTGAACTTGTCCACACCTCAAATCCCATTGACATTTTGGCAAGTTATCCTTTTCCTGAAATTGAACTTGAGCATGAATATGATCCTGAACTTCCACTTGATGATTCAATTCTGCTTCCTGATTCAATTATGACTCCGGTGTCTTCACCTGATTTCACTCCTTTTTCCGAGTCAGTATTAGATCCAGTGTCAGTCCATTGTGAAATTGAATCACCAATCTCTTATGATGATCATATTGAACTTGAGCAATTTCATACTTTTGAAAGTCCATTTGATAAATTGGTAAGTTCTCATTTTTGTGGAATTGAACTTAATGAGGAATGTGACTTTGATCCTCAAATTTGTGATCCAGTTCAAATTCCTGAATCATTATTGACTCCTGTTATGTTACCCAATTTGAGCAACATTTTAGAGTCAGTTTTGATTCCCATACCTGTCATTCCTGAACTTGAATCACCACTCTTAGAAAGTAACATTCCATCATGGGAAAATGAATGTGGACTTGAGTTTCATTTTCTTGATTTGGACCCACTTCCTGAACCGATCTCGACTCCTGAACCTTTACTTGACTTGAGTCATTTTTCTGAGTCGATATTAGTTCCTGTACTTCCTGAGTCCAAATCAATCATTCCATTCTGGGACAAGGGCTTTGATAAATTTGACTCCGAAATTATTTTGAAAATTTGGAAATTAGATGGGGTAAAATTTTTAATAAAAATCATGCATATATACATCTTTCTAGTGAGTTGTATTCTTGAGATTTCTGGTGGGTTCCTCCAGACTCCACGCAAGAATGATTGGGTCGCCTTTCGTGGACCAATCAGGCCGCCACCGGAACCACCACCTTGAGGTGATTTCTTCCTTCCCTCTCTATTTGTTTCATGCATACATACATCACGATGCATTGAGGACAATACATGAGATAAGTGTGGGGAGGGTTTACTAACTTAGAGTTTTTAGATTTTCTTTCTTTTACACTTCTTTTAGGATACTCTTAGAAATCTTTCCTTTTGTATAGGAATTTTTTCTCTTTCTTTAAAAACTTTTTGAAACAAGAGACAAAGTTTTCATCTATTTTTAAGAAAATTAAGATGATCTTAGAAATTAAGAAAGCCTTAATTATGACATCTTAAATCTAGTTGAAATAATGGATCTTGTTTAAAATTATAGGCTAAGTAAGATAAATTGGAGAGATAATTTTATCTTGAATTTTTTGCCTTAGATCGTATGCACTTCACACTTACACAATTTTTGGGATGGAAACAAAGACCTAAAATGCCATAAAAAAATAAATAAATAAATAAATAAAAAGAAAAATATATATAAATAAAACATCACTTATTAAGCTGGATAATTGTGCCTCAAGAAGTATGATTATTCACGCCTAACGGTGGTCAAAAGAAGCAAATAATCCCCCTTAGTTTTGTGGCCTTGTTTACTTGAGTCCTTAAACCCTAGGGATGTTTTTTCATCTGGTGCCCTTAAACTGTCTGGTTTGGGAGTCATCGGTTATAGGCTCGCTACATGGGTGAACTAGAAAGCCTAAGAAAACTAAGAGAAGAAAAAAGAAAAAAGAAAAAAAATATAAATAATATATATATGGCTTGATGGTTAGAGTTGAAATCCCAGAAATCTTCACTATCACAAAGTGCATATTATTTAGGTTTTATGAGAGATAAAATATTCAATCCAATTTTGAATTCTTACCTTAATTGAAGACAAGATCTTGCATAGAGACCAAGTTTAAGGAAGATTGATTGGTGGTGGACTTATGACCTTAGATCACTTATATTTTTGCAAAAATATTTTGAAAACTTGTCTCTCTTTTCAAAATGCGTTTTTTAAAATACTAACATTTGTCTTCTTTCTTTATGGATTTTGTGGGTGCAATCCGCTGAAAACCCTCAGGAGACAACACTCCTCCTCTAGGGTAACCTAGAGGTTTAACGGCTTGTTACACGTGCTCAGTGCAATCGTGTCACCTGCGAAAGTGGTGTAATAACCTTTGTAGTATAGTTTTTCTTTTCTTGTTTTGCTCGGGACGAGCAAAAGAATAAGCGTGGGGGTGTGATTAGTCTACAATTCTGCATTATTATGTCGCATTCTCTCACCGCTTTATGAATAAATTGTCGGTCTAAACTGTGTTTTGGTCTTAATTGCAGGTAGATCTAAAGTCCAAGGGCAAAGATGGAATAAGAGCCTAATTCTTCCCAATTTATGGTAATTAATCTCGCGTTACTTGGAGGTCAAGCAATGGATTATCTAGAAGATACATCGAATCTAGCCTTCTGCGCTGTCAGACGAATATTCGGGTGAAAGTACCAGAAACGGCAATCCTTGCGAATCCGCGGCAAAGTAGTGGAGCCACGCGGCCCCGTCTCGTCTTCTGGATGCTTCTGAGGCCTATAAATACCCCTGCAATGGCCCAAACCGAGGGCAGTCTTCGTTTTTAGGAGTAGGTGCAGATTTTAAGAGCAGTGTAGGTGAGTGTTATTCATTTCTTATATTTTCATTTCTTTTTAGATCATTGTAGTAGGGCTGAGTGATTTCTAGAGAGAGAAAGCAAGGGATTGATGTAATAGAGAGTGACACTCTATGTAAAGATGCCTCCTTTCTCTTCCAATGTAATCTCCTTCACCTTCTACATGATTTCTTGCTAGTTTTTCTTCTCATGGCAATCTAACTACTAACCACTAATTATCTAACCACTTACTTGATAATCCACATGAATCGGGTTGCCTCTACAAGGCCTTGTTCTTGCAAGAGCCATTGATGGCCAAAGATGATGGGTTCTAACATCTAACTTGCTAACTTGCTAACCAAGCTAACTCTCTTTTATTTCATGCTCTTTTATTTCATGCTAGTAGTGTAATGAGTGATGCTTGTATTAGCTTGTTCTTGATGCAATGTTTGAATGTGATGAACCATCCATGAGCCATGCTTTGTACCGTCTCTTGGAGCCAAGGATTGTGATGGCCAAGGATCAAAATGTGAGGCAACTATCTCGAAGAGGTTAGCATGGTTAGTGGAGCATTTAGTAGTTAGTAGCCATGAGTTTCTTTTAGCTTGATTTAGAAATCATTTTCCAAGCTATTTTCTCATGTTTCTATTGATGTTTTCACCGCCTTCTTAGTTCAACCTTGTTCTATCTCTTTTTCTATTTTGATTTCCAAAGCACTTCACTTTTGTTTTTACATCGCCGTTTTCATCGCTCTCCTCACCTACCACATTCTGGATTTCATTTTCTTTTCTTTTTCATTCTTTTTCATTCTTTCAACAAAGAAGAAGTGTTAACAACTGACGTGAATAGAGACTGTTAATGCTTCTATCGCCTCCCTTCCCTGTGGATACGACCCGTTAAGCCAATGCTATAACGGAAGTATCGAGGGTACATTAGCACATTCGAGCTTTTCATTTGATTTCATAAATACACATTTTTGAGTGCTAGTTCCGCCCCGATCAGTATGCAGGGCTCTGATATGCCGGTTCAGGGTTCAGATACCAAATGTGAGACCTGCTCTGATACCAATTGTAAGACCCGAGATGATGCCAATTGTTGAACTTTCTTAAGTCAACACAAATACTAAACAAAGAAGGATTAAAGTTAAACAAATAAATAAACTTGTAATAAAGGAAATCAAATCTCAGAAAAGTTTAGATAAACGCAAACACGAGAGATTTATCCTGGTTCGGTCCTCGTGACCTACATCCAGTCCCCAAGCCACCCGCTTGAGATTTTTCTTTATCCTTGATTTTGTACACCTAAAATCACAACCATGCACACCACTTGACAAATCCCCTTTGCCAAATGTGTACACCTTCTCTCTACACTAAGAGAACAAACTTCACCTTGTACAACTGCTTCTACACCAAGAAGACCACCCATGTACAATGATTGCTTTGAGTATTACAACACTTTCCTATAAGCCTTGGTACTGTATGTGAACGTGGACAAGGTCTAGTATAGGAGACAAACTTCAGAGAACTTCACAAAGGAATTTGAATTTGGTGAAGAACTGAAGTGGAAAAAACAGTTTTCTGGTTTGGCAGAATTTTAATTTAGAAAACTGAAGATTTTCATTTGTATATGGCCTTTAGAATAACAACCCTTTATATAGCTGCACTCTAGGGTAAGTTAGGGTAGTTACAGGTACAATTCAAAAGATTAGAACGTTGGGAAACGTTGCACAAAAGACCAGATAACAGAAACTGTCCAACAGTTAGAAACTGCCTATAGTCGACTTGCCTTTTGAGTTAGTCGACTAGTCTAGGCAAATTTCCAAAGGTTAGTCGATGAGTATTGACTAAAAGTCGACTAGGTCAAGATAAGCTCAAGTGACAGGTTTCTGGATAATTGAATCAAGTCGACTGCAACTACTTTATAAGTCGACTGGATCAGCTATTAGTCGACTAGGAGAATAGGGTTAGTCGACTACAAGGTATATTAGTCGACTAGGTTATCTGTCAAGTCGACTAATGGACAAATAGAGAGTTGGGTCTAAATTGAGACACAGGATTAATCGACTAGGAGTTGGGTCAAGTCGACTACACAAGTGATTAGTCGACTATAAGAGACTATAAGTCGACTAAAGGTCTATGATATGTGTGTGTGCATCAAGGCTTTTGACATGCTATTTTACAATTACAAAACACATCATATCAACTCTCTTTGGGAAGTCTTGATCATGCAGAACTCTTGATATAGTCGTGTGATAGAGCTCCAAATGAAATGCTTCACAGATATCTTCATCAAAACATGTTCCAACAATCTATTCAATCCCCCTCTAGGTGAAGTCCAGAACAAGTCCAATCTCTGAAAAAAGAGGCATAAGACTATTGACTCGCTCGAAAACCGGTTCAAAAAAATTTCAAATATTTCTCTTGGGCTGCTGCGGGCAGGAAAAGAAGGTGGCAAGGGAGGAACTCGGTCGTTATCTTCATGGCAGAGAAATTTCTAAACTTTTCTCTTTCCTTTTTCTTTATTACTTTCTTAGAGTAATTTTTATTACTTTTCTAGATTAGGTTTTTACTACTTTCTTAGGTTAAAATCTCTTGTTTTCTTAGGCTTAGAATTAATCTAGGATTTTTAGCATACACCATCACCTTGCATCTTTTATAAACAAAACATGCATAATATCGTCACCCAGTTTAGCATAAGGGATAGGATTTTAATAATCCCGGTGGTGAAAGTCTAAAAGGCAACCCTAGAGGGGGTCAATAGGATTTAAAACTAAATATAACAATTAATACCCAATTTGATTATATGCATAATATAATGCTATAAACACAATAATGCATTAATAAATTAATAGCAATTTGCGAGTAAATAAGAGAGGAAGGGTGAGAGAGATAGATAAATTGTAGCTGGCATGCGATATATAGTGGTTCGACCACCAACTGACCTACTCCACTACCTAAAGGCCTTTTTTCTAAGATTTCAACCAATCTCTATTGATAACTTCCTTTTTGGGTAGAAGTTTAGACCTTTTACAATGACTTTCTTTTCGAGCAGAAGTCTAGACCTTACAAACCACTTTCTTTTTTCGAATAGAAGTGTAGACCTCTACCAACCACTTTCCAAGTGGTTAGATTTTCTCTCCAACAAATTATCACAACAGAGTTTTGTTCTCTTTTCAAGATTAGAACCAATGTAGCTCCAATATCAAGAAATAAAAATTATAGCTTGAGGCTCTATTAAAAAGAAGAATCAAGATAAGTAAAGCTTGGTATTTTTAGATCTAGATGCTTAAGAAATCAAAATTGAAAACTTGAATCTAGAATCTAAGTTGAACTTTTGAAGAGATTGTGATTGAAGAATAGAAGATGAAAATCAAGTCTTAATCACAACAATAAGGCACATTTTAATCACTTTTGAATAAATTGAAGAATAAGCTTGAGAGAGTGAAAATTTGCTTTGAAAATCTTTGAGTGAAAAGCTATAGAAAGTTTTCTCAAAAATTTATCAAAAGTTATTAAAAGAGTGTTGAGAACTAGTATTTATAGATAGTAGAAGGTAAGAGTAGGTGAGAAGAAGTTCTCCCTAGAATTTCATATCAAAAATTCTCTCTAAATAAAAAATTGCATCAATTTGTCAACCGTTAAAGCTTGGCGGTCGATCGGATTGACCCTTCAACCCGTAGCCATTTAGCGCGCCACGACCAGTGGATGTTTGATCATCCCTAGCGGTCAATCCAACGACGAGCAATGATTTTGTAAACGTCACGTGGGATTTGTACCATTGCAGAAAAAGTATTATGTTGTTTGATAAAAATATTAAAAGAAATAAAAAGTTCTCACACAAATTTAAAATTTGCAGAACCCACGACCTACCCGGTGGTTGAACTAGAGAGACAAAAATGTCTCTGGCACACGATCGATTGACCCGACAGTTGATCGGTCACGTACTCAAGAGCTGGATTACTAGATTGACCAGCAGCGGACGATGATTCATCCGTGGCGATCGATTTGGCCTAGTGCAAATTTTGCATTGGGCGGACGAAACCCCGACCCGTCGGTCGACCCAAGACCCAATCGAGAGTTTAGGTCAAAATACTGACAAGCACCGGACGAGCCATCGACCTGGCAGTCGACCTGTTTGCGCGCTACTTTTGAATTAGAAAAACTCAGTTGTAATCTAGTCGACTGATACATTCTGGCGGTCTATCCAAACCCCAATCTCAAAAAATTGATTTAAATGTCTCAGAAAAATTATGAATTTTTTTGTAAAAATACTAATAAATATATAATCAAATATATTGCCCCAAAATGGTATTTTGAATGCAATTTGAGATTTTTTGTGCAATTTGATAAAATTTTGAATGAAACACACTTGAAATCAAAATGAGACATGAATGTGCAAGTTTGAAAATGAGATCTAGTGCTAATTAATCTTCTTGTCTTAATTCTTCTTAGCTTACATGTTATTCTAAAGTCGATTTAGCAATCTTCGGCTTGATTTTCTTGTTTCAATTGATTTTGTATTGATTGGTTCTTTACTCTAGCTCTACTTTAAGGATTCTTGATAAATTGAATAATTTGAGTATTTGAGATAAAATTGTTCCACCATTTCCTTGATTGATATAGCAATACGAGATTTATTCCATCCAACCTCTGTGTACGTGCTTTGACCTAAATCAAAACACAAAAACACTAGAATAACAATTGTTGAAAATCACATAGAGGGGCGTGATTAGGTGATGCTAATCAATTATGCAGAAATTAAAAATATTTTGCAATAAATTAACACAATATATATAAGAAAATATTAATCAAAGATAAAATCAAGTATAAAGAGTAAAGAATAAGTAAACTCTACAAACACAATGGGTTTATTCTCAAAGTTCGATCCACTGATCTATATCTCCGTCTCTAACTTCTATGAAAAAGTAAGCACTATAATCAGTTCGCGAAAATGAAATACTCTTACAATTTTGATCTCTCAACATCAACTGAGCCGCAACTCCTACAACATGATCCTTTTTGGATCAACTCAGAGCCTCAACTCCTATAATTTGTGATCCCGCAAGATTGATTTACCACTAACTCTCTCACTAGAGGTATATAACAAAAAAAAGGGTAGACTTTGTAATCACACGCTGATCACTAAAACTTCTCACAATAGTCTATAGCAATAGATTAAGAACTGAACACTCAAGTTTTGTATGTGTGAGAAAACTTAGAAGGATTGAAAGAAGTCATAGAAATTTTGAAGATTTTCTCTCAAGAATTGGGAGTTGAAAGCTCTATAAACTAATGAGAAAACTCTGTATTGTTGTTTCAATCTCTGTAAAATGATTGAATTTATAGCAAAAGAATTGAAAAATATTTGCAAAAATTCAGTAGAGAAAAAGTCAACTAGCTGTCGAAAGTAGGTGCAGGATTTTTTGACAGTTAACAATCACAAATGACTATACTTTTAAAAATACAAAAATTCATTTTTGAAAGCACAACATCGATGTCGTAAGCACTTTCGATAGGAATAAATTTTCAAAGGCCAAACTGTCAAAAATCGATCAATTCTATAAAAATCTAAACGCTTTGGAATGTTGAAAACCAGTTTTGGAGCTGTTGAAAGCTCTTTTCAACAGTTAGTGAAAAACACTAACTAAAGAGTTGAAAATGAGTCTGTTTTGAACTTTTTTGAGCTCACTGAAAAATATTGTTAAAAACATGCAAGATGTTGTCAAGTTCTTTAGCTCAAAATTAGATATGTGAACACTGAATAACCCTTTTCGAAAGATATTGAACTAGATGTAGAAAATGATTCAGTGACACTGATATTTTCATAAATTGTTTTAAATTAGTTTCAGCTTTATATATCAAACAAAAGTAAGTTTCTTTGAATCTTTTTGAGCTCTAATATGTGTGGACAAAATCCACTACATATTTCAAATGGTAAAACTCATTTTTGATATTTAATATTCATCAAAATCATTCTTTCATCAAAATCAAACATTTTGAAACTTTGCTTAAAATACTCATTTCTTTATGTATATCTCTTTTGAAAAAGTCTATCAAAACAATTTCAAAATCATGTGTGTGTGTTCAAGCTTGAGTCAAAAATTTCATATTTTAAAGCTTCAACAAATTTTCTAAATTACTAAACACAAACTCTATTTGCCTTGAGATGAAGTCTTCTCATAGATGTTCATCTTGAAACTGACTTCTTGAGCTTTAATCAATAACTTGAGATAATTAAATGCATATCGGTTGAAGTTAAGTTTCACTATTTGATATTGAATAACTTGTTTCTTAATCAACAACTTGTATTTGTTAAAACAACTTCAAGATCATTAGTTATTAACTACATGAGTTGGGAATCATCAGAATGTTAACCCTGTTGGGGGAGGAGGTCGTCGAAGAGTCGACGAAGAAGAGAAGTCGAGGAAGTCAACTGAAGAAGGAAAAATTCAGAATTCAGCAGCAGCAAAACAGCAGCAGAACAGTACTTCCAGCAGGAGCACAGTCGACCGGGCGGTCGACCATCGGCAGAAGCAGGCGCACAGTCGACCGACCCAGTCGACCGTGGTGCACAAACGTGCACAACGTGCACAGAGGGATGGCGGTCGACCGGACCGGTCGACCGGAGGAAGGGAGCGGTCGACCGACTGAAGTGACCCAACTCTCTGTTGGGCGCCCGGTCACTGCCCGGTCGACCGGCGCATGGGGTCGGTCGATCGACCGGTCGACCGACAATCGGGTCTGCTGTTTTTCGGGAAGGGTTATTTTGAACCCTATTTAATGGGCTGTTGTATTTTCTAGGGTTTGTATCTTTGAGAAGGGTTTGTGTGCAATCAGGGAGGAGAGTAGAGCAGAGGCAGAACTCTCCCGATCCCCATTGCTATAAGTTGTATTGATTGGTTGAAATCAATAAAACCCTTCCCCTTTCATTGCCCCGAGGACGTAGGCATTGAGGCCGAACCTCGTTAAATCGTTGTTTTTGTGTGCTTTCTCTGTTTGTGATATTTGTGCTGTTTTGGGAGATTGTTCTTCGTGCTTGGGAGATTCAGGGGATCCTCATCAGGTTGTTGTCGTAGGCACAACAAGTGGTATCAGAGCTTCCAGGTTTCGCTTGGGATTTCTGGAGATTCGGAGTGGCTCAGGATCTGATTCGGTGGAGATCGTGTGTCGATCTCAGATCAGAGGTATTCGTGTTCGTGGGATCGTGTGTCGATCTCAGGAGGACGCAAGGAGGGCTCGTGGAATTGTGGTGGAGTAGATCCGGTGAGAAACTCAATCTAGGGTTTCAAGGAAAAGGTAAAAATCGAATTTTTATCGAAGTAGTGATCTATTTTCAGTTGATTGATTTTTCGCATAGATAGAGGATCAAGTAATCTAGATGGCAGAAGAAATTGCTTCGGTTAAGACCATGAATCCTCATCCGAGGATTGACGTGGTGAAGTTTAATGGCACAAATAATTTCGGGATGTGGAGATGTGAGGTTATGGATGCCCTGAATGCATCGAACCTCGAGGATACACTCCTATTGGAAAAGAAGAGGAGTACGACCACTGATGAACAGTGGGCAAAGATGAACAGGTCAGCGTGTGGGTTGATTCGTTCATGTTTATCGCAAGACATAAAATATCTTACACAATATGAGACGTCGACAAAGCATCTGTGGGAAACCCTTAAAGAAATACCTGAGGAAGAGTGTTGAGTCAAGGTTGCAGCTTAAGAGTAAGCTGTACAGATTTCAGATGAAGAAGGGGAGCACAGTGAATGAGCACATCAACCGATACACGAAGCTTCTTATAGACTTGGTGAACGTGGATGTCATTGTAGAAGAGGAGGACAAGGCGATCATCTTCCTGAACTCACTCCCGGAGGAGGAGTATGAGACATTCACACTGACCTTTATCAATGATAGGCAGACGTTGGACTACCATGAGGTATCGTCTGCACTGATAAGTTATGAGACGAGGAAGAAGGAGAGACATCCTTCTCAGTCAAGCTCATCGGCGGAGGCACTGGAAGTAAGAGGCAGGGGTTCATCGAGGAAGGGTAAGGAAGAAAGAGGAAGATCAAAGTCCAGTCAGGTTTCAGGGATCTCAAAAGGAATCAGTGTGCCTTCTGTAGGGAGATAGGGCACTGGAAAGTGGACTGTCCAAAGTTCAAGGGGAAGAAGAAGGAGTCGAAGGCTGAAGCAAATCTATCAAAGGTGACGAATACTCAGAGGAGTAGTTCACAGGCAGATGAATCAGATTCGGACTCGTCAGGTTTCTCGTTTTCAGTCAGTTCTCCCATCATTGGTAACTCATAGAAAGATGAGTGGATTTTGGATACAGGTACAACATACCATGCATGCCCTAATCGGGGTTGGTTTTCTAGCTTTGAGAAGCTGGAGGGGTGTTCGGTCGTTATGGGCGATGATCACTCATGTAGCATGGAGGGTGTAGGTACAATCAGAATCAGGATGTTTGATGGGATAGTAAGGGAGCTGAAGGGAGTGAGGTATGTACCTCAGTTGAAAAGAAATCTAATCTCTTTGGAAACTTTGGAAGCATCGGGCATGGTGATATCTGTTCGAGATGGCGATCTCAGGATGATCAAGGGCTCGATGGTGATGATGAAGGGTGTCCGTCGAGGCAATCTCTACTACTTGAAGGGTAGTACGATTATAGATCAGGTGGAGACTTCGAGTTCCTCAGATGATGGTGGCCCGGAGGTCTGGCAGGAAAAGGTCAGACAGGAAGAAGAAAAGTCTTTGCGAGCTCCTGCAAAGATGGAATCGCTGGAAGGTGCTGCTACCTGCAAGTTGGAAGGTGGACACAACATTCTGGACAAGAAGAAGGTGAGATTCAGCACCAGTACTCACTGCAATGAAGGTCTTCTTGATTGTGTTCACATGAGCGTATAGGGACCTGCTAAGACGGCATCGCTTGGAGGTCACAGGTACTTTGTCTCTTTTGTTGATGGTTCATCTAGGCAGGTTTGGATATATCCAATGAGACAAAGGGGTGAGCCCTAGATGTGTTGGTGAAGTGGAGAGGAAGAATGGAGAGGCAGATAGGTAGGAAGGTAAAGGAGCTAAAGATTGGTAATGTTGGAAAAGATATAAACCAATTCCTATGTTTGGCCAGAACACAGGTATTGCTACTCACTTCACAACAAGTACAGATGGGTTGGCTAAAGATGTAGTCCATTCCTTGCTGGAGGAGGTTCGGCGGTTGTTGTCTAATGCAGGATTAGACAGGTCGTTTTGGGCTGAGGCGACTGAGTATGCTAGCCATCTCATGAACAGATCGACTGCGATAGGAGGTAAAGCTCCATTGGAAATTTAGTCTGGGAAAGCTGCTCAAGATCATGGTGTACTGCGGGAGTTTAAAATCTGGCCTACTTCAGTGCCAAGAATGGCAAGGTGAATCCGCGAGCAAAGAGATTTGTCTATTTGGGCGTCAAGAGAAACAACTACAGGTTGTGGGACCCCAAAGATAAGAAGATCGTGATGAGCAGGATTGTCACTTTTGGAGAGACTTCAGCGTTGAAGTCCACCGTCTCTCAGCAGGTGGAGAGGACGAAGATCAAGGTTGGATCGCAGCGGGTGGAGGTTGATGCTACTCTATCATCTCCAGTTGATTCGGCATTGGAGGAGACTTCACCGGATGTGATACCGGGTGGAGATCATGAAGCCAGGGTTGATGCTGAATAGGTTGAAGACATTGCTAAGGATGTCGAGTTATTTGCAGCCATTGGAACCAAGGTAAAACCACACTTGTGGGTAAAGAAGCATGAATATCAAGCTTGTGATCGCGACAAGCTGAAGTTGAAGGCCGTTGTTCTCCATGATGGTCGTGAGGAGATTCATATGACTCAGTCTGACAGGTCCGCTGCTGCAAATACAGGTACCAGTGTTTGAGCTTGATGAAGCTCATTTTTAATGAACTACAGTTGGCTTGATCCTTTTGGGTAAAGGTACGTAGGCAGCCGTAAAGGCGCAGCCATTTGGTGATGCAACTCTTATGAAGCTATTTTGGGTTCTCGAGAAGCTGATTGGATCTTCACGTAGAAGTGAAGAGTTGTGGCCGATGGAACTTCACGTAGAGGTGGAGAGGCTTCACGTAGAGGTGAAGAGTTGAGGCCAGTTAGACTTCACGTGGTGGTGAGGTGTTGTGATCTCGATGAACAAGTTAATCTTCCGGTGAGAAGATGTTGAGCTTGCATAAGGAGAGGTGTGCATCCAGTTGAAGCCGATGATGTTTGGTTTGCTCTACATAGACTTGGTGGACTGTCAGTGGAAGACAGGTAGACTAGATAGAGCTAGTCAGTTGGAGAGTCAGTGTTGGCTCGTGAGGAAGTCTTCATGAGGTCGTGAAGTTACGGAGTAGGAGCCATGTTGGTGATCGGCATGTATGAAAGTTCTCCTACAGTGAAGTGTAGGAAAGGCATGTGCGGTGCTTTCCAGCGGATAGCTGAGCTAAACATTTCAAGCCGAGATCGTGTGTCAATTTCGTCGAGATCGTGTGTCGATTTTATCCGGTGTGCGCAAGCTAAAATCGTGTGTCAAATTCGCCGAGATCTTTTGATGATTTCGCCAGGTGATAGACTGGGGTATGTTGGAGATCGGCTCAGATTTTGAAAAAAAAATCTTAATCGAGATGGAGAATGTTGGGGGAGGAGGTCGTCGAAGAGTCGACGAAGAAGAGAAGTCGAGAAAGTCGACTGAAGAAGGAAAAGTTCAGAATTCAGCAGCAGCAAAACAGCAGCAGAACAGTACATCCAGCAGGAGCACGGTCGACCGGGCGGTCGACCGTCTGCAGAAGCAGGCGCACGGTCAACCGGCCCAGTCGACCGTGGTGCACAAACGTTCACAACGTGCACAGAGGGATGGCGGTCGACCGGACCGGTCGACCGGAGGAAGGGAGCGGTCGACCGACTGAAGTGACCAACTCTCTGTTGGGCGCCCGGTCGACCGGCGCATGGGGTCGGTCGACCGGCCGGTCGACCGACAATCGGGTCTGCTGTTTTTCGGGAAGGGTTATTTTGAACCCTATTTAAAGGGCTGTTGTATTTTCTAGGGTTTGTATCTTTGAGAAGGGTTTTGTGTGCTTTCAGGGAGGAGAGTAGAGCAGAGGCATAACTCTCCCGATCCCATTGCTGTAAGTTGTATTGATTGGTTGAAATCAATAAAACCCTCCCCCTTTCATTGCCCCGAGGACGTAGGCATTGAGGCCGAACCTCGTTAAATCGTTATTTTCGTGTGCTTTCTCTGTTTGTGATATTTGTGCTATTTTGGGAGATTGTTCTTCGTGCTTGGGAGATTCAGGGGATCCTCATCAGGTTGTTGTCGTAGGCACAATAAACCCAAAGGCCATCACTCTATCTTTGATAATGATTAACTCATGTAATTGTAGTTCTAATTATCTTGTGTTATTTAAGTTACAGATTTAATCAAGATCTTAATAAGTGTATTTAACTTCAATAAAAAAACTCAAAGTCAAGTTTTAAAGATAAAGTGTTAATTCATGAGGTCAAGCACAAAGATGGCATCTACAACTCAAGGAGGACTCAAGCTCAAAGATATCAAATTTGGATCAAGTCAAGATGACGAAGAAGATCAAGATCAAGAAAAATATTTGTTTGTATATGTTTATAAGTCTGTTTAGATTCTTATAAAGTGTAGATTAGATTTTATTCATCAAGCTCACACATAAGTTTTTTTTATATTGGTTTGATGAGTTAAATTTAAAATGAATTTGTGGTTTATGGTTTAATTTTTAAATGTGGGAAGACAACCTTTTGAGAAATAGAGATAGTCTTATCAGTATCAGTAACTATCTCTATCTTTTATTTTTAGAGTAAATATGCTTTGGTTGGTTGTTTATAAGCATAGTTTATTTGTATAAAAATATTTTTTTTAAACATTTGAATACAAATTTTGTGAGAACTTGTGATATACTTGTATAACTTTTGAGATACACTTTTGATTTTGTGTCAAACTTGATCCATATCCTTTGTGTACTTAATTCCAATTTAGTTATATATGTATTATCGTTTGCGTACTTAATTCCAATATAGTTTTGATAATTCTTACATTTATACATATATTCTTTTTGGAACTCACTTATTTTTCATATATGTTTTGATTGTATGTTGAAATGTAAATTGTTATAACCTAGATCTCATACATGTTATCTTTACTTAATGGAGTTATTTGTTCTGCACTTTACATGTTTTAAAAAATTATTTTCATATTTTCAATAGACTTTACATGCTTATCTTATTTAGTAGATATTTATGTTTACTATTGAGCTTATTGTACCCACTAATCAAGATGATTATATGTTTAGTCATTTTTTAAGTGAAGTAACATGGTATATCTTGACGAGCTTGATTTTTATTTTCAAATTACGAGTGTTGTGATTTTCAAACTTTCAAAATCTTATTTCTTTCTAATTTTTTTTTGAAAAACAATTTCATATGAGTTTTGATAATCTATATGGTTTAAATTCATGAATACATTATTAACATGATTTTTATACAACCAATTTTTGTACATTTAATGATGAGTTATTAGTTATGCACTTTGCATGATTTTAAAAATTATTTTCATATTTTCAATAGACTTTACATGCTTATCTTATTTAGTGGATATTTATGTTTACTATTGAGCTTATTGTACCCACTAATCAAGATGATTATATGTTTAGTCATTTTTCAAGTGAATTAACATGGTATATCTTAATGAGCTTGATTTTTATTTTCAAACCACGAGTGTTGTGATTTTCAAACTTTCAAAATCTTAATTCTTTCTAAATTTCTTTTTTTGAAAAAGAATTTCATATGAGTTTTGATAATCTATATTGGTTTAAATTTATGAATATATTATTAACATGATTTTTATATACTCATTTTTTATTTACTCATGAGTCTACAAATAAATTTTGATTCTTGCATTCATTCATGAGGATATTTGCGCCATCTAGAGATTGAGTGACAATTATGAAAAATACCTAGAGGGGGGAACAGGTATTAATGCTAATCTAATGATCTTTTAAACAACTAAGTATAGATGATACAAGCGGTCACTCAAAACAAGAAATTGAAGCCGAATTCCCCGTGAAGGGCTCTAGAACTTCTCCTCTTTGATTCCTCTAGATTATGAGTTGAGGCGCGTAATTGCTTTCTTATTGAAATGAGTAAAGACCGAAATGCAAGTAAATGAAATGAGTGCAATAATGAAGTGCAAGCAAGTGGTATCACAAGTTAGAAATGCAAAGCAATGAAAAGCAATAAGGAAACCAATCGCAAATACAAGTAATTTGTTTCGAGGTTCGAGCCACTGCTCTACGTCCCCGCCTTCACCACTATGAAGGATTTCCACTAAATCCACAAAGAAATTTTCACATCGGAACCTTTACACCCAAGGGGATTACAAATGGTCTACACAAGACTGGAGTACCCAACTCCAACCAATCCAACTTCTGCACAAGAGGGATCTCAACACAAGGAAATACAAGTCACTTGGTGATCAAAAGATCACAAACTCTCTCTTACAACTTCTTATAGAGTGGAGATGATTTTGGCTCAGGAAGTAAAGTGAGAAAAATTTTAGTTGTAAAAAAGTAAAAAGAGCTTGTAAACCAACTGAAAACTTTTGCAAATGAAAGAACTTTGAAAAGCAATGCAAGTAAACTTTTTCTCTTTTGAAAAATTTGAAACAATAGGAATTTTTCATCTAAAACAAATAACCAATGACCTCTATTTATAGGGAGTGAATTCATATCATTTATAATGAATGCTAGGTCATTAGGGTAGAGTTTAGCCACTAGGAATTCAGAAATAGGTATAGGAATTATTAAAAACAAACCAGAATTCAAGAAAGAGCCGTTGGGCTTTTTGACGACTGTCGGTCGACCAGGCCGTCGACCAGCAGGCCATATGGCAAAAGAGCCGTTGGCTCCGGTTAATTGGTCCGATCGATCGCAGGCTAAACAAAAAAATTTTTGAACTGTCAGTTGACCGGCCCCGGTCGACCGATAAAACCCGAGACTAAGGGTCTTGTAGTCGGTCGACCGGTCGGTCGACAACACGATCTGTCGGTCGACCGGCCCGGTCGACCGGCAGATGTGCACAGACGTACACGCCCAAAGCCACAAGGCCCGGTCGACCGGACGGTCGATCGATCTGGCCTGAAATAGATCAGGTCGACCGCCGGGTCGACCGTAAGGCCTGAAACAGAATACAAATAAAGAAATTTTAAACTTTGAATAATTTTTGAAATATTTTTAAATAGTTTGAAGTTTAAGTAGCATGCTATAAGGGATGAAATACTAAACTAGATGTAAAAATATGAAATATTTTGAGACATGTATATGAATCAAACATGCACCAAAACCAACAAAACCAAAAACTTGTATTTTGAAGAGTGTATTTGTGTGTGTGTTTTCTTGAGCACAACTATCATATCCTTACTCTTTAATATACTAATTCTTACAAAGGTTCTAGGTGACTACAAGATCTTCAATTTTGGGCTTCTCCATATGCATTGTTGAATAACTTGAATCCTTGATCCCGAATTGAGTCAACTTGAGTCAAAACCACCTTCCTTTAGGGAAGAAAACATCTTGAATCCATAGAACCCTGAAACAAACTTAAATACTAAAATATGATTAGTACAAATAATTATATATGTTTTGTAATCATCAAAACTCCAAAATCGGGATTGTAACCTTGGGCCAATAAATTATTGTGTGACATATATCTTTTATGAGATTATATGATTTGTTTCATATTAGTATAGTTTGAAATAGTTTCAAATTGCTTCTTAATTGGTATATTTAATTAATTTCACTTTGTAGTATTTTTAAATTATTTTTAACTATTTTCATATAGTTAATTTTGAAAATATCTACCCTACATGGGCGATGATTGGTGATCATGCATTTATGAAATATTGGATTATTCTTTTAACTTACATGTCTGGTTGGTAATAGCAATGAGATACACATGTGAAATTTCATAATTTATGATTTTTGTATACTCATTAATGATTGTTTATATATGTATATGTTTTATTTATAACAACTTCATGCATATATATGATTTGATTGATTATGCTTGTTTCAGATAGTCCGTGCATGTTTTTCGTGCATATCTTTAGCATAATTATTTTCTTGCTAAGCTTGATTTTTCTTCAATGTAAATATTGATTTTTTTACGAGCTTATACATTTATTTTGTTTGTATTTCAAAAAAGGAGAAAGATTCTTTTATTTTTATTTAATTCCCTTCCTTTTGACAAAAAGAGAGAAAAACATTTTTTCCTTTGACAAAATTGTTCAAAATTTCAATTGGTTTCAAATTAATTTCAATTGTTTTGATTTCCATTGACTTCAATTACTACACACGCATATCATATAAAATTTGTTTGTGCATGTATTGCCTATATGCAAAAGGAGCTTAACATCTCCTCTATATATAAATTTATGATGGTGTGTTATATAGAGAAGAACTTCACATCTCTTCTTTATATAATACACGTGTGTAGGGGGCTTAAACATCTCTGTCAGTATATTGTATGTATGTTTATGTATTAGGGTTTGATCATTTCTTCTCCATGTAAATCATATAACATCTCTCCTCATCATAAATTTATATGGCATATAAATTTATTTTACTTTCTTTACTCCTTTCTTGATGAAGTAATAAAAAGGGAGAGAAAAATTTAGAGTTTATATATACATGTTTTATGTTTTATGCATATATGTTTGCTTGTTTATAAATATTGGTTTGATGTTTAGAGCTTTTATTGAATATCTATATGCTTTATATTTATTCATGAGTTAATGAGGAGCTTTGCTAGAGCTCTTCTCTACTCCATGCATATATAACTCTATGAGTTTTGTCATTATAAAATAAAGAGAGATTGTTAGCCCAAAAGCCCATCACTCTAGTTTTGATGATGATTACTCATATAGTTATAATTTTGATAATATTGTGTCATTTAAGTTATATGTTAATCAAGATCTTAGTCAGTATATTTAGCCTTAACAAAAGACTTAAAGTCAAATTTTGAAGAAAAAGTGTTGATTCATGAGCTCAAGCATAAAGATAACATCTAGAACTCAATGAGGAGTCAAGCTCAAAAGAAACAAATTTGAATCAAGTCAAGATGAAGAAGAAGATCAAGATCAAGAAGAAAACGTGTATTTATATATATGTAAGTTTGTTTAGATTCTTGTAATGTGTTGATTAGATTTGATTGTTCAATCTCACACACACACATTAGTTTCCTATATTGGTTTGATGAGTATAATTAAAATGATTTGTGGTTTATGGTTTAATTTTCAAATTTTTTATTTTATGAGAGAAAATATCAAAAAACAAATTTTATTATTTGGAATGTGCATTGGAGTTGTCCATACATATTAGAGCTTCAATTGAGTTTGAGAAACTTGTTTAAGTTTAAAGATTTAGATTTTAGAAAATTATGTTTGATTTCAAAATGTGTTTGAAACATCAAAGTGAAGTTTAATTATTTAATATATATGTTGATTTTCTATCTTAAATATTAATGTTTTATTGTGGATACATGAAATTATTTTTGTGGATTTTATAAGATTTATTTGAAATTTTAAAGGGTTTATTTTTAAATGTTTAATAGTTTATATTTTAACTATGTGTTTAAAACCTCAAAAAGAAGTTCAATTATTTGAAATGTATTTTGATTTTTAATCACACATATTATTGATTATTTTGGAGGATTTTATAAAATTTATTTGAATTTTTAAAATGAATTTGAAGTACAATTTAAATCTGAAAAAATGCCTAATATGGTAGGTAGGTTAACCAGGCGGTCAACCAACCAACACAAGCCCTTTGGGCTGTTGGGCTCGATCGACCACACCCGGTCGACTGAGCACCAAAGCGCCAATGGTGCGCTGCGGTTGACCGGGCCGATCAATCGCACACTGAGCCTGGGGCCAACGACTAGTTTTATAGCCATTGGACCCAGCTATCCAGTGACCCATAGTTTATTTTTTTTATTTTGCTATCTATTTATCATTTATTTTTGGGATTATAGTGTTTGGGTATTATTTTAAACCAAGTTTCATGAGCTAAAATCTCCTATCTCAGAGAGTTTTCAAGAATAGTTTTAAGAGCTAAATTTTTTTTTTCAAGAATAGTTTAAAGAGCTAAAATTTCTATCTTTGAGAACTTTTTGAAAGGAATTTTTTCATCTCTTAGACAAGTTTTTGAGACAAAATTGAAGAGAGATTTTGAACCAAGTTTTAGAGCATCAACTTTCCATGTTTAGAGAGTTTCTCAAAGGTATTTTTCTTCAGCTATTCAGTTCCTAGTCTCTAGCTTTTCTCTTATCTACATGTGACCTTTCAACTCTTATCTATCCTATAAAGATTCCTTGTTTGTGAGAGTTTGCTCTGTGATCAAGAGTTTTGATCACAAGTTGTTCTTCTTGTTGTATTGTGAGTGGCTAGAGATTGCGGCCTCGAACAAACTTGCAAGTTCATGTGTTGTAGTTCTTGCGGGAACGAGTGAAGGACTTGTGGCCCGAGAGTTCTTGAGGGACTTGTATCATTGAGAGATCTTGCAGGATCGAGATTAGTTAAATCCTTCATTATGGTGAAGAGGGATGTAGGTTAAGTTGACCGAATCTCAAAAGAAATATTCGGTGTTTGTGTTTGCTTTTCTTTCACTAAACTCTCTTAACTTCCTCTTGTTTATTAGCTTACTCTTATTGCTATTTATTTACTGCTAGCTAATATTCTTATTGTTTAATTGTGCTTATGCATATTTGTTATATTTGGTTATTATTATTTATGTGTGTTGATTTTATTAGTTAGGTTTTTAATACCGTATTAGATTAGCATATCACTTATTCACCCCCTCCAGATGATTACTCAAAACACGAGTGATTGAATCTTTGGTCAACGATCTCTCTCTTTTTAATGATGACAAAAGTCATTGAGTTATATATGCATAGATTATAGTGAAATTTTATCAAAACTTCCTCTGAATTTATGCATATACTTAAATACAGATATATTCAAATAAAGTTCCATTTGATATCACTATCATAAAAATTATGCATATACAAGATACCAATTCAAATATTCATTAAAATGCATACACATCCATCCAACCTTCCATTAACAAATAAACATCCAATCACAATCTATTTCAAATTTAAACCAATATTCATACTGCAACATATTCAAATTCTAAGACATAACCAAATGGATTACAAACCATAAACATTTCAAATATTCCAAATATCCATTACAATTAAAAAGATGAACTCAAATATAAATTACATACAATTCTTAACAAAACAAAATATAATTAGATAGATGACTCCAGAAGTCTTCAAAATCTCCAAAATATAACTCCAAATCTTCTCCCCCTTTGTCATTTCATCAAAAAAGGAGTGCCTGAAGAAGCACAATTTTCTTCATCTGGTGCTCGTGTGCAAACTCTTGAGTGGGGCAGTGAAAGAGATGAGAATAATGGGTGGAGGAGGAGGAGTAAACTCCTCACTGGGAAGATCAATACCCCATGTTTAGACAACAAAGTGAGCAGCATGCCAAAGGGTAAGCTATTTGAATCAAGATTTGGACCAGTCATGATATCAGAAATCAATTTTGAAAGGTTAACTGGAATAAAAGGATGCAATATATGAGAAGAGTAGTACATCCTCAATCATGGTCAAACTCAACCGGTGAAAGAACAATATTATATATAATGATTTTAGTGAAAACTTGACAAATAGGAGTGAGTAAAGACTCTTAATTTTCAACCAAGGATAGATTAGAATCATTATGAATGAGTTTTAAAGCATACTCTTTAGAGTGGACTTCGGGAAAGTCCCCAAATGTAGAAAGAGATTCAGAGAATATATCAAGTTTTTCTTTTTTTATATCAAGAAAGTTGGAAAGATCATCACAACTCATGTTAATATCTATGCCATTCACCCCACTGAAGAGAACATCGTCTTTTACAGTCAAGTTTGCATAGGAAATCTTGATGAGCTCAGGTAATAATTCTCATGGATTTCCAAAATGTTATTCCATTCAAGTTCATAGAAGAGAGATTCAAGATTGCCTAATTCACCTAAGTTTTGAAAGGTGATTTTTCGACCGGGAAGGATTTCTTCTTAAAGAAGCTAGAGCCAAAGTTCTTCAGGCTGGAGTAGTCTTACAGTCAGAGACTACTTGAGCTTCTCTTGAAATTGAAGTGGAGAACCCATTAATTTTGCACAAAGCTGAATTGGATTTTTCAATCTAGAGAGCCTTTGAGGCTGATTTAGTTTCGTGCCCAGCCTGTAAGTGCTGTAGCAAAGTTAATTCACTCTTCGTTGAGACTGAATTAGGCCAACAGACGTCCTTCTCTATCCCATCAGAGACTTGCTTCTAAGCTATTGTTAGAGGAGACCTAACTATAGAGATCTTCTTGTGCTTGCGTGCACTGGTAAAGTTTGAACCACCCTCGAGAGAAGTTGCTCAAAGTTTTCTTGGTCAAATTGGATGACCAAGGTTTCGGCAGTAGACCCAAGGGTCTCATCATTGCATTGCGGCGTCATCTTCTTGTTGTTGAAGAAGTATTTCCCCAGCAAAGTCACCATCTTTTTTTTCATTTATTTGAAATGAGGGAAAACTTACAAAATTCGAGGAAAATTACAAGTAATTAAAAGAAAAATTACAAGAACTCTCCTCTTAGTATTTTTGGGAAGTACATCGGTGAAAGTCTGGTCAGTGCGTGACCACTTTGTTCCGTTGACGATGCGAGTGATTGAGTCTTGAGTCTTTTGCTTAAGAATTTTCTTCTCGCCTGGTTCCAAAAATCTTTTGAGGAAGAAAAATCGTGAGGGTATTAGCACCCCGAAAGAGAGAATTAAGGTTCTCCCAAAGAGCTCGGAAGCTAGAGAGTCCTCTCTTCAGAAATTTCCTAGTCAATCTGATTTTTCAGCCGCTTGTCTACCTAGCAATGAGCTATTTATAGGCATTATGGGATGTAACAACCCCTCCTAAAAATTAGCAGATTGATTTGGTCAATCTAATCTAGCTTCGCTCCTGAAGTCAGAATAGCTTCGCTGTGAAGCTAATTGTTGTAAGGAATTTGAAACTATAATGCGATTAAAACTAGCCATGGATCTAGAATAAAAAAAAAAATCTCTGAATAGATCATATAATTAAAACAATGCACATAAATCCATACCTGCAACCATTGAAGGATGGAAGAAGAAGGTTGATGGATGAAGATCTGATCTTTCTCTTTAATCCTGCAAGAAACCCTAATGCAGACCCTTCTTCTCTCTGTCTCCTTTTCCTTTCACAACCTTGCAATTATGATGGAATTCTCTTTCATACTCATAAAACAATGAGCCTAGGTTATATTCTTTTCAGGAGGAGAGAAGGGGTCCAACATTTACTAAAATAACCTGAGATAAAATCACCCATCATGGTTCCTTTATACCTCATGTTATTATTAACTTATATATAAATGTTACTTTAATATGGGCATCTTTAATATCAGTTAACTTAATTAGGAATCCAATTAATTAACCAAGGTTATTGGTCCACCTTAATGTGAGATTAACATTCTCCCACTTGGACCATTAACCGATTAGGTTAAGACTTTACAAAACAAATAAAGAAAAGACTCATTTTTAAAAACATTTTGACTCCATTGGATTCCATACTGAAAAACTTTGACACGTGATCACGAATTTTAAAAACAACAACAACTGATAAGCCCAAATATGAAATACTGTAATACTGCAATTAGCTTGGACCATCAATGCGAGTCATAGCGGTTATATAACATCCACGTCATACTCCCTTCTATGTACCACAACATTGATAACCCTTACTAATTGAGTCCATAACCAAAATGACCCCTGTAATTGTCTTGTAAAGACATTTCCTGTTTAACAAACATCCATACATAACATGTGTACACATAATTGGATAACAGGAAACACAGAAACAAACTTTTATTGCGCAATAATGTCAATTACATAAGTACCAAAACATACATTTATACAGATTGCTCAAAAGACCCATTCTAACAACATGTTCCTTAAATGTCTTTGGAGGCAATCCCTTTGTCATTGGATCAGCAACCATTAAAGTGGTACTTATACTTTCAATTGACACTTTCTGTTTCTCAACTCTTTCTCTAACCACCAAATACTTCAGTTCTATGTGTCTAGAACCATTAGAGTACTTACCATTCTTAGAGAAGAAAACGGCTGCTGTATTGTCACAATATATCTTCAGCGGCCTGGCAATAGAGTCAACTACACCAAGTGCTGAGATAAAATTCCTTAACCATAATGCATGATTCGAGGCTTCAAAACATGCTATGAACTCAGCCTCCATCGTGGATGAAGCAGTGATAGACTGCTTTACACTCTTCCACGAGATTGCCCCACCTGCTAGCAAGAAAATAAAGCCTGAGGTAGACTTCCTGCTATCTGGGCAACCAGTAAAATCTGAGTCCGAATAGCCTATCACTTCCAACTGATCAGATCTCCTATATGTGAGCATTAGGTCCTTCGTTCCCTGAAGATACCGCATTACCTTCTTAGCTAATTTCCAGTGCTCCATTCCTGGATTGCTCTGGTATCTTCCCAAATCCTATCCAGCATAACTGATATCTGGCCTGGTACAAGTGTGTGCATACATCAAGCTCCCAATGCTGACGCATAAGGAACTTTCTGCATTTGACCCTTTTCTAAGTCATTTCTAGGACACTGGCTCCCACTTAATTTGTCACCCTTCATGATGGGGCAGGACTGGTTGAACACATTTCCATATGAAATCTTTCCAAGACTCGATTGATATAACCTTTCTGAGACAATCCTAGCAATCCTCGAGATCTATCCTGAAGATCTCTATGCCAATAACATAAGTTGCCTCACCCATATCAACCATCTGAAAGTTCTTGGTAAGATAGCTTTTAGTTTCATACAGCAAACCAATATCACTACTGGCTAACAAGATATCATCCACATACAGAACCAAAAGATAAACTTGCTCCCACTAGTCTTTAGATATATACACTGATCAACAGTGTTTTCTGTAAATCCAAAAGAGGTAATGGTATCATTAAACTTTATATACCATTGTCTGGAAGCTTGTTTAAGTCCGTATATGGATTTCTTTAATTTGCAAGCCAAGTGTTCTTTACCTTCATTTGCGAACCCTTCAGGTTGCTCCATGTAAATTTCCTCATCCAAATCTCCATTCAGAAAAGCAGTTTTCACATCCATTTGATGTAACTCCAAATCATAATGAGCTACAAGGGCCATAATGATTCTAAGAGAATCCTTCTTTGATACTGGAGAGAAGGTTTCTCTATAGTCAATGCCTTCTTTCTGAGTGAAACCTTTAGCCACAAGTCTGGCCTTATATCGTTCGATATTGCCTTCAGAGTTGCGCTTGGTCTTAAAGACCCATTTACACCCGACTTTCTTACAGTTATTAGGCAATTCGACGAGATCCCAGACTTTATTTTGTCCATAGATTTCAACTCTTCATTCATAGCATCAACCCATTTACTAGAATCATTGCATTCTATGGCTTGTGAAATGAAACTGGATCTTTATTTATCCCAATCATCATATCAGATTCCTGTAGATACACCACATAGTCATCTGAAATGGCAGATCTTCTTTCCCTTTGAGATCTTCTCAAAGCTGCCGTTGTGGTGGTTCTACAATATTTTCAATGGCAATATCCTCATGGAGTGGTGAACCAACATCATTATGTTGTTCTGGTATCTCAGCTTGATGATCAAGTCGAGGGACAACAATTTCTCTTGAAGGAAAGGGTATTGGGATATTTACCCTTACTTCCTCAAGATCTACCTTTCTTGGTTCATCACTCCCACTAATTTCGCCATTCTCAAGGAATCTGGCATTACCAGTTTCAACTATTCTTGTACTATGGTTAGGACAATAAAATTTTACCCCTTAGATTTATCTGGATAACCAATGAAATACCCAGATATGTCCTTGAGTCTAATTTCTTTTCTTGTGGATTATATATTCTAGCCTCTGCTGGACAAACCCCAAACATGTAAATGTCTTAAACTAGGTTTCCTACCAGTTCACAACTCGAAAGGAGTTGTTGGGACTGCCTTACTAGGAACCCTGTTCAAGATATACATAGCAGTCTTTAAGGCTTCATTCCACAATGAATTGGGTACATTAGAGAAGCTCATCATGCTCCTAACCATATCCATAAGCGTCCGGTTTCGCCTTTCAGCAACTCTATTCTGCTGAGGCGTACCTGGCATTGTGTATTGAGCACAAATACCATGCTTTTCTAGAAATTTGGCAAATGGGCCAGGATTTTGTCCTGACTCATCATATCTACCATAAAATTCACCACCTCGATCTGATCTTATGATTTTACCTTTCTATCTAATTGTCTCTCGACTTCTGTAATGAACACTCAAGGATGTCAACAGCCTGAGACTTTTCATTAATTAGATACACATAACCATAACGTGACAGATCATCTATAAAGGTAATGAATATCTCTCTCCGTAAAACATGGAATGGAGAGTGGTCCGCAAATATCTGTATGAATTATTTCAAGGAGTTCTTTACTTCTTGTGGCACCTTTCTTATGTGGTTTAGTTGCTTTCCTTTTATGCATTTACATACACATCAAAATCAGTGAAGTCTAGGTTATCTAAAATCCCATCTTCACTAATCTTACTATTCTATCCCTGGAGATATGCCCCAGTCGTCTATGCCACAAGATAGAGAAATTTTCATTAATTAAGCCACGTTTAATACCAACATTCGAATGCAGAGATAATAGAGATTGTGCAAACTCATTATTCAATGAAATTTTATATAAACCATCACATAAAATTTCATGTCCAACCGACATTGAATTAAACATTAAACTGAGTTTCCACAACTGAATAAAACAGAATATCCAAAAACATCTAATTTGGATAATGACATTAAGTTCCTAGAAATCGAAGGTACATAAAAAGTATCCTCAAGATCCATCTGATGTCCCGTCTCTAAGATCAGTCGGTAAGTACCAACAGCCTCGACCTCCACTTTGAGACGGCTCCCCATAAAGACGAATCTCTCACTTTCCTTCGGTTTCCGGGTTGTAAGGAATCCCTGCATTGAATTAGTTATGTGAGTTGTGGCTCCAGAGTCAATCCACCAAGTATTAGAAGGTACTTCAGCAAGATTTGATTCATAACATACAAAAGAAGATTCATACCCTTCTTTTCGAACCAGCCTTCCTCTTGTTGCAGTCCTTCTTCACATGTCTTTTCTGCCACAGAAGTAGTATTTGACAGTGAAAACCTTTCTATGACCTTGGCTACTTTCCCATGGTCATTTCCTTTCTTTGATGGAACCTCTTACCTCTTCCATATTTACCTTTCTTATGGATACCTCCTTGAGTTACTGTCAACACTGAGTGCTGCCCTTCTTGCCTCAGTCTCACTTCCTCTTGTACACACATACCAGTCAGCTCATTCAGATTCCACTTATCCTTATGAGTATTATAGTGGATCTTGAATGGCCCAAACTGAGAGGGAAGTGAGTTGAGGATGAACTGTACTAAGAAGGATTCATCCACTTTCATTCCCAGTGATCCTAACTTCGCAGCCTTATCAGTCATATTTAGAATGTGTTGTTGAACTCCTCTACTACCATCATATTTCATGGTGGTAAGTTCAGCCATAAGGGTGCCAGCTAATGACTTATCTGCAGACTTAAATCAGTCTTTAACAGCAGTTAAAAGTTCAGATGCCTTAGTAGTATGTGGGAGTGAAGTCTTGATGTTATTGGCAATGGTCATCTTGATGAACATGAGACTGAGTCTATTCGACCTTTCCCAAGCTTTGGCATGGCTAGCCTGTTCTGCAGTACTTTCAGCAGTCACTTCATCAGGTTTCTCTACTAAAAGAGCCATGTCTAGGTCCAAAACACCCAGTGTAAACTGTACATGCTCAAACCACTCAGAGAAGTTTGTACCATCCAGGGCTGGAATGCTAGTGGCATGAGTGTGAAGGGAAGTAGGGACGTTCACTGAAACATAATAGGACAAGCTCACATTAATGCCTCGAATCAATACAAAATTTTAAATTTAATTAAGATGAACTATTGATATCACTTTGATTTCTCCTTTGGGCGAAACCTAAGCATATCTAGTGTTCACTCTTTAGGTGAGACTCTTTTATCACCTATGTAGGTCTAATATAATTTATGCTACTTAGACAGTAAGTCATGTTACCTTTGGGTATCCAATTCTATACCACTAAGTTGCATAAATTACACTACCCTACCCCGTTTCTTAATTATTTGAAAGAGACTATCCTTTGGGCTAGTCCCAATCTCCTAACTAGAACCGCCATCGAGAGTATTATTGTCTTTAATGTCACTTACATTGACAAGTTTTTTATGTAGTTGTATATTCATAAGGTTTACTAACCTAGGTCACTTGGCAACTACTAAAATCAATAAGCCTTATGAATACAAAACTAACCAATAATATTCTCTAATCTTTTATTTGAGTAACACTATAATACTCCAATTCTATTACTTGACCAACATCAATCATTAGTCGACTACTAAGAAGGACTAGTCGACTTGGGTCAAGTCAAGTCGACTATACATTTAGGTCTAGTCGACTAGGGCAAGAAAGTTAGTCGACTATACCCTTTATTAGTCGACTATAAGTTTTATTAGTCGACTACAAAATTTATTAGTCGACTCCTGAAGGAAGGCAACTCTCGGTTAAATTATTAGTCGACTTAGGAAAATTGATTAGTCGACTATAACTTTATTAGTCGACTACACAAAATATCAAGTCGACTATACCTTTTATTAGTCGACTACTCAACATAATTAGTCGACTCCTGTACCGAAACAGAGAGTTCTAAGTTTCTGGAAAATAGTTAGTCGACTAGTGTTTCGGCTAGTCGACTAATAGTTGACAAAACTGTTATCGCGGGCAGTTTCCAGATTGCCGGCAGAAATACTTAATTAGGGTAAAATTAGGGTTAATTAATTCATGAAATTTGATCCCAAATAATTGTACAATTAGAGGAGATTGAACAGAACATTAGGGTTAATGAATCCTCTTAAAATTCTACAATTAAAAGATCAAAAATTTGATTTTATGAACTGTTAATCAAAAACCCTAATTTTTCATAATTCATAATCCAAGATGTATTGATTCTAAAATAAGGCTCTGATACCAAATGTAAGGAATTTGAAACTATAATGCGGATTAAAAACTAGCCATGGATCTAGAATAAAAAAAAAACATCTCTGGATAGATCATATAATTAAAACAATGCACATAAATCCATACCTGCAGCCATTGAAGGATGGAAGAAGAAGGTTGATGGATGAAGATCTGATCTTTCTCTTTAATCCTGCAAGAAACCCTAATGCAGACCCTTCTTCTCTCTCTGTCTCCTTTTCCTTTCACAACCTTGCAATTATGATGGAATTCTCTTTCATACTCATAAAACAATGAGCCTAGGTTATATTCTTTTCAGGAGGAGAGAAGGGGGTCCAACATTTACTAAAGTAATCCTGAGATAAAATCACCCATCATGGTTCCTTTATACCTCATGTTATTATTAACTTATATATAAATGTTACTTTAATATGGGCATCTTTAATATCAGTTAACTTTAATTAGGAATCCAAT